>OZ053310.1:5720962-6320962 GCA_964056655.1 Arabis hirsuta | reverse complement strand
GTGCTCCGTAATTAAAGTCTTTCCTTTACTTTAACTCTTTCTATTTTCACCACTCTCTGAACATGTACAGAAACTGATCGGTCGAATTTAATAACCCAAAACATTTGAAAATATCCAAGAGAGAATAATGTAATGTAGTACATTAATATTCAATAGTGACATCTCAACTTCTAATGTGGGTTTTGTATATATGTGGACAATAACAAGAGCGTTTCTACTCAACTCTCTGTTTAAATCTGACGTTACACATTACACACTCATGTGACACACTGACGCATTATCAATTTACACATATATATATATACGTGACAAAATTGTTTGTATATATTAATGAGCTTTTGTTTTTGTAAAGTTTAGGTTCTATCCAAAACAAAACAAAAAATGAAAGGTAATATGTTTTGTGTATCGCAAGCATCAACGGCTACGGCTAACCACGACGAACGTAACGCCGCGGCACGAGCCATCGACCGTCATAATCCTATTATTAAAGATGGTAGGAGATCTTTCACGGCTCCGTGTTTATCCGGTGATGACTATATTGCTCCGTACCGTCAGCTTTCGAAAATGACGAGAATACCCTCCTCCTCTTCCTCCTCCGGCGACGGGAAGATGGTTCAGGTGGAGAAAGGAAGGAGAAGCAACTCAGGGTCGTTGTTGAAGCTAATGAGCAGCGAAAATATTAGCTTAGCGAGGAAGAGTTTTGGTTGTGTTGATATGACCAAAAGTACCCCTCCTGGTTCTACTAGGTATCTTCTTGGATCCGACCCGGTTTCTTTATCCGAGTCTTCCTGTAAGGATGTGGTTGTAACGGAGGGTGAAACTTCTGAGCCAAGAAGAGGCTCTAATGGTGTTGAAGAGAAGAAGAAGACTTCTTCTTCTGGTTCAGGTTCAGACCAGGCAAGTGTAAAGTTTTCGTTTAGGGTTACATGAGTGGCATGAATGTAAATAAAGAGAGATTGAAGGGTGGTTGTGTGTTGTGTTTTGTTGTGTGCAAGTGCAGGTGGTTGTTCTTAGAGTGTCTCTTCACTGTCACTGCAGAGGTTGTCAAGGCAAAGTGAAGAAACATCTATCCAGAATGCAAGGTTTTTTACTTTTTCCCCCCTCTGTTTTTACAGTATTTAATTTACTTAAGAGGGAATTCTTGTCTTCTTAGGTAAAGTTAACATATTACCAACATATTTTACTTATAGGGGATCTTGTATTTAGTATAACAGATCCAATTACCAAACTATAAGAAAGTTTTGTGCAATATCACATATTTGGTTTTAGGTTTTTTGGTAGAGAAGATTATGGTATAATCACTATCCACATTCGACCCAAATATTTCGGATATCCGAGAAACAAGATATAGAGAAATATCTTACAAAGTTTATATCTATTGAAATAGCTTTTAATTCAAAATATGAAATAAGATATAGAGAAATATCTAACAAAGTTTATATCTATTGAAATAGCTTTTAAGATATCATGAAAAATCTTGTACTATGTTTTACATTGTCTTGAACATTTATTATATCTGTTTGTTTTATTCTGTCTGAATCTAGTTAGATTCGGGTATCTGCTAATTTTGGTTTAGGAAAGAAGTATTTAGTTCATTCAAACTTACATTGGTTGTTTTTTATTCTTGAAAAAGTCATAAAAATGGAAATAAGATTGAGAAATTGAGGGAAATGTACATCCTTTTGGAACCGGTTGGTTTATGTACCATTGTAAATGATTGGTTTAAGCTAATTGTATAATGGTTTTTTGGCAACAAGTAGGTGTGACATCATTCAACATAGATTTTGCATCAAAGAAGGTAACTGTGACTGGAGACATCACTCCTTTGGAAGTATTGGGTTGCCTCTCAAAAGTCAAAAATGCCCAATTCTGGACACCACCTCAATCATCACTCCCAAGGGCAAATCCGGAATTCTAGAAAAGAAAGAACACACACTTTTGTGTACTATTTGTATTGTCCTTCCTGTTCCAGTTTCAATGTTCACTAATCACTAAGAAAGACCAAAACTTTCACATGATGATGATTGATGCTTTTATTCAGGGACACATGCTTCTTTATTCATCATCACTCGCATATGATGAAACTGTCATTACATTACATATTGCATTTTCCACTTGTTTTAAAGAAAGTATGTAACAGATAATTATTATGTAACTTTTCTAGAAGATTACATCTAGTACAAGCTCTGCTAAGAGTTCATCAGTCAGCATTTCCTCAATATCTCTACCTATGATTTCAGTGTCATCTTCCAAGCTCAGCCATTGCAACTCCTTCTCCTCCACATCATCATCTTTGCTTGGTTTCTCGTCTTTTCTTGTGACCAAATCGCGCAGTTTCTCTTGTATCATGTTTGTATCCCACTTCGGGACCATCCTCGTGGATTTGATCCACGGGTGTGGATCCGAAAACTGCTTTAGCATTTGGATAAGCTCTCTGCTGATCTGGTCGAAAAGGAACTTCCTTTCTAGCCGGGGTGAGGTTTTCAGCCTTGAGTATTTCTTCTCGAGATCCTGAAACAAAGATGGATCCACAGGTGTTTCCATGACAGTGTTGTGGTCTGAGTCACCGAAGCTCGAGTTGGCTAGGAGATCAACTAAGTACAGTGTCTTCCAGTCTTCTTCTCCGACCTCACGTGTGATCACAGTCTCATCAGTTATTGTTGATGATTCTTCTTGATCTGTGTCATCATCACTCGAAAGAAGCATGGCACCTTCATTGTAAGCAGCTGACTCTAGTTTGAGGAGCTGAAGTTGCATCCTGAGTCCTGGAACGTAGAGATAACGGTTTAGCAAATCAAACATTTATAGACTAGTACCAATTGTCAATTCGTGGTTATACTTTACACCTTAACAATTTTAAAGATACAGATATATTCTATACTGACAAGTGACAAGCATTGATTGATTACCTTGAAGATCCGCGCTAACACTTTCAAAGCATTCAGAAGTTGATGAAGCATCATCGTCGAAAGAAGCTTCTAGAACTGAAACCGGACTTGGTTGATCTCCTTCCTTTGAGCTTTCACGAGATTGTGGTTCAGGAACCGAAACCGAAGAATGACTCACATCCTCAGTTGGAATCCTTGAGATATCCTAGAACATCAGCAAACAATTAGATATCTGTCATTACAACAAACTGTCGATTCTAGTTTAGCAATCGAAATGTAAAACATATGCTCTAGACCATGATCTTGAAACATCATGCTTACTTACAGGGTCAGTTAACGTGGTGACAGTTGACAAATCTGGAGCTTCAGAAGACATTGCCGTCTTGATATCATCAGAAGCTGAGTCATCCTCAGTGTCTGAATTTGCATCGACTGAGAAACTGCTACGTGCTTTAGAAGGAGAGAGCTTCTCTTTACGAATCTCATCGTTCGTATAAAGGAATTTGCATAAACTTGGGCTGATGTTGACCTCTGGTGAACTATTGTATGATGAATGAGATTTATTACTACCTGGTCTTGATTTGCTCGACAAGTAAGACTCCCCGTGATGAGAAGAGTTCCCCTTCACTAATTCATCTCGGTCGATCAACAACTTAGGCAGCACTATAGTGTATCCAGAAGTGCTTTCCTGGTTCATGATGGTTTTGGATTTTGAAAACTTCCTTGACCAGGATCCTTTCCAACCATCCCTACTGCTGATTCCAACCGGTTCTTGCAATTCAGACCACTGAAGATTGCTCTCAACTCTTTTACTAATTCCCTCTTCGAAAATGAGTCCATTAAAACTCGCTGGCCTTGCCTCTCTATCTGAAGTTGCAAGCATTTCAGCTAATGTGCCGCTTCTACTAATTTCTATTTCTTGCTCAAACTTGTGTGTCAGCTTCCATCTCTCTGACAGTCTCCTTTTGGCTTCCCTACTCACAGATGATGTTGTTGATTTTGAATGCAAAGATCGATGGTAGTTCTTACGGTTAAAGGCGGCTCTTGTTCTTGAAGTTACTGGAACTAACTCTGTTTCACTTGCGGAATCACTCCCTGACGAGCTTTCATCCCCTGCATATCCTCTAAATCCAGAAGTCTCAAAACTCATAGCACTACCATTGCCACAGCTAGCCTTCCTTTGCCTAGAGATAATCTTGGAGCTTTCTCCGGAATCTCTTGAATTCTGTCTTGAATGGCGAATATCTTCGTAACTTTTCTGCCTGCCATGATTGCTGGTGCATGGAAGCCTACGATCTGCTCTGAACTCATCGGAAGAAGAGCTTGGCGATGCAAAAGTTCTACCAGCATAACGTGGCTCGCCAAGGTTAGGTTTCAGAACAACAATCTTGGTAGGCTGCGACTCACTAGTCTTTCCCAGCTCCTCAATTGGTAAGTCAAGTGTATCATAAGAAACATGCCTAGTATGACAACGGCTAGAACAACCACTACCACCACCGTGCTGATGAGGTGACCTTTGACTCTTCCTTAACAAGTCCCTATCAACTTTCTGAGTTTTCAGACCATCTCCATGCCTCTGGCTGTTTTGCGGCGACTTCAAAGATGGAGCTTGACTGTACTGTGGCTTGTGAGGTATGCTTTGAAGGTCATGCAGATGTTTTGTGAATAATGAATCTGGGTGCTGAAGAAACTTCAGTAAGAGGTCCTTGTTAGAGTCTAGAGCCTCAAGGGCATCGTTAAACTCTTTAGAGTTACGAAATCTCTCATCCGTTGATAACCGCTTAGCCTCCATGAACTTCTGCCGTATAAAAGCCATCTCTGCCTGGGTGAGATTAGCAGCATTCACCCTCCCTTGATGATATAAGTTTCTATTGCTCTCTGCCTTCTTTGCGTCCATAACTTCGAAAACATCTTTAAACTTCTGCTCACCCTTTGAGCTCCTTCTAAGAGATTTATTACCATCATAAGAAGTGCTGCTTCCACCACCACTCCTGCCTTGTTGATTCTCTACAGACTTGTGTTGTCTATGAGAAGAAGAACTCTGAGGCGGCAAGACATCGAGACCCATCAACCTCGCTATAATGCTTGGTGATCTCTTTTTAGATTCTTTCTGCTTTGACATTTCTTGTGCCAACAAACTTTTCATCGGTACTCCAGTACTGCTTTGATGAGGCTGCAACTACAATTATGAGCCAAGAAGTCACTTTCAAACAACAACTAGAACCAAACATTTCCTCTCATTGAAACTACATCTTAAAGAGTAACACATACCTTGTTTTCACTCAAAGCTTCGCAGTGGCAAGAATTATACTCAGAAGAAGAAGACCTTGACGACCTCTGACTCTGTTTCTTTCCTGAGAAATGAATCCAGTAATGACCTTTTTTTAGGATTCTCAATTAATAAAGCAATCGACTTTACAACGGAAGAAACTAAAAGGATCAAAATTTGGGAGACAAAAAGAGTAAATTAGTAGCACAAATTGTGGGGTAAGAACATGATAAAGCAAGGAGGTTAAGAGCACTCATTACATGAAAATTAAAAATCATCACACTGTTGAAAAAAATTGAAATTTTAACAAACAAAACCAAATCATGACACTACCAAACAAACATTTCCTTGAGATTTTTTTTCTTCTTCTTTGCTTTATCATAAAAAGCATCTACAATCTCATCTTTTCTCTTACCCACTCCTTTAACTGTAGTTTTCCACAAGAAAAAAATATTATCAAGTTTTTTGTTTTTATCTCCATAACTATCACTTTTTTTTTTTTTGTATACTAAATTTTCGAGATTAGTAAGAAACAAATCGCAGTAGTAAGTAACCAATTATGGAATTGATGACCTCCTCCATTACAAGATTCTCGAACAACCCGAACAAGGAAACAAACAAAAAATCTCAGAAGCTTTACCAAAAATATTTATAAAATTGACGAACCAAAAAGAAAAAAAAAATTAGCAGGAAAAAATTCGACTACTGTGTTAGACCAAACAAAAAAAACCCATCAGAATCGGGGAGAGAGAGAGAGAGAGAGAGAGAGAGAGAGAGAGAGAGAGAGAGAGAGAGAGAGAGAGAGAGAGAGAGAGAGAGAGAGAGAGAGAGACTGTGACCTTGAAGAGAAGTGGGCACTTTTGAAGCTAATCGATCTCGAGAAGTCAGGTTACGGAATCGAAATCTGTCCATATTCTTTCACTCACTCGGAATCGGAGCGGGAATTCTCCGGGGGAAACATTATAACGGAGCTTGAAGAGAAGAAACAGGAAGAGATTATGAATCTAGATCGGGTATTTGGAGGAATTTTCTGGGGAGAGGAGAAAATCAGAGGGAGATTCCGAGAAACGAAATGACGAATGCACGCGATTCTCTCGGATTACAGGGAGATCGAAGGAATCGAAGAAGAAATCAAACGATTACACAGAGAAAGTGAGTGAGAGAGAGAGAACCAGAGGGGGAAGAAAAGAGGAGGCTTCGGAGTTATTTGAAAGTTCAAAATGTTAAAAATTAAAAAAAAAAGTAAAAAATTTAAAATATCAAAAAAAAAAAAAAAGAGGAAGTGTGAAAGAGGCGTGTTTGGTACTATATTACTTACTGAGTTCTGTGTATCCGTGAATTGCTGCCACTTGTCTCTCCCCTTCCATTTTCGTGTTTTTTTCTTTAATAAATTGCTGTTGGTACAAATTATTTTACTATACTGCAATATCCTTCCTAAAAATACCATCATTTACTCATACAATTATTATTTTTAATTTTTTTTTCAACCGGAGGTGTCCGAGTTTTTACCACCCGACTAATCCCCCATGATGAGTGTAGCCGTCGAAAAGTATCAATAAACTCCAATAAAGATTATAACACACAGAGGACCAAATGAAGGTGAAAATATTTTCCAGAGAAAATCGAACTCAGATTGGAAGGGTTTACCTCATTTCCACAAACTTTTTTACCACTAAGCCACCACCATTTGGTTTACTTATACATATACAATTATTAGTTTTAGATTTTCAATAATAATAAAATCCATTATCAAAATGGAACTCAAATTTTTTTTTTTTTAAATTTTGTTTCAATTCATTTATGATAAACGAGTATTTTCACATAATAATTTGTGTTAATTACTAAAAGTTTAAATTAATGGTGCTTTGTTTATAACAAAAACTTAAAATGTGATGTGTGATACTTCAAGATATTTCTCTTGTATTTTAAATATACACAAGTGTGATGTGCATTAAGTCATAAACAAATAGTTTACAATATTGGTTAACTCTTAAACTTTTGTTTGATATGTGTTACTTCGATTGCATAACAAGTTAGTTCGTTTTTTTCCTTTGTTTTGCATAACAAGTTAGTTGTATATAGTATACTTAGCCTCTTGTGAAAAATGAAATAAAAAGAGTCGTACTTAAGAAGAAGAAGCCTAATCTGGCTTTAAGTTTAAGTAATCAGCGTGGAAAAAGGGATAATTTTGTTTAGTGTGTATGTCGTTTTCTAATTTTGTTTTAACTAAATTATTAGACCGAAATATCACATTGTAGATACGCATCTATTTTTTTTTTTGTCACGAATGCACTTCACTCCTTGATTAACCAAACACATTCGTATCTGAAAACCAATGCGGAGTAGACGTACTAACATAAGAAAAAACTAGATTTCGAAGTCGAGTGGTCCGGACCAGTAGGTCGGCCTTCTCATTCCTCTCCCTGGGGCAGTACTGTAAAGTAAAGTCAGAAACCACGCTCGAAGTGTCTTGTATTCTTCTAATTCGGTTCTGAAATGCGACCATTTTTCCGGTTCCTGTACCATTACAGCTAGCTCCTGGGAATCCGTGGTGAACAGCGCACAATACCATGGTTTCTGGCGCAGGCTCTGAAGGGCCCGGAGTAGACTATGCAGCTCTGTATGCAGGGGAGATACCTCCCGATTCATACAGTGTAAATACGCATCTATTATAAATATATATATGATTAAACAATATTTGATCACGGTCAATTTTTGTGTTTGTCTCTCGTTTTTCTTTAAACTCTCATTACCCATGAGAATGACCAGCCTCTAAATATGTTTTCCTTTAAATTTTCATTAATATGTCGTCGTTTACGAACAATCACTGCTATTTTGTTCATCCACTAACAAACGACATGATCCTATTTATTCGTTAAATTGCGTATTTATTTTTCGATTATACTGCGAAAACAAATGAATACTACACAAATATCTTAATCATTTTTTATACATTTCGCTATACACGGATTAACATTTTTCTTGGATCCGATTGGTGACTCCGCTTGAAAAAAGCGGTTGAAAGTTTTTCAGCGGCTGAGTAGTGAGTCGTTTGAAACAAGACAGTTAGAATCAGCGGTTAGAGAAGGTGGTTGGATAACAGAGAACAATTCAAATATAAGGTTGTTTGGTAGTATTGTAGCGGTTGAATAGTATAGTTAGATAAAGTTATGTAATAATTTTTTTTAAATGATTTTAAAATATGATGCATTAAAAAATAATTAAAAATTAATAATATAAATTATTAGTAAACATATATTACAATTATTGACTTTAAAAATATTAAGGAACTAACATATACGAATGAGTTCTAAACTTCTAAAAACGAAAACTAACCTACAATCTGGTATATATTCATATATTTTAGCCATTTTTTATATTTTTTGGTTAATTTGGGTATTGTAGATATATTGGATAAAAATAACCAATTTAAATAGCTCTAATTTTTTTAAATTTTTTTTGGATAATTCGAATTCAAAATAATTAAATCAAATCAAATGCAAAAACAACGATAATTATGAATATTTCAAATATTCTTTAAGTAGTAAGAGAATGAATATTTTGGATAACTGAAACCGATTAAAACCGAACCGGAATCGAAACAAATTTTCCAAATAATGGAATAGATATTATATTCCTAAAACCGAGAATCCGATAACCGACCTGAAACCCCAATGGTTACCCGAATATCCATGTCTAGTTCAAACGACCTTTTTATCAAACGTCCGTTTGAAACTTCGTTTTTCAATCGTCCGTTTCAAACGACTTTTTCAAACTACCGTTTGATTGGTAACAAATAAGCGGTTGAACTAACGTCGTTTGCAAACTAGGTTACCAATATGAGTCCTTATCTATATTTGCTCTTCAGATAGTGGTTCTAACACATTGTATACATTGATGGACGATAGTGAGTATTTGGACATTGCATAAACTATTATCTTCAAATAGCTAGAGAAAATATAAATTATATCAAAGTTAGCTTATATCACCTCTTAAAAAAGTGTTGTATCTAGAAGTCTTCCTCCGAAAGATTAGGTTAGGCAGAGTTGAAATTTAACTATATGTTCCTTTAATCTTCTTAAATGTATGCTCATAGAAAAAGATTAAAAATGTATCAACAGTGACATATAAGTATTAGTTTTGTAAGCCCCTAATTAAGGATAAGTTCTTGAGCTCACCAAATATGACTAGCTATAAAACGACAGAAATTCTTACAGCCTTCGCTTTCAAGATAGTTAATCTGACACATTGCTCAAAAAACAGGTTTAATGACTATGAAACATTTAAAACCAAGAACAAACCGTTCACTTAGCATTAAATTTACGGTTAGATTATGGATAAAACTTCTATGGTATTGAGTGTTTCATGTTTTGATTTAAATGCATAATGTTTTAGTTTATGTGAATGCCTGCATTAACTACGTTTAGTAGCTAATGAAGAACTAACATTGACCATACTCTTTCTATTGATCTCTTAGAGAAGAATATAAAGATATATAATTAGACAAACACGGACTTATATAACTACTCTCATTTGGTCAGTTAAAATGGTATCGCGCTTTAAGTCCATTAGAAAATATGGTTAGTGGACTACTCGACGGCTATACGTAGAGATGTCAGACGGGCCAGCCTGCGTCCAAGTAGCCCAACCCGTAACAGACATAATTTTTTTCAACCCACACGGACTGGTCCGTCGCGGGTTGCGGGTTCGAAATATATGTCCAGTCCCATATTACTTGGACAAACGGGTTAAAGGCCAGCCCGCGGGTTATGATAGTCTTGCTATAACGTACAGAAAAAGTGTAACATTAAAACACAAGACATGAATTAATAAAACAAAACTAATGTGTATTAGAAGCAAACTCTCGTCTAAGGCTTTGTTGTGTACATATGTCAAACGCGAGTACATTGACCAAAACTAAAGAAACAAGTTTTAACTACTTCAAATATCTAGTATACAAAACTTATGTGAATCAAAAGAAAACTCTCGTCTAAGGTTTTTTTTTCAATCCAAATCAAATTAGAAACATCAATACCACATCAAATATCAAATTTTAAAAATTCAAACTGAGTCATAGTCTTTTATGGTTAGGCTCACATTCACATCTATTATATATGTTGTATAATTAATATAACTTGATGATATTTTTTCGATTGATAAATAAAAAAGAATTTTTTGTTTAAATCTGGTTAGTGATATAAGTTATATGTTTTGTCTTTATAATATAAACGTAAAATTATTGGTCTATAGAAATGATGTATTAATGGATTTTTTCGTTTGACTAACTTGCTTTATTCATATTTTAAATAAATATAGATTGAAACCAAACATGTATTTATGATTAAAGATTTTTTTTTTATTAAATTTTGTAACAAAAACTCAAATTATTAACAAGAAGAACACATAAAAACACTAAATTTAAAATCATTTAGTCAAAACTAAAAATTTAGACGGGCCAAATGAGCCAGCCCGCGTCCAAATGTGCTAACCCGTTACGGACCAAAAAAAGTTTTCAACCCATACGGGTTGGCCCGTCACGGGTTGCGGGTTCTAAATGTGTGTCCAAACTCGCCCGTTGCGGTCTTACTTGGACCTAGTCCTCGAGCTGCAGCCCATGTTGACATCTCTAGCTATACTCATCCTAGGGGGATTAATCGGTTGATAAAAATTTGGATTACCCACGGTTCTAAAATATATATATATATATAAGGCTTTTTAGCTCAAATACCATGGAAATTAGGAAATATTACTAGAACCATATAAAACTTTTTTTTATTACTGATATTTTTAAAATACCTAGCGTGCCCTTTTCTTACGTTGTGACAAAAAATGTAATTACACGAATGCCATAGCCACGTAAGCAACCACGTAGGAAATCGCTGACGTGTATTAATACGTAAAGCGCTACGGCTGAGTTATGGTTACGTTGCGGCTGAGTTATGGTTATGTTGCGGCTGAGTTATTAAACGCGGCAGACTTATGAGAGATCGGCTGACTTACGAACATAAATCAGCCGTTAGTGACGGCTGACTTACAGAAATCTGGCTGACTTATGAGATAACGGCTGACTTACGTTCACTAATTACGGCTGAGTTATACAACGGCGGGCTGATTTATGAGGTAACGGCTGACTTACGAACATAAATCAGCCTTAGTGACGGCTGATTTACAGAAATCTGGCTGACTTATGAGAGATCGGCTGACTTTCGAACACAAGTTACGGCTGAGTTATGTTCTCCGGTTGGGAAGCAGTTACGGCTGTTACGGAAATCAGCCGTAATTGGCTGGGTTAACAATAACTCAGCCTTATTACGGCTGAGTTATCAGCGGAAGATTAATTACTAGAATAGCATTCATTTGACGGCTGATTTATTTGAAGATACGGCTGACTTAATATTTTATAACCTTATTATGGCTGATTTATTAGCGAAAGATTAATTACTGAAATACAATTCACGTCGCGGCGGACTTACACTATACTTGATGGCTGATTTATTAATGGCTGAGTTATTTGTTCGTTTGGCGGCTGACTTACCGATTTTCCATGTCATCTGCTCCGATTTTCCATGTCATCAGCTCTTATTTGCCATGTCATTATTAATGTTACGACAGTCAAATTAGGGTTATTCATCTACGACCTTCGCCTTCTTCTTACTCTTCTTCATCTAGCTTTTTCATTCATCAGAGATCTTATGGATTCGGTAATTATTGTTTCCGGTAACTGGGTTAAGAAACACAAATATGTATTCAACACCGACGGTAGAGGATGTAGAGTTGTGCATATAAATGAGAAAACAACACTAGACGAACTTGCGAAGATAGTACTCGGAGATTACGGATTGAAGGAGTCGAGCCATCAGATTCAGCTGAGCTACATGTTCTCGAATAAAGCTTTGAAAACAATGGCGCACGATACTCCACCAGTTTACCTCTCAAATACTCGACAGTTGCAAGTTTTTTTAAGCCTCAGAAAAATTGAACACTTACGTCTTTGTGTGGAGATTACGGAGAATGAAATTAGTCGGAATGACGGAGCGAGAGAGAAGAATAAAAGGTTATTCAGTTATAGCTCAGAAGTTGAATCTAGATACGAAGATTACTGTGGGAGTTATGATGGTTTCAACGAAGAAGATGAAGAAGGCGAAAAAAATGAAGTAGTCGAAGAAAATGAAGTAGGCGAAGAAGACGAAGAAGATGATGAATTTGATAGCCGATTTGATATGTTCGACGACTCGGATGGTGAGTCATCTGATGGTGATAACTTCAGTTTATTCGGTGAGTCTCCAACACAAGACGAAGATTCACCGACAATATCTCCTAAGAAGAGACCTCATAACTTGTCGACGATCGGATCTAAAGTGAATCCGGAGGTTCCAAGGTTAGATTTGTCTTCCCTAAACCTCTCAGTAGGGCAACGATTTGAGAGTAAAGCCGATTTGGAGAAACGACTAAAACTTCTTACGGTGAAGGATCGATTTGATTTTGATGTACACGTATCCGATTCGGATACACTCGTTGTTAAGTGTTGGGTTGGTGGATGTCTCTGGAGAGTTCGTGCTACTACACTAGGGGATCCCCCGGCATTTTATGTTCGTATATACGATTCGGATCATACATGTTCTATAACTGAGCGTTCTAGTCGATCTCGAAAAGCAACAGCGGCTATTTTAGGAGAGTTGTACAAGGACTTTCTCGGCGACGTTGGTCCGTCAGTTCGACCTACGAGTGTTGGAATATCTATCAAAAAGCAATTTGGTGTAAAGGTAATTATTAGTACATTGCGGCTGACACAACGGCTGAGTTATATAAACTCAACGGCTGAGTTATATAATCTCAACGGCTGAGTTATATAAACTCAACGACTGAGTTATATTAACTTAACGGCTGAGTTATATAAATTCAACGGCTGAGTTATATTAACTTATTGGCTGAGTTATATAAACTCAACGGCTGAGTTATATAAACTCAACGGCTGAGTTATATAAAGTTAAAGGCTGAGTTACTACTACGTTTGGGCTGACTTATTTTTACGATGCGGCTGACTTATTTGTATTATTTTCCATGTGGTCAGATGGATTATTGGAAATCACATCGAACGCTAAGATTTGCAAGGGAACTCGAGATGGGAACTCCTGAGAGTGGGTTTGAAGACTTGCCTTCTTACTTATACAAGATAAGAAGGGCAAATCCGGGTACAATTGCGCGTCTTCAAATCGATGAGTTTGGAAGATTCATGTATATGTTCCTTGCATTTGGTGCGAGCGTAAATGGGTTTCCTTTCATGCGCAAAGTTGTCGTTGTCGACGGTACGTTTCTTAATGGTAAATACAAAGGAACGCTTCTTACAGCACTAGCTCAGGATGGTAACTTTCAGATTTTCCCAATTGCCTTCGGTGTGGTTGACACTGAAAATGATGATTCGTGGCACTGGTTTTTTACGCAACTAAAACTTGTGATTCCTGACAATGAGGGTCTTGCGATAATCTCGGATAGGCATAACTCGATAGGGAAAGCAATTGGGAATGTGTATCCGTTGGCTTCTCGGGGAATTTGCACTTATCATTTATATAAGAACATTTTGGGACAGTTCAGAGGAAAAGATGTTTTTCGTCTGGTGAAGCAAGCGGCAAGATGTTTTAGGATGGCTGATTTTACTGCGATATACGAGGAGATTCAAGCGATTAATCCTCAACTCCATGGCTACCTTGAAAGAGCTGGTGTCAACCTGTGGGCGCGTGTTCATTTCCCGGGCGAAAGGTATAATTTGATGACTACAAACATAGCGGAATCAATGAACCATGCACTGTCAAATGCAAGAAGTCTTAACATTGTTCGACTATTAGATTCGATACGGGTTATGATGACCAGATGGTTTGTTGAACGGAGAGAGGATGCTATATCGCAGCTAACCACGCTTTCGCGTGGTGTCGAGAAACTACTACATGTAAGTCAGCCGTAACATTTGATAAGTCAGCCGTAACATTTCTTAAGTCAGCCAAAGCATTTGATAAGTCTGTCGTAACATTTGATAAGTCAGCCGTAACTTTTTTTATATTTTGACAATTTTTTATTCTGTATTTATAATAGGATCGTGTTACTGCCGCTAGACTTATGACGGCACGAAGGATTGATGAATATCACACTGAAGTTATATATGGATCTTCTTCGCATGTTGTGAATTTGGAGGGAAAAACATGCACATGCCGGCGTTTCGAAGGGGAGAAATTACCATGCGTGCATGCAATCACAGCTGCCGAGAACAGGGATAAATGTCGGATATCCCTGTGCAGTCCTTACTATCAAAACAATTATTTGGTAAACGCATATGCTCAGCCGATCATGCCGGTAGATTCAGCGCTCCAAGTTCCAGATAACGTGGCTAACCAACCGTGCTTTCCCCCGGTTGTTCGTCAACCACCAGGAAGGCCTAAGAAATGTAGGATGAAATCTGCTCTAGAAGTTGCACTTGAGAATAAACGTCCTAGGAAAGAACACACATGTTCTCGTTGTAAACAGGTTGGACATAATGCAAGAACTTGTCCAATATAAATTGGGGTTGTTGGTTGTATTAAGGCTGAGTTATGGATTTTGTTTACAATATTGCTTTCTTTGTATGTATTTTGCTTTGATTTTTGGTTTGATTTTTCCCAACATATTAAACACGCTTTCGCGTGGTGTCGAGAAACTACTACATGTAAGTCAGCCGTAACTATTTTCATAATTCATTCAGCCGTAACTATTTTCATAAGTCAGCCGTAACTATTTTCATAAGTCAGCCGTAACTATTTTCATAAGTCAGCCGTTACTATTTTCATAAGTCAGCCGTAACTATCTATAAGTCAGCCGTAACATTTCATAAGTCAGCCGTAACATTTCATAAGTCTTCCGTAACTTTCCATAAGTCAGCCGTAACTTTTTTTATTCTGTATTTATAATAGGGTCGCGACACGGCTGAGTTATGGTATAAAAAGACGGCTGAGTTATTAGATATCACGGCTGAGTTATCACAAGTAAAATCTTTGACACTAAATGCACAGCCTTTATTGCTTCAAACCGCTTCATCCACGTGGCGTACATTCATACATAGTCAAACCTCAGAAGAAAATTAAATTTCGCTTTAAAGATTGGTTTACAGTCTCTTTATAAGCAAGAACCCTATAAGCAACACGAAACAATCTTCCTTATACACCTTTTTCTCTCTTATACACCTTTTTCTTTGAATGTTTCGTTCAGGAGAAGCACAAAGTTATTCGACCTTTTGCCTCGCAGAAACTTTTCCAACCGTCTTTGATGCAAAATTAGCATGTTGATTTATTGTTTGATGCAAAAACACCAAAGACGGTGGAAAAGTTTATGCGAGGCAAATGATCAAATGAGTTATCAAACCAGTTTTTTTCTCTCTTATACACTTTTTTCTTTGAATGTTTCGTTCAGGAGAAGCACAAAGTTTTTTCTTTGAATGATCAATTGAGTTATGGATGTTCCTTCTCATTCAAGCTGGTTTGACTTAGAAACACGAAGTATATATATTTAAACCAATAAGTCAGCCGCTTCTTTTCCGCAAAGCAGTCATAACTCAGCCGAAACACGAATTCGTCAATATTAAATCAGCCGCTTCTCTTGTAGACAGAAGGCTGAATTAATTGATTTACAAGTCCGAAATTACTATGGCTTCATTTATTATGCGATGGTCAAAAACGTATCAAAATTTACTTTTTTGGTTGATCAGTCAAGTCAGCATTTATTCAAAATATACAAAATATCTCGAGACGCTAATCTGACGAGCTATATGGCGCTTCCTATATTATAGGTGTAATGATTAATATCTTTTGGGAAGTAGGAGTTAGAGCATGTACAACGGATAGAGACTTGATGAGACTTGATGAATCTCTAAAAAATAGTATTATATTCATTTTTATTATTTGTTTAAATTTTAAATTAATAGAAAAACGTTTTAAACATAACTCAGCCGTAAAAAACTAATAACTCAGCCATCTTTCTATACCATAACTCAGCCGTGTCGCGACTCTATACCATAACTCAGCCGTGTCGCGACTCTATTACACTTGACGGCTGAGTTATTATACTTGACGGCTGAGTTATTATACTTGACGGCTGTGTTATTGTTTATTACGGCTGAGTTAGTAGACTTGACGGCTGAGTTATCTTTAAACTTGTATAAAATAGATTCAAGTTCTTAACTTAAATGTTTAAAAACATTTTTTCCATATCATTGAATACATCTAAACGTTTGCCGTAAAAAAAAAAAAAAAGAACACACCTACCAACAATCTTACAAACATCTAAACGTTTTCCGTAAAAAAAAAATGTTTCCCGACATTCACCTTCTACTTCTCTTTCTTGATGACTCTCCTTGCTCTTGATTTGATCGTTTCATTGCAGCGGAGTTGAGTCTTTGTTCTTCCTTTCTGAGCTTTTGGACAAGTATTCGGAACTCAGGTTCGATGTCCTCTTCGTCTTCCTGAACCCGTACCAAGTATCCCATAGCTCTGTGATATTCTGCTAGTGTGAGCTCCGTGTATACATCACTTCCTCGATCATCATCGTATCCCATCGCGCTGTTATATTCTGCTCGTGTGAGCTCCACCACATCACTTCCTCGATCATCATCTGCTTCTTGTGGTGGATGTGTGTGGAGCTGTGGCATGATTCCTCTTGCTGGGAGTCCACAGATTATGTGGCGCTGTGGCATGCTTCCTCTTGCCGGGAGTCCACAGATTATGACTTTCCTTGCTTCCATTTCTTGATATCTGTTTCAAAAGAATGAATGATCATTCAGGTTATATGTGTATGTCCTTCAAATTATTACAAAGATCGAGGTAAAAAGGTATGGATTTTGGGCGGGAATTTTCCCGCCCGAAATAGAAAGACGAAACGTCGCGACACGGCTGAGTTATGGTATAGAAAGACGAAACATCGCGACACGGCTGAGTTACGATACGGACGGCTGAGTTACGATACGGACGGCTGAGTTATTGTTTATTACGGCTGAGTTATTATACTTGACGGCTGAGTTACGATACGGACGGCTGAGTTATTGTTTATTACGGCTGAGTTACTACACTTCACGACTGAGTTATGTTTATATCACTACACTTGACGGCTGAGTTATGTTTTAAATGTTTTACATTTAAAAACTTGTAAAAAATAACTCAATAAACACAATAAATCTATCAAATCTCCAAATCAACATTAAAATCAAAGAAAACATCAAAAGAAAAGAGATAAAAAGTTTGAGAAACAAAAAAAAAACATAAATCTATCATTGATTTACCCAAGCATAAATCCGCAGTTCAATTTATCCCAATCAATAGTAGGAATATTAATTCCGCTTAGCTCCTCCAATGCCATCTCTTTCTCTTCTTCCAACCGCTGCCGCTTTGCCTCCATCATGTCCATCATCTCCTCCAACATAGAGAGTTGGCCAGCAATTCTTTCAAGCTTGAGTTCGACGCGGTGAGCTTCTTCCTTGGCTTTCATCTGTGATCGCACTGACAAGAGAATTGCTTTTAGGCGATCTTTTCCTGCTCTTTCTGCGTCCAATTCTGCGGCTGACATTGGTGCTTTTCTTTTGTTCGAATGATCTGCGGCCATGATATCTTGAACTTGTGCTTCTAAAAGATTAGCTGCCAAAAATGTTTATTAAAGAACGAATCAAGTTTGCACAGACAAAATAGAGATTAAAGCTATTACCTTTAAATTGTAAAAGGAAACTAGAGGCAGCAGACGCAGGTCACCTTCCCATCATTTCACCCGTCCACCTTCCCATCATTTCACGCATTTGACGGGATGATTAACACGTGGCCAGTATTGGATATTGATACAATACAACAGTGGAGATTTAGCCACGTTACTCAGCTGAGTTACGATACGGCTGAGTTTCGCTACGGCTGAGTTACGATACGGCTGAGTTATGTTTAAGAAGGCTGAGTTATTATACTCAACGGCTGAGTTATGTTTCAGAAGGCTGAATTATTATATTTGACGGCTGAGTTATTATATTTGACGGCTGAGTTATGTTTAAGAAGGCTGAGTTATTGTACTTGACGGCTGAGTTATTATACTTCACGGCTGAGTTATATAAAAACTTGTATAAATAAACTAAAAATTTAGGGTTTCAAACATTTATTTAAAATTACATTGTCCAAACTCAAAATTATCTGGGCCAAACTCATCAAACATTTCGACGAGAGCAAGCCAAACTCTATTTGTAATCCAATCAGTCTTCTCGCCGCCATGATGCCATATCCTCTTAAACGTCCGCATTTGAGTTCGAAATAGCGTTCTAGCGAGCAGATTAAACTGTGTCCAAACCGTCAAATTATGGGTCGGATCCCATCTGTATTTTCGCTATAAAAAGAAACAAAAACTATTAGTGTTTAAGAAACAAAACGTTAAATCTAATATGGAAGTTAAATTATGCTTACAGTTAGTTTAAGAAACCACTGTCCCTTAACATCATCGGGAATGAAGCGGTAAGTCGGCCACGGCTCAACCCATCCCTCACGAAGAATATCCGGGATAGCCTGCGAGAGATCGTGTAAAAACTTAAACCACGTAACAGTAGTTTGGTCACACCAGACACCCGCACCAGGGTTTAGAAGAGGGAGGTTATCCCGATCTTGCATGTTCTGTATGGTATTGATCATGCTATTGAACTGGGATGTCATATTAGGGACAGTCGACATGATGTATGTTTTTATGAGATTAGGTTTTTTTTTCTTACGTTTTTCTATAAAAAAAGTGATGGGAGAGACAATGTTAAAGAGAATGGCTATAAATATAGAGAGAGAGAGATAGGAAGACCAAACATCGCTAGAGGGAGAGATAGGAACTTAACGGCTGAGTTATAGGAACTTAACGGCTGAGTTATGGATTTAGGGTTTAGGATTTAGGGTTTAGGGTTTAGCATTTACAAAATTTATGATTTAGAGTCTCAAATGAAACAAATTATACACATTCAATTGAAAAAATTATATGTGGTTTATTGTATATTATTTTGGGTCTTAACTATAGGTAAAGTTTTAAGTACTTGTAAGACAATATATATCTCAAGATCAAGTAAGACAATATATATCTCAAGTTTAAGTAATTGAATAAAGAAAGTATTCACATTCAGATGATTTATATTGAACATATAAATTGATCTTAAGTCATATTAATAAATTGATCAATTATAATTTTGTAAGTCTTAAATTTCATTTTCGATTTTAGGGTTTAGGGTATGGCTGAGTTATGTAAATGAAATGGCTGAGTTATATACCATATACCCTAAAAACATACAATTTACGACTGAGTTAGAAGGTTCATAAGGGCTAAATCAGCTAAACTGCGCCAACATATCATATCCCTTTTCATCGAAGATCTCTGCTGCCATTTTCACCCGTATACCCTGAATATTGTTATCGCATATCCCATCAAAAGTTACACCAAGCGCTAGGCACTCGACAAACTTCGCTGAATACACGCCACAGTCGCCAACTTGGGTGTTTTGGGGAATGTTTTTGCCGCTTTTCCGTCTGAACGCAAATTGTTTTCGGCAAACGGTTTTCCTTCCAGGAATGACAGCATTGATCATTGCAGGGATCATTTGCAACAGCGGCCTAAATGCTTCTAGCATTTTCTGTTCACTTTCAGGAGTTACCTGTCCAATGATGGGATCGTAGGCATCGATCTTCTCCTTCAGAAGATCCACGTGAAACGCCACCCAATGATCGCCACCAGTATGAAGCACTCCGTACAAATGATCAACATCTTCAAGCCACTTCTTCTTTGTCGGAAGGTCGGCGGGAATGTTACCGCATATGAGATCCTCATAACCTGAGTCCTTGAATTTGAACATCTTTGGGTTCATCTTGAACTGCTCGAAATCCCGAACCCATAATCCTAGGAACCACGTGTCCACAAAGGCTATGCGCTTCGACCAGAATGGGCTGGGATCTTGCATGGATCTTTTCGTGAGGACTCTCATATACGAAGAAACATGCTGTACATAGAAGATTAAGTCAGCCATCGAATTACCATAACACAGCCATCAAAACACCCATAACTCAGCCATCAAACAACAATAACTCAGCCATCAAACAACGATAACTCAGCCATCAAACAACAATAACTCAGCCATCAAACAACAATAACTCAGCCATCAAACAACAATAACTCAGCCATCAAACAACAATAACTCAGCCATCAAACAACGATAACTCAGCCATCAAACAACGATAACTCAGCCATCAAACAACAATAACTCAGCCATCAAACAACAATAACTCAGCCATCAAACAACAATAACTCAGCCATCAAACAACGATAAATCAGCCATCAAATAACAAATAACTCAGCCATAAATAATCAAAACTCAGCCGTAAATGATACTTACAGTATCAAACAACCATCCAAACTGTAGATTTGGCCAATGCTTTCTTTCAGTCATGAGAATTCTGTAGAAACTCACTTCCTCGTTACTAAGATCGGTCAGCGCAATGGCCCTAGCAATCAAACACAAGTCAGTTTAGGCAAATATTGCTAATAGCTGTATAAAATAAAAAAAGGTGTAAAGGTCTATACTCGAATGGCTTCAGATGTTGCTTAAGTTTCTCCAGATTAGCCGGGTCGACAGGTGCGAGAGGATCATAGATCGCTGATGAAGGTTCAAAACCCTTCCTCATGCACGTCGTCCAATTGTCTCCAACAGAAGGAAAAACTGCTGAAGGAGGATTTGGCTTCCCTGCTAACCCAGTTGTAGCTAATTTAACCCTCGACCGGTACTCCTTAATTTTTGCTAACCGAAGCCTTTCATCTTCTTCCTCCTCAGACTCCGGTAACAGTTGGTTTTCTTTTGCGAGTACTTCATCGGTCACATCCTCAACGTCCGTTGAACCTTCCATCCTTCCCTTCCCCTTCCCCATCGGCTTCGCAGGCGGCAATTGTATTCTTATTACACCCTCACGACTCTTCTTCGCCGCCGCTTCTTTCTTCTTTAGCTCAGCCGCTGCCTTCTCTTCCTTCTTCTTTAACTCAGCCGCTTCTTTCTCTTCCTTCTTCTTTAACTCAGCCGCTGCCTTATCTTCCTTCTTCTTCAGAGCGATCTCCTTCCTTCTAGCAGCAGCATCAGCCTTCTTCTTAGCATCCTCAGCCTTCTCTTTTTCGGTTGGGTGCCTCCTGGTTCCGCGTCGTAATTCTTGCTTAGCAGGCGAAACAGTAATGAAATCAAGTTCACTATCAAACAAATTCTTTTTCGCCTCAGGAGTACCCTTAGAAATTTCTTCTTTCGCCTTCAATTTCGACCCCACAGCTTCCTCTTTGGTCTTAGCAACCTCCTCCTTCTGTTTTGGAAAATACTGCTGCGGAGTTCGGCTTTCGGCCTTAGGCGATATCTTTTTAGCCCACGCAACATTGTCAAGGGTCTCAGATACCGTATTAGGTACCGTTCGACTATTATCTGACTTTTGCCCTGATGCGTTTTTGGACTGGGAACATAGTTTTGGGCACTTTCGGATAAACCCAAAACTTTCATACGCTCATCCACTGCATCTTTGACTCTTTCAGCAAAATTCTTCTCCATTTCTTCCATTTTTCGGGTTAGCTCGACAAATTTGGAATCGTGGCTGTTGAACTGCGAGCAAACCCTCTCAAAAACAGAGTCATATCTATCAAATTTAGTGGCAATTTTCTCGAGCGTAGCGATTATGGTATTCATAGCCGCCGCGTCCTCTCTAGGACCCGTTCCCTTTGCATCCTCCTTCTTCGCTACTTCAGCAGCTTCATCCTCCTCAGCAGTTTTCTTCTGCTTCTTTCTGGGTCGCTCAGACTCAGATTCAAAAGGAACTAAAGCCAACTTTGTTTTTTTCTTCTTCTCCTTCTCCTTCTCCTTCCTCTGAACACTCCAATAATCACCTACTACATACCTACCAGAATGTAGGTCTCTTATCAGGTTACTCAGATGTTGGTCATCGTCTTCACCCGGCCACTGAGGAAACATCTCCTCTATAGACTCCTTCAAGACCATATGCCTAACACGCACCTACAACAGTAACTCATAACTCAGCCATTGAGTAACCATAACTCAGCCGTAAAAGAATAACTCAGCCATCAAAGAAAGAATAACTCAGCCATCACACAAACAAATCATAACTTAGCCATCAAACAAATAATAACTCAGCCATCAAATAAGAATAACTCAGCCATCACTCAAACAAATCATAACTCAGCCATCAAACAAATCATAACTCAGCCATCAAATAAAAAATAACTCAGCCGTAAAATAAAGAATAACTCAGCCACCAAATAAAAATAACTCAGCCATCACACAAACAAATCATAACTCAGCCATCAAATAAATAATAAATCAGCCTAAAACCTTACATGACCATGGTCTTGAATCTCCTTTTGGAGGACAGTGTCAAAACTTGCACGTGTGCGCGTAGCATCATATCGAAGAAGCGGAATTTCTTCCTCGTTGATTATTCTGCTAAAACGCTCACGAAAGCAACTGACAGATTCATACGCCCAAGCCAATAAAGCGTAAACGAGGCCGCTGATGGAGTATGTCTTTCCTACTGGATTCAACGACTGAATACTCCCAACCAGAGCTTCAAATGCAGCCCGACCCCATGGATAAGTCATCATTGCTTCATCATCGAATACTCTTTTTGCAGTTTCAAAGGGTATCCTAGAATTATGATGACCGGCATAAATTCCCATGGCTTGAAGAACTAACAGCCCTAACCATTTACGCTTTTCAAAACTCCAGGACCTACAACCTCTTATTGCTGCCCTCAGTTCATCAGGCTTGGGTCCAAGCCCAAGCGGCACATTCAACTCCTCCCAAAACTCTCTGTATTGGGCAGGTTCATTGCTACTTTCTGTTGGCACTGGATCTGTGTTTAATCCAGTGATCTCACCAAACTCGAGTAAGCTAAACCTGATAGGTTGATCACCAACCACACTCCAAATCTCCTTGTTCTCTACTTTCAGCTGTCGACATAGTAGATAGTGTACAGTCCTACCAGACCACACGCATTTTCCATCAACTAGCTTAGCAATTATTCCAACAGGAAACTTCTTCAGTTCTTCCCACACCTCGAGCCCTAATTGTGTTCTAACCAAACCAAAATCTCCCATATACGAATTGTGATTAAGCTCTCTATTTTCTAGATTAGCAAAGCGTATTGATCTTCTAGGGTAATCAGGTGTTTGATGCTCCATCTCAGTTGCTTGATGTTCCATCTGATAACAAAAGACTTAAATAAGTCAGCCGCAATAGAAAACTAACTCAGCCAAAACATAATATATAACTCAGCCGTAATAGAAAATTAACTCAGCCAAAACGTAATATATAACATAATTTATAACTCAGCCGCAATAGAAAACTAACTCAGCCGCGACGTTTCGTCTTTCTATACCATAACTCAGCCACAACATAAGTTATAACTCAGCCGCGAGAAACCCTAACTCAGCCACAACATAGTTTTTAACTCAGCCACAACATAATAAATTACTCAGCCGCAAAACCCCTAACTTACCCACAATATAATTGATAACTCAGCCGCAAAAAAACCCTAACTCGGCCACAACACTATTAACAACTCAGTCGAAGTAAAAAAAACTTAGCAACAACGTACCGTAAGAAGATTATAGGCGAATGCGGAGAAGACGATTACGTTACGAGGGAAGTCGATTTCGATTGTGGAGAAGACGATCACGAAGAAAGAAACAATGTCGATTTCGAATGAACAGTTGAGAAAGTGCTTAATTTTTCATTTGCGTTTTTTACCTTTGAGGTTATTTCTTATAATGATGTGGATCACGGTTATTTCTTAATGATGTGGATTTATTTTTTATTTTTTAATTAAAAATAATTTTAATTAAGAAAAATTAATCAAGGGTGTTTATCGTAATTAACCAGAGGTGTGAAAATAGTTGAGTCATTTTTCAAAGATATATGGTATTCTAGTCATATTGGCATAGTTTCATGGTATTTGAGTCATTTTTTCTATATATAAAGATAAGTATGTATGAAAATATAAATAAATTCAAAAATCATATGGAAAATAACAAAATAAAAAGCAAATGAATCTTTTAATTTTGTTTTTCTTTCAAATATCTCCCTTGATTTATGGGTTTTTTTAGACGTTGATGTATCCATAGATGATAGATCGCCTATGCCTCCTACACACAGATCATTATTTTAATGATTGTTATTTCACAATCCGAAAAGAAAAGACGAAATTAATTTTTTGTACGTACTCCATTCCAAACAAATTTCATTTGACAGATTCTTTTGTTTAAAATAGACTTCGGGGGACAAAAACTAAACGTTTTCCAGTACCACTGTGCTAAATTTGGAATGTTTCAAAAACTACAATAGATTAAGGATTAGACGTGTTCTCAAATTTTGAAGAATTAGTAATATTCCTATTAAATAATACAAAAAGTATATTTTCATAAATATACTCATGCATCTCTAATATATCAGATCGTCAAAAGATTCGTAAGATCTAAAACTTATAAAACTTAGGCGAATCCATGTTTTGCATCTGGTCCTTCGGTGAGGTTGCTCTAATAATGGTTTTGGTGGAAGTTCTATTGCTGTTTCTATGGGTTCGATTCTCTGTATATCAATAGTTGATGGTTGGTTAGGCCTTGTTGTTGATTGTGTCTTCTTGTTGATGTTGTTGTGTTGATGTTTTTGCTTGGCTTAGTGTTGAGGTTTGTCTGCCGTAGCTTTGTGTCTTAGAGGAGTTAGTAAAACATTTTGTGTTCGGTGTCGTTTTCTAGTTCTTAATCTAGCTCTGCACTAGCCGACTTCAAGGAATGAACTTGGTAGGGTGAGCTTTCACCGTTCGCGTTAATTGGTTTGTGATGTTTCCACTTGGTGCTAACTCATGGAATTGTGCTACTTGTCGCTTTCACATGACGCGAGAGGGGTATGTGATCGAGGTCAATGTTGTCTTTGCCGTTGACAACACTTTGTTAGAACCTACTTTAAAAGGTTTTTTCGGCAAATAGTTTAAGTAAGATCGACTATTACGGTTTGCTTGCGCAACTACATTTCAGCAACAAATTTTGGAAGAACAACTAACATCCGCATCACTTCGTGTTGCTCCATTGCTTTTCGGATTAATGTTGAGCGGATGGACTGAAAATCGTACTTGCTTTTATGTTTCCATGTTTTAATTTTTTTGCCATGGGATCATAGTCTAAGTTTTATAATTCACTTTGTAAAACTAATTCTTTTTCATTTCTAATGAAATATTTACTATTTAGCACACAAAAAAAAAGTTTAGGATCTGATATAGTATATATTTGTAGGAACCAAATACTCCATTTTCTTCGAGAAGCAGCTTACATTTGATTAAATAAGTGAATGTATACAATTTATTTATTAAAACGTTGTTGACAAAAACCAATGTTTAGAGAACAAAGACAGCTGCATGGAAAAACTAAGATTCTTGTTCGTAACTCGTAAGTCAAAAAAGCATCAATAAATAACCATATTTAAGCTTAATAATATTATAAAAATGCTATTTGTAATATTTAATTGTGAAAAACATATTTTCAGGCGTAGAAAAATTACCCCAAAAAAAGTAACAAAAGACAAAAGCAAAGGTTAAAGCAGATTCTTTGACCTATATAGTCGCTGCTCATAAAAACTATTACAACGGTTATGCGTACAATCATATCATGGATGTAATTTTTTAAATACTGTATAAGAAAAAAATCTATAACCCTAGAACTATGATATAATTGTTTTAAGAAAAATCAAAACACAAAGAAACAAGATCATTACGAAATGAGATTCACAGAAAATATTAATATTTTTTTCCTTTTTTGAAATGTTTTTATATTATTATTTTTCTTTTGTCCATATGTTCACAGAATTTGTCGTTGGATTATATATTGATGTCAAATGTCCCTCCATGAATAACAGGACGATCTAATATTTCCAATCACTCACAATCTTTTTAGATTTTGTTGTGTGTAACTATTATGCAAAGATATGTGAATTGTGATATAATAATTCAGTAAAACCTTTTTTTATATTATACACTTTAAATATACATAAGTGTGATTATATAGCATATGAATTTAAAAAGTAATATTTAAAATCTTATTCACAATTAACATAAGAATGTTATAACTTATAACCAATCATGATTCAGTGTCTTTAAAACAATAAAGAAATGAAAATTCTGTCATAAAAATTGTAAATATTAACCAAGTTTGGGTTAATAGTTAATACTAGTTTTTATTCGAGGAGAAATTGTCCGCTTGGTCAAGACCACAGATCGATATCCTCAAACATGGAATAATCTAATCACTCTCATTTGGCCAATTGAATTTGTGTTATGTTTTAAACACATTAGAGAATACGATTAATGTATTATTCAACGATTACACTCATGGAAAACTAGTCGGATGGTAAAAAGTCCAGATCACCTCCTAATTATCAAGTAACGTATTATATTTGAATATTTTGAGAATTATGTTTTTAATTTTTTTTGAATAGTGCTTCTTAACACAAATTATCATTAATTATGGGGTTAACTATACATTTACTTTGGATATTCATAAAATCAAAACGATGGTAAAACATGCAGTTTGTATTTAATCTTTCTAAACAATGAAAACATGAATAGTTATGTTTAATCTCTGTATTTTTAAAAATTAATTACAAAACATTAGCTAACAACCCATTGAAAAATAGAGCAAAATTTTCAATCTCACAATATGATCAAAGAACTAAGTCAGTCTATCTCAAAAAAAAAAAAAAAAAACAAGAACCAAGTCAGTGGTAAATTGCATTTTAGGGTCTTTAGATTAGATGTATAGTTAAAAGTCTAGAGCATATATATATATGTGTGTGTGTTGTAGAATCAAGTTTTCGGAAATTCAGTATGCTATAACCAGAGTCGTGTCCAAGGTTTCAAAGACCAAAGACAATGTTATGCATTGAATTGGTGAAATTCATGTATTCTACCCTACAAATTTATATGTGTATAAAACTATATATGGCAATCGCAAATCTCAGTTTTCAAATATATCTATTTTATTAACGAAAAAAAAAAAACAAATCGCATTTTTTTAAGATCAAACCTTCCTAAGATTGATAAATAACAAATTTTAATATAAAAGAAAGCTTATTAGGGATTGTGGATGTTAAACAATGAAGAAACAAAATGTAAGTTTAGTTACTCTAGTGTTTGTTCATTATTTGCTTCTTCTTTTTTTTGTTAAAGCATGTGGTTCTATTTATGTTTCTAAATTTGTCCCTCGTGTTACTATCTTTAACAAAGATTAAATACTTTAAAATTTTATTAACAAAAAATTGGCCATAGGCCAAAGTTTCTTTTTCTTCCACGTAGCCACGGGCCTGGCTATAACTTTATATTCATTCGTTGTTAGGTAATATGTATGTCGTGATTATGATTGTCTACCGTAGAAAGTCATAGTTTATTAAACATTAATTAATCATCTAATACTATGTAAACATATGGCGGTTTGGTAAAATTTAAGCTATTAATTTAGTTTTGAGAGTGGAAGTGAACCGAACCTTTGTGAAAAGTTGAAGAAAAAGTGAAGAAGAAGACAATGTGGTTAATTACTTGTTCAGCATGATCACTCTTTTTACATCCACCTCAACTCTAATTTCAGTCCATCTTTAACCAGTATAATTTTATTACTTTTTACGCATTTTCCTTAAAATATTTGATCGTGCCCATTATTTTAATAAAGTTGGAAAAAAAACTCAATTGAAGTTTAAATAATACTCTTTCCGTTTCTAAAAGATAAAAACTTTACAAAAAAAATTGTTCCACAAAAATAGATTTTTTTTATGTTTTCTATGCATTTTTGTTATTTATTGATAAGAAAATATAGTTTTCGAGAAAAATATTCAAATACTATTGGTTGAAACTTTTTAAAAATCGTTTATTGCAAAAATCAATACATTTATTATTTAATATTAACTGTTTTTTTAATATGTGCGCATAATCTTAAACATACATCTTTTAGGAACGGAGGGAATAAGGAATCAACGACGAGAGGAATCCGAACGACATAAGAGTAGGTCAAATGCACATTTATGATCAAATACTACGCATTTTGTTTGGCTTCTAGGAGGTCACAACGACTCTATTGACCCAACACTTTAAACGAAAAATAAAAATCAGCACTTAAAGTTTTAATATTTCCAAATGCGACATTACTATTTACATAACCAATGATCAGCTGCCAACAACGTCTTACTTACGCATTAATAATTAGACAACTTTAGTTAGAGTATGAAGAAATCAGATATAGTAACCTATAGTATTATAACCACCACCGTATAGTACTATAATCAAGCGGTGGTGGCTTATCGGTGAAAGAACGGAGGAAAAGAACGGTGAAAGAACGGAGGGAAAAGAAGTAAACTTTTTCAATATGAGTTCGATTGTTCCTGTGAACGCTTTCACTTCTATTTGACCAGTCGGAATAATACTATGTTTTAGGTTCATTAGAAAATTTGGTGAGTAGACTATTTGACGGCTACATTTATCCTGAATGATTAGTCGGATGGTAAAAATCCGGACATCCTTTGAAAAAAGAATATTAAAAACAAAAAAAGTACATTGTAAACTGTAAAATTTTGAACGCATGATTTTAATTTAAGTAGAAAACAAATAATTTATCATACCATTTTTTTTTTGGGTCACATCCTACCATTTTCAAAAAAATCTTATTTACTTCATTTTATCAACAAGAATCTGCGCATGAATGAGATTTATTTGTTTTTGACTTTTTGTTTAAAGACCATCATATAAGTTTTTTTTGAAAAAAAAGACCATCATATAAGTTAGCCGATTCGACTTGTATTTTTAGCACAATTATAAAAATGATGTAAAATTTTCAATAGAAGATAACTTTTTCATTAATGTGTCTAATTTCGAAAACATGAATTTATGTATATCTATGGAAACTATAGTAATTAATTAAAATACTTAAAATGATATGGAAACATCTGATAGGATGAAATTTCCTAATTATATGTTTTATAACAAAATCTCTAGACGCAAACTAAAAATTGTTTGGATTAGTTTCGGTTTGACCACTCTTGAATCAAACTGACAGAATAACTTCGAAATAAATAAAAATTAATACAAAACCACAATCGATTTTTTTTTATCTTTCTCATATTGATTCCATATATATTTTCTCGGAACTTGAGTAGCACAAATGCACAAGGTAGTACAATAATGCAAAGATAGAGTGTTAGGTGCGTTAATTGATAAAAGTAGTGAATACGAGGCTAGATTGACAGAGATTGATCCTACTTGCATGAGAAGGACACGTAAGCTTGTTTCAAGAAACTGTGAATCAAAAGTCAAAACCAAAGAATGTGTTAGATTACATCAAGGATATTGCAATCAGATTCTATATCTACCACGGTTGGGACCATGAAGACAATCATACTAACCAAAGAATCTACTGTCTGATCGGGTTTTCCGTAAACCGGACATTACAATCTTGTTTTAGAGAACCGAAACTAACCAGTCATTTCCTTATCGATTGATGGGAATGTAGGGACCTTACCAAAGGCCAAAACGAAGCAAGAACATGGGTGATTGAACATAGCATTTATAAGCTTCACCTACAGAAGAAGAAGATCATTGTTTGTGATTGTCAAAACTGTGGTCCAGTTAAAAACGGCAATGACAAGTTCGTGGAGGAAGAGATATCTATCAAACTTATGACTCCATTATAAATCACAAATTGGCTAGTAGAGGTGTATCCAATTTCTTACCCATTCAAGTTTTCAGGGAAAGTATTTTTTTTAAGGTCTTTTCCAATTTTGAAGATAAAAACAGAAAACTCTATTATGTCAATTTAAATTCAATAAATTCCTTTTAGATGATCTTCTTTTTCATGTCTCTCATTTTTTTTCGCATATATTGTTATCATTATCCATCTATATTAAACTAAAAAACAAATTTTTCTTCTATATTATAAGAGCAAATTTCTTATATAATGCATTAATTCTAGGAAAATTGGCATAAATAACCTAAAAAAAAAAATATAATATAAAATCTAACCAAAATCTATCTTTTCCTCTCTTTACTTGTTCCTATCTCTCTCTAGCCATTTGGTATATTATGTTTTTTTTTATTGGTTATTAAGCAAAATCACCCTTAATTCTACATAAAAAAATCATGTATATTTGTGTAAACATCTCTACAAACATATAAAACCAAAATGTAAGTTTAAAATTCATTTAAGTTATTTTATCAAAAATTATTGCCATTGGAGGTTTTTATTAAAAAATAAGGAGGCATAAAAGTCTTGGCCTATGTTTTGTGGTGTACAACAAAGATGAAGATTTTTTTTTTGGGTGTTTAGCTCAAATACCATGGAAATTAGGAAATATTACTAGAACCATATAAAACTTTTTTTTATTATTGATATTTTTAAAATACCTAGCGTGCCCTTTTCTTACGTTGTGACAAAAAATGTAATTACACGAATGCCATAGCCACGTAAGCAACCACGTAGGAAATCGCTGACGTGTATTAATAACTCAGCCGTAAAGCGCTACGGCTGAGTTATGGTTACGTTGCGGCTGAGTTATGGTTATGTTGCGGCTGAGTTATTAAACGCGGCAGACTTATGAGAGATCGGCTGACTTACGAACATAAATCAGCCGTTAGTGACGGCTGACTTACAGAAATCTGGCTGACTTATGAGATAACGGCTGACTTACGTTCACTAGTTACGGCTGAGTTATACAACGGCGGGCTGATTTATGAGGTAACGGCTGACTTACGAACATAAATCAGCCTTAGTGACGGCTGATTTACAGAAATCTGGCTGACTTATGAGAGATCTGCTGACTTTCGAACACAAGTTACGGCTGAGTTATGTTCTCCGGTTGGGAAGCAGTTACGGCTGTTACGGAAATCAGCCGTAATTGGCTGGGTTAACAATAACTCAGCCTTATTACGGCTGAGTTATCAGCGGAAGATTAATTACTAGAATAGCATTCATTTGACGGCTAATTTATTTGAAGATACGGCTGACTTAATATTTTATAACCTTATTATGGCTGATTTATTAGCGAAAGATTAATTACTGAAATACAATTCACGTCGCGGCGGACTTATACTATACTTGATGGCTGATTTATTAATGGCTGAGTTATTTGTTCGTTTGGCGGCTGACTTACCGATTTTCCATGTCATCTGCTCCGATTTTCCATGTCATCAGCTCTTATTTGCCATGTCATTATTAATGTTACGACAGTCAAATTAGGGTTATTCATCTACGATCTTCGCCTTCTTCTTACTCTTCTTCATCTAGCTTTTTCATTCATCAGAGATCTTATGGATTCGGTAATTATTGTTTCCGGTAACTGGGTTAAGAAACACAAATATGTATTCAACACCGACGGTAGAGGATGTAGAGTTGTGCATATAAATGAGAAAACAACACTAGACGAACTTGCGAAGATAGTACTCGAAGATTACGGATTGAAGGAGTCGAGCCATCAGATTCAGCTGAGCTACATGTTCTCGAATAAAGCTTTGAAAACAATGGCGCACGATACTCCACCAGTTTACCTCTCAAATACTCGACAGTTGCAAGTTTTTTTAAGCCTCAGAAAAATTGAACACTTACGTCTTTGTGTGGAGATTACGGAGAATGAAATTAGTCGGAATGACGGAGCGAGAGAGAAGAATAAAAGGTTATTCAGTTATAGCTCAGAAGTTGAATCTAGATACGAAGATTACTGTGGGAGTTATGATGGTTTCAACGAAGAAGATGAAGAAGGCGAAAAAAATGAAGTAGTCGAAGAAAATGAAGTAGGCGAAGAAGACGAAGAAGATGATGAATTTGATAGCCGATTTGATATGTTCGACGACTCGGATGGTGAGTCATCTGATGGTGATAACTTCAGTTTATTCGGTGAGTCTCCAACACAAGACGAAGATTCACCGACAATATCTCCTAAGAAGAGACCTCATAACTTGTCGACGATCGGATCTAAAGTGAATCCGGAGGTTCCAAGGTTAGATTTGTCTTCCCTAAACCTCTCAGTAGGGCAACGATTTGAGAGTAAAGCCGATTTGGAGAAACGACTAAAACTTCTTACGGTGAAGGATCGATTTGATTTTGATGTACACGTATCCGATTCGGATACACTCGTTGTTAAGTGTTGGGTTGGTGGATGTCTCTGGAGAGTTCGTGCTACTACACTAGGGGATCCCCCGGTATTTTATGTTCGTATATACGATTCGGATCATACATGTTCTATAACTGAGCGTTCTAGTCGATCTCGAAAAGCAACAGCGGCTATTTTAGGAGAGTTGTACAAGGACTTTCTCGGCGACGTTGGTCCATCAGTTCGACCTACGAGTGTTGGAATATCTATCAAAAAGCAATTTGGTGTAAAGGTAATTATTAGTACATTGCGGCTGACACAACGGCTGAGTTATATAAACTCAACGGCTGAGTTATATAATCTCAACGGCTGAGTTATATAAACTCAACGACTGAGTTATATTAACTTAACGGCTGAGTTATATAAACTCAACGGCTGAGTTATATTAACTTATTGGCTGAGTTATATAAACTCAACGGCTGAGTTATATAAACTCAACGGCTGAGTTATATAAAGTTAAAGGCTGAGTTACTACTACGTTTGGGCTGACTTATTTTTACGATGCGGCTGACTTATTTGTATTATTTTCCATGTGGTCAGATGGATTATTGGAAATCACATAGAACGCTAAGATTTGCAAGGGAACTCGAGATGGAAACTCCTGAGAGTGGGTTTGAAGACTTACCTTCTTACTTATACAAGATAAGAAGGGCAAATCCGAGTACAATTGCGCGTCTTCAAATCGATGAGTTTGGAAGATTCATGTATATGTTCCTTGCATTTGGTGCGAGCGTAAATGGGTTTCCTTTCATGCGCAAAGTTGTCGTTGTCGACGGTACGTTTCTTAATGGTAAATACAAAGGAACGCTTCTCACAGCACTAGCTCAGGATGGTAACTTTCAGATTTTCCCAATTGCCTTCGGTGTGGTTGACACTGAAAATGATGATTCGTGGCACTGGTTTTTTACGCAACTAAAACTTGTGATTCCTGACGATGAGGGTCTTGCGATAATCTCGGATAGGCATAACTCGATAGGGAAAGCAATTGGGAATGTGTATCCGTTGGCTTCTCGGGGAATTTGCACTTATCATTTATATAAGAACATTTTGGGACAGTTCAGAGGAAAAGATGTTTTTCGTCTGGTGAAGCAAGCGGCAAGATGTTTTAGGATGGCTGATTTTACTGCGATATACGAGGAGATTCAAGCGATTAATCCTCAACTCCATGGCTACCTTGAAAGAGCTGGTGTCAACCTGTGGGCGCGTGTTCATTTCCCGGGCGAAAGGTATAATTTGATGACTATAAACATAGCGGAATCAATGAACCATGCACTGTCAAATGCAAGAAGTCTTAACATTGTTTGACTATTAGATTCGATACGGGTTATGATGACCAGATGGTTTGTTGAACGGAGAGAGGATGCTATATCGCAGCTAACCACGCTTTCGCGTGGTGTCGAGAAACTACTACATGTAAGTCAGCCGTAACATTTGATAAGTCAGCCGTAACATTTCTTAAGTCAGCCAAAGCATTTGATAAGTCTGTCGTAACATTTGATAAGTCAGCCGTAACTTTTTTTATATTTTGACAATTTTTTATTCTGTATTTATAATAGGATCGTGTTACTGCCGCTAGACTTATGACGGCACGAAGGATTGATGAATATCACACTGAAGTTATATATGGATCTTCTTCGCATGTTGTGAATTTGGAGGGAAAAACATGCACATGCCGGCGTTTCGAAGGGGAGAAATTACCATGCGTGCATGCAATCACAGCTGCCGAGAACAGGGATAAATGTCGGATGTCCCTGTGCAGTCCTTACTATCAAAACAATTATTTGGTAAACGCATATGCTCAGCCGATCATGCCGGTAGATTCAGCGCTCCAAGTTCCAGATAACGTGGCTAACCAACCGTGCTTTCCCCCGGTTGTTCGTCAACCACCAGAAAGGCCTAAGAAATGTAGGATGAAATCTGCTCTAGAAGTTGCACTTGAGAATAAACGTCCTAGGAAAGAACACACATGTTCTCGTTGTAAACAGGTTGGACATAATGCAAGAACTTGTCCAATATAAATTGGGGTTGTTGGTTGTATTAAGGCTGAGTTATGGATTTTGTTTACAATATTGCTTTCTTTGTATGTATTTTGCTTTGATTTTTGGTTTGATTTTTCCCAACATATTAAACACGCTTTCGCGTGGTGTCGAGAAACTACTACATGTAAGTCAGCCGTAACTATTTTCATAATTCATTCAGCCGTAACTATTTTCATAAGTCAGCCGTAACTATTTTCATAAGTCAGCCGTAACTATTTTCATAAGTCAGCCGTTACTATTTTCATAAGTCAGCCGTAACTATCTATAAGTCAGCCGTAACATTTCATAAGTCAGCCGTAACATTTCATAAGTCTTCCGTAACTTTCCATAAGTCAGCCGTAACTTTTTTTATTCTGTATTTATAATAGGGTCGCGACACGGCTGAGTTATGGTATAAAAAGACGGCTGAGTTATTAGATATCACGGCTGAGTTATCACAAGTAAAATCTTTGACACTAAATGCACAGCCTTTATTGCTTCAAACCGCTTCATCCACGTGGCGTACATTCATACATAGTCAAACCTCAGAAAAAAATTAAATTTCGCTTTAAAGATTGGTTTACAGTCTCTTTATAAGCAAGAACCCTATAAGCAACACGAAACAATCTTCCTTATACACCTTTTTCTCTCTTATACACCTTTTTCTTTGAATGTTTCGTTCAGGAGAAGCACAAAGTTATTCGACCTTTTGCCTCGCAGAAACTTTTCCAACCGTCTTTGATGCAAAATTAGCATGTTGATTTATTGTTTGATGCAAAAACACCAAAGACGGTGGAAAAGTTTATGCGAGGCAAATGATCAAATGAGTTATCAAACCAGTTTTTTTCTCTCTTATACACTTTTTTCTTTGAATGTTTCGTTCAGGAGAAGCACAAAGTTTTTTCTTTGAATGATCAATTGAGTTATGGATGTTCCTTCTCATTCAAGCTGGTTTGACTTAGAAACACGAAGTATATATATTTAAACCAATAAGTCAGCCGCTTCTTTTCCGCAAAGCAGTCATAACTCAGCCGAAACACGAATTCGTCAATATTAAATCAGCCGCTTCTCTTGTAGACAGAAGGCTGAATTAATTGATTTACAAGTCCGAAATTACTATGGCTTCATTTATTATGCGATGGTCAAAAACGTATCAAAATTTACTTTTTTGGTTGATCAGTCAAGTCAGCATTTATTCAAAATATACAAAATATCTCGAGACGCTAATCTGACGAGCTATATGGCGCTTCCTATATTATAGGTGTAATGATTAATATCTTTTGGGAAGTAGGAGTTAGAGCATGTACAACGGATAGAGACTTGATGAGACTTGATGAATCTCTAAAAAATAGTATTATATTCATTTTTATTATTTGTTTAAATTTTAAATTAATAGAAAAACGTTTTAAACATAACTCAGCCGTAAAAAACTAATAACTCAGCCATCTTTCTATACCATAACTCAGCCGTGTCGCGACTCTATACCATAACTCAGCCGTGTCGCGACTCTATTACACTTGACGGCTGAGTTATTATACTTGACGGCTGAGTTATTATACTTGACGGCTGTGTTATTGTTTATTACGGCTGAGTTAGTAGACTTGACGGCTGAGTTATCTTTAAACTTGTATAAAATAGATTCAAGTTCTTAACTTAAAGGTTTAAAAACATTTTTTCCATATCATTGAATACATCTAAACGTTTGCCGTAAAAAAAAAAAAAAAGAACACACCTACCAACAATCTTACAAACATCTAAACGTTTTCCGTAAAAAAAAAACGTTTCCCGACATTCACCTTCTACTTCTCTTTCTTGATGACTCTCCTTGCTCTTGATTTGATCGTTTCATTGCAGCGGAGTTGAGTCTTTGTTCTTCCTTTCTGAGCTTTTGGACAAGTATTCGGAACTCAGGTTCGATGTCCTCTTCGTCTTCCTGAACCCGTACCAAGTATCCCATAGCTCTGTGATATTCTGCTAGTGTGAGCTCCGTGTATACATCACTTCCTCGATCATCATCGTATCCCATCGCGCTGTTATATTCTGCTCGTGTGAGCTCCACCACATCACTTCCTCGATCATCATCTGCTTCTTGTGGTGGATGTGTGTGGAGCTGTGGCATGATTCCTCTTGCTGGGAGTCCACAGATTATGTGGCGCTGTGGCATGCTTCCTCTTGCCGGGAGTCCACAGATTATGACTTTCCTTGCTTCCATTTCTTGATATCTGTTTCAAAAGAATGAATGATCATTCAGGTTATATGTGTATGTCCTTCAAATTATTACAAAGATCGAGGTAAAAAGGTATGGATTTTGGGCGGGAATTTTCCCGCCCGAAATAGAAAGACGAAACGTCGCGACACGGCTGAGTTATGGTATAGAAAGACGAAACATCGCGACACGGCTGAGTTACGATACGGACGGCTGAGTTACGATACGGACGGCTGAGTTATTGTTTATTACGGCTGAGTTATTATACTTGACGGCTGAGTTACGATACGGACGGCTGAGTTATTGTTTATTACGGCTGAGTTACTACACTTCACGACTGAGTTATGTTTATATCACTACACTTGACGGCTGAGTTATGTTTTAAATGTTTTACATTTAAAAACTTGTAAAAAATAACTCAATAAACACAATAAATCTATCAAATCTCCAAATCAACATTAAAATCAAAGAAAACATCAAAAGAAAAGAGATAAAAAGTTTGAGAAACAAAAAAAAAACATAAATCTATCATTGATTTACCCAAGCATAAATCCGCAGTTCAATTTATCCCAATCAATAGTAGGAATATTAATTCCGCTTAGCTCCTCCAATGCCATCTCTTTCTCTTCTTCCAACCGCTGCCGCTTTGCCTCCATCATGTCCATCATCTCCTCCAACATAGAGAGTTGGCCAGCAATTCTTTCAAGCTTGAGTTCGACGCGGTGAGCTTCTTCCTTGGCTTTCATCTGTGATCGCACTGACAAGAGAATTGCTTTTAGGCGATCTTTTCCTGCTCTTTCTGCGTCCAATTCTGCGGCTGACATTGGTGCTTTTCTTTTGTTCGAATGATCTGCGGCCATGATATCTTGAACTTGTGCTTCTAAAAGATTAGCTGCCAAAAATGTTTATTAAAGAACGAATCAAGTTTGCACAGACAAAATAGAGATTAAAGCTATTACCTTTAAATTGTAAAAGGAAACTAGAGGCAGCAGACGCAGGTCACCTTCCCATCATTTCACCCGTCCACCTTCCCATCATTTCACGCATTTGACGGGATGATTAACACGTGGCCAGTATTGGATATTGATACAATACAACAGTGGAGATTTAGCCACGTTACTCAGCTGAGTTACGATACGGCTGAGTTTCGCTACGGCTGAGTTACGATACGGCTGAGTTATGTTTAAGAAGGCTGAGTTATTATACTCAACGGCTGAGTTATGTTTCAGAAGGCTGAATTATTATATTTGACGGCTGAGTTATTATATTTGACGGCTGAGTTATGTTTAAGAAGGCTGAGTTATTGTACTTGACGGCTGAGTTATTATACTTCACGGCTGAGTTATATAAAAACTTGTATAAATAAACTAAAAATTTAGGGTTTCAAACATTTATTTAAAATTACATTGTCCAAACTCAAAATTATCTGGGCCAAACTCATCAAACATTTCGACGAGAGCAAGCCAAACTCTATTTGTAATCCAATCAGTCTTCTCGCCGCCATGATGCCATATCCTCTTAAACGTCCGCATTTGAGTTCGAAATAGCGTTCTAGCGAGCAGATTAAACTGTGTCCAAACCGTCAAATTATGGGTCGGATCCCATCTGTATTTTCGCTATAAAAAGAAACAAAAACTATTAGTGTTTAAGAAACAAAACGTTAAATCTAATATGGAAGTTAAATTATGCTTACAGTTAGTTTAAGAAACCACTGTCCCTTAACATCATCGGGAATGAAGCGGTAAGTCGGCCACGGCTCAACCCATCCCTCACGAAGAATATCCGGGATAGCCTGCGAGAGATCGTGTAAAAACTTAAACCACGTAACAGTAGTTTGGTCACACCAGACACCCGCACCAGGGTTTAGAAGAGGGAGGTTATCCCGATCTTGCATGTTCTGTATGGTATTGATCATGCTATTGAACTGGGATGTCATATTAGGGACAGTCGACATGATGTATGTTTTTATGAGATTAGGTTTTTTTTTCTTACGTTTTTCTATAAAAAAAGTGATGGGAGAGACAATGTTAAAGAGAATGGCTATAAATATAGAGAGAGAGAGATAGGAAGACCAAACATCGCTAGAGGGAGAGATAGGAACTTAACGGCTGAGTTATGGATTTAGGGTTTAGGATTTAGGGTTTAGGGTTTAGCATTTACAAAATTTATGATTTAGAGTCTCAAATGAAACAAATTATACACATTCAATTGAAAAAATTATATGTGGTTTATTGTATATTATTTTGGGTCTTAACTATAGGTAAAGTTTTAAGTACTTGTAAGACAATATATATCTCAAGATCAAGTAAGACAATATATATCTCAAGTTTAAGTAATTGAATAAAGAAAGTATTCACATTCAGATGATTTATATTGAACATATAAATTGATCTTAAGTCATATTAATAAATTGATCAATTATAATTTTGTAAGTCTTAAATTTCATTTTCGATTTTAGGGTTTAGGGTATGGCTGAGTTATGTAAATGAAATGGCTGAGTTATATACCATATACCCTAAAAACATACAATTTACGACTGAGTTAGAAGGTTCATAAGGGCTAAATCAGCTAAACTGCGCCAACATATCATATCCCTTTTCATCGAAGATCTCTGCTGCCATTTTCACCCGTATACCCTGAATATTGTTATCGCATATCCCATCAAAAGTTACACCAAGCGCTAGGCACTCGACAAACTTCGCTGAATACACGCCACAGTCGCCAACTTGGGTGTTTTGGGGAATGTTTTTGCCGCTTTTCCGTCTGAACGCAAATTGTTTTCGGCAAACGGTTTTCCTTCCAGGAATGACAGCATTGATCATTGCAGGGATCATTTGCAACAGCGGCCTAAATGCTTCTAGCATTTTCTGTTCACTTTCAGGAGTTACCTGTCCAATGATGGGATCGTAGGCATCGATCTTCTCCTTCAGAAGATCCACGTGAAACGCCACCCAATGATCGCCACCAGTATGAAGCACTCCGTACAAATGATCAACATCTTCAAGCCACTTCTTCTTTGTCGGAAGGTCGACGGGAATGTTACCGCATATGAGATCCTCATAACCTGAGTCCTTGAATTTAAACATCTTTGGGTTCATCTTGAACTGCTCGAAATCCCGAACCCATAATCCTAGGAACCACGTGTCCACAAAGGCTATGCGCTTCGACCAGAATGGGCTGGGATCTTGCATGGACCTTTTCGTGAAGACTCTCATATACGAAGAAACATGCTGTACACAGAAGATTAAGTCAGCCATCGAATTACCATAACACAGCCATCAAAACACCCATAACTCAGCCATCAAACAACAATAACTCAGCCATCAAACAACGATAACTCAGCCATCAAACAACAATAACTCAGCCATCAAACAACAATAACTCAGCCATCAAACAACAATAACTCAGCCATCAAACAACAATAACTCAGCCATCAAACAACGATAACTCAGCCATCAAACAACGATAACTCAGCCATCAAACAACAATAACTCAGCCATCAAACAACAATAACTCAGCCATCAAACAACAATAACTCAGCCATCAAACAACAATAACTCAGCCATCAAACAACGATAACTCAGCCATCAAACAACAATAACTCAGCCATCAAACAACAATAACTCAGCCATCAAACAACAATAACTCAGCCATCAAACAACAATAACTCAGCCATCAAACAACGATAACTCAGCCATCAAACAACGATAACTCAGCCATCAAACAACAATAACTCAGCCATCAAACAACAATAACTCAGCCATCAAACAACAATAACTCAGCCATCAAACAACGATAAATCAACCATCAAATAACAAATAACTCAGCCATAAATAATCAAAACTCAGCCGTAAATGATACTTACAGTATCAAACAACCATCCAAACTGTAGATTTGGCCAATGCTTTCTTTCAGTCATGAGAATTATGTAGAAACTCACTTCCTCGTTACTAAGATCGATCAGCGCAATGGCCCTAGCAATCAAACACAAGTCAGTTTAGGCAAATATTGCTAATAGCTGTATAAAATAAAAAAAAGGTGTAAAGGTCTATACTCGAATGGCTTCAGATGTTGCTTAAGTTTCTCCAGATTAGCCGAGTCGACAGGTGCGAGAGAATCATAGATCGCTGATGAAGGTTCAAAACCCTTCCTCATGCACGTCGTCCAATTGTCTCCAACAGAAGGAAAAACTGCTGAAGGAGGATTTGGCTTCCCTGCTAACCCAGTTGTAGCTAATTTAACCCTCGACCGGTACTCCTTAATTTTTGCTAACCGAAGCCTTTCATCTTCTTCCTCCTCAGACTCCGGTAACAGTTGGTTTTCTTTTGCGAGTACTTCATCGGTCACATCCTCAACGTCCGTTGAACCTTCCATCCTTCCCTTCCCCTTCCCCATCGGCTTCGCAGGTGGCAATTGTATTCTTATTACACCCTCACGACTCTTCTTCGCCGCCGCTTCTTTCTTCTTTAGCTCAGCCGCTGCCTTCTCTTCCTTCTTCTTTAACTCAGCCGCTTCTTTCTCTTCCTTCTTCTTTAATTCAGCCGCTGCCTTATCTTCCTTCTTCTTCAGAGCGATCTCCTTCCTTCTAGCAGCAGCATCAGCCTTCTTCTTAGCATCCTCAGCCTTCTCTTTTTCGGTTGGGTGCCTCCTGGTTCCGCGTCGTAATTCTTGCTTAGCAGGCGAAATAGTAATGAAATCAAGTTCACTATCAAACAAATTCTTTTTCGCCTCAGGAGTACCCTTAGAAATTTCTTCTTTCGCCTTCAATTTCGACCCCACAGCTTCCTCTTTGGTCTTAGCAACCTCCTCCTTCTGTTTTAGAAAATACTGCTGCGGAGTTCGGCTTTCGGCCTTAGGCGATGTCTTTTTAGCCCACGCAACATTGTCAAGGGTCTCAGATACCGTATTAGGTACCGTTCGACTATTATCTGACTTTTGCCCTGGTCGCGTTTTTGGACTGGGAACATAGTTTTGGGCACTTTCGGATAAACCCAAAACTTTCATACGCTCATCCACTGCATCTTTGACTCTTTCAGCAAAATTCTTCTCCATTTCTTCCATTTTTCGGGTTAGCTCGACAAATTTGGAATCGTGGCTGTTGAACTGCGAGCAAACCCTCTCAAAAACAGAGTCATATCTATCAAATTTAGTGGCAATTTTCTCGAGCGTAGCGATTATGGTATTCATAGCCGCCGCGTCCTCGCTAGGACCCGTTCCCTTTGCATCCTCCTTCTTCGCTACTTCAGCAGCTTCATCCTCCTCAGCAGTTTTCTTCTGCTTCTTTCTGGGTCGCTCAGACTCAGATTCAAAAGGAACTAAAGCCAACTTTGTTTTTTTCTTCTTCTCCTTCTCCTTCTCCTTCCTCTGAACACTCCAATAATCACCTACTACATACCTACCAGAATGTAGGTCTCTTATCAGGTTACTCAGATGTTGGTCATCGTCTTCACCCGGCCACTGAGGAAACATCTCCTCTATAGACTCCTTCAAGACCATATGCCTAACACGCACCTACAACAGTAACTCATAACTCAGCCATTGAGTAACCATAACTCAGCCGTAAAAGAATAACTCAGCCATCAAAGAAAGAATAACTCAGCCATCACACAAACAAATCATAACTTAGCCATCAAACAAATAATAACTCAGCCATCAAATAAGAATAACTCAGCCATCACTCAAACAAATCATAACTCAGCCATCAAACAAATCATAACTCAGCCATCAAATAAAAAATAACTCAGCCGTAAAATAAAGAATAACTCAGCCACCAAATAAAAATAACTCAGCCATCACACAAACAAATCATAACTCAGCCATCAAATAAATAATAAATCAGCCTAAAACCTTACATGACCATGGTCTTGAATCTCCTTTTGTAGGACAGTGTCAAAACTTGCACGTGTGCGCGTAGCATCATATCGAAGAAGCGGAATTTCTTCCTCGTTGATTATTCTGCTAAAACGCTCACGAAAGCAACTGACAGATTCATACGCCCAAGCCAATAAAGCGTAAATGAGGCCGCTGATGGAGTATGTCTTTCCTACTGGATTCAACGACTGAATACTCCCAACCAGAGCTTCAAATGCAGCCCGACCCCATGGATAAGTCATCATTGCTTCATCATCGAATACTCTTTTTGCAGTTTCAAAGGGTATCCTAGAATTATGATGACCGGCATAAATTCCCATGGCTTGAAGAACTAACAGCCCTAACCATTTACGCTTTTCAAAACTCCAGGACCTACAACCTCTTATTGCTGCCCTCAGTTCATCAGGCTTGGGTCCAAGCCCAAGCGGCACATTCAACTCCTCCCAAAACTCTCTGTATTGGGCAGGTTCATTGCTACTTTCTGTTGGCACTGGATCTGTGTTTAATCCAGTGATCTCACCAAACTCGAGTAAGCTAAACCTGATAGGTTGATCACCAACCACACTCCAAATCTCCTTGTTCTCTACTTTCAGCTGTCGACATAGTAGATAGTGTACAGTCCTACCAGACCACACGCATTTTCCATCAACTAGCTTAGCAATTATTCCAACAGGAAACTTCTTCAGTTCTTCCCACACCTCGAGCCCTAATTGTGTTCTAACCAAACCAAAATCTCCCATATACGAATTGTGATTAAGCTCTCTATTTTCTAGATTAGCAAAGCGTATTGATCTTCTAGGGTAATCAGGTGTTTGATGCTCCATCTCAGTTGCTTGATGTTCCATCTGATAACAAAAGACTTAAATAAGTCAGCCGCAATAGAAAACTAACTCAGCCAAAACATAATATATAACTCAGCCGTAATAGAAAATTAACTCAGCCAAAACGTAATATATAACATAATTTATAACTCAGCCGCAATAGAAAACTAACTCAGCCGCGACGTTTCGTCTTTCTATACCATAACTCAGCCACAACATAAGTTATAACTCAGCCGCGAGAAACCCTAACTCAGCCACAACATAGTTTTTAACTCAGCCACAACATAATAAATTACTCAGCCGCAAAACCCCTAACTTACCCACAATATAATTGATAACTCAGCCGCAAAAAAACCCTAACTCGGCCACAACACTATTAACAACTCAGTCGAAGTAAAAAAAACTTAGCAACAACGTACCGTAAGAAGATTATAGGCGAATGCGGAGAAGACGATTACGTTACGAGGGAAGTCGATTTCGATTGTGGAGAAGACGATCACGAAGAAAGAAACAATGTCGATTTCGAATGAACAGTTGAGAAAGTTCTTAATTTTTCATTTGCGTTTTCTTTTTTACCTTTGAGGTAATATTTCCTAAACGTTTTTGCTTTTAAACTTGACTTTTTTCTGATCACGGTTATTTCTTAATGATGTGGATTTATTTTTTATTTTTTAATTAAAAATAATTTTAATTAAGAAAAATTAATCAAGGGTGTTTATCGTAATTAACCAGGGGTGTAAAAATATTTGAGTCATTTTTCAAAGATATATGGTATTCTAGTCATATTAGCATAGTTTCATGGTATTTGAGTCATTTTTTCTTTTTTTTTTTGGCTATAGATTCCCCAGTTTTAAAGAATATCTTCATCACAAATATTTGGACATACTCTTGTTCGATTAAGAACAAGCCTCGCCTAAATATGGATTAACATCTTTTTTTACCTTGATAACAAGTTTATGAGATCCCTTCTTCAGTTTCATTATTTTTTTTTGTCTTTATTGGTATGATCACATTTTTTTGGTGTTTTGTTGTCTTGTCCGTTTAGTTTTGTTGTATAGTATAGGGAGTGAAAATGTATAATTCCCCTTGAACTATACAAAGTGACACCAGAGAATATAAAGCCAAAGCACAATGACTGTGGGATTACCCAAGATATACTCTAAACCGTATACAAACATAGTCAAAGATTTTTTTCTTCTATCAGAGAGATATAGTTGAAATTAAAGAAACAGAGGAAGGAAGCTTTGATACATTATGCTTGTGCTTAAGTGTCTTTGTATTTGTTTCCACTCTCTACGTGAATCACATTTTGCATGCATTCAATTCTGTGAATCCAAGCCTTTAGGAACAAGAAGGTTAGGATCAAACAGACCCATTGGCGGAACCTGAAATAGCCAAAGGAATTAATTAAAGACTTAATCAAGAGACTAAAAACATAAGAGATCATTGACAGAGTAATAACTTGATCATGAGAAGATAATCCAACTAATCTTACACTTTTGTAAGCTTTCTCATGTTCAATGTGTTAAGAAACCTGATCATGAATGAAGGGTGTTTCTTTTTTGGCCAATCCTAACCTTAGATTTGTAGACCCTAACAAAACTAGTCCCATGAGACTTTTTGGATTAGTAATGTTGGTGATAGAGACATATACACCAAAGAGAGAAAGATTTACGAGCTATAACATAAACAAGAACAGATCCTAATATTGTTTATTTACCATGAATTGATGATAACGAGATTTGATCCTCCTCGTTCAGGACAAAAGATTTCAAGTAATCCTGCGATTAAAAGCAAAATATTCAAGCATCAGAGAAGAACTGAGTTTATCTTTCAAGTAAAACAAGAAATAATAACATTTGAAGTCGCTGCAATTGTAGACTTATGGTTTTGCAGAATTGCAGCAAAGGTTTGGTTTAATGGAGCAAGTAGAGAGAGAGAGAGAGAGCGATAGTGTTCTCACTGAAGAGAAGAAAACAAGAACGCAAAAGAGAAAAGAAAGAAGAAGAGAAGGAAACGAGAAAGATCTCGATCAAGCCCTAGGAAGAAATCGTGAAAGTAGAAATGCAGATGCAGCAAAAACGGCTACTCCGATCAAATACCACGAGGCCGATGAAGAAGACGACGGTGTTGTGGTTGCAATGAGTCGGAGATTCTTCTTCACCGGCGGGAAACTGACGGAATTGGGCTTGTTTGTAACAGTCTTTGTCTCTTTCTTGTAACCCAATCTCATTTTCTTGGAAACAGATCTTTCCGCTGAAGTAATTCAACAAAAATCAATTAATGTCTTGATAATTCACAATTCACCGCCATTACTTAATAAAAACTGTAAAAAAATTGTAAAACATTAATCTTTTAAATATAATTTTTTTTCTAGAACATCAACTATTTGAAAACGGAGGGAGTTTATCTTAAGTTTTTTTTTTTGTTTTGAAACTAATATATATCTTAATTTGAAAGCATAAAATTAAAGAAATATAATCAAATATATCGTAAATCAAAACCCTTAAAGATATATATGCGATATCTATATATTATTATCCTAATATATTTGGTGCTATATATGTTGAAACTGTTTCTTGATACTTTAGGTGCAGCTCATGTTGGAGTCATGGTATTAGACCAATGGATTTCAACACTATTACAACAAACTTCTCGAAGATTCTTGAAGAAAAGAGTCAAAACTTATCGGATAATTAATCTCGATGGTGAAGATAGGATCAGTGCATTGTCGGACGATTTGCTAGTGAAGATATTGTTGCTTATCCCAACAAAAGATGCAGTAGCTACCATGATTTTGTCCAAACGATGGCGGTCTATTTGGACCATGGTACGAAAGCTCAATTACTTATATGATGGTACTAACAAAGTAGTTATAGGCGGTTTACTTAAACGTTTCTTTGGCAAAAGTGATCAACGACGAGGGTGGATTTTGCGGTTTATCGATGAGTCATTACAAGTCCACAAGGCACCCGTATTAGAAAGATTAGCTATAGACCTCGGTCCACGATGTCCGGTTGATGTTAATGTTGATGTGAGAAAGTGGATTACAAAAGCGGTTGGTAGTAGAGTGCGTGTGCTAAGGGTCATACTCAGGTGGTCAGCGGAGCATACTAGGTTGCCTAATAGCCTTTACACATGCGATACGCTCGTTTCCCTATTTCTTTCCGACAAGATTCTCGTGGATGTTCCTTCTCTGGCTTGCCTCCCATCCCTCAAATATCTTGCCCTTTACTTTGTGGTGTACAAAGACGATGATTCTATCATTAGGCTTTTATCGAGCTGTCCTATTCTCAAACATTTGACAGTGGGCCGACATTACCAAGACAATGTGAAAAATTTCAATATAAAGGTACAAAAGTTCTTTGCATCAACCAGGTTTGTACCTTCATTCATGCAGTTTCTGATGGATTAACAAAAGCAAATGTAAATGTGTTTCATTACATTCCTTGTTGTTGCTTCACAGACTTTCATTCAACGTGAAGAGGAGTTGGCACTTTCATGGAACCAACCGAGTTCTGTTCTCGGATGTTTGTCAAACCATCTCGAGATCTTTGTGGAAAGGATACAGAGGAAGAAGAGAAGATAAAGAAATTGTAAAATACATTCTTGCCAACTCGAAGTTTTTAAAGAGAGCTGGAGTATCCTTGAAAATCAACCCGCAAACGCAAAGACAGAAAGAAGATGATGAAAGATTTAGAATCTATGTCTAGCTTTTCGACATCATCCAAGCTTCTCTTCTCCACTCAATTCGAATATATGATTTTTCCAGAAGAATGAGAGACTAACTTTTATATCATGGATCATGTGTGTGTACCATTAGTCAAGCAATTGATTTCACTAAGCAACTAAGCAGTACATTATATCAAAATGCATGATGCAAGTTCACATAGAGAAAAGGACAATAAAGCCGAGTTTAAAAAATTTAGTACACTCGATGTCAAACCTCGGATTGAAATATCAAACTCAACATGACAAGTCGTTGATAGCCTTCCTCTACCATCTTTAGTTCACCAAACCGATGCTGCCCAAACAACACAAAAGAGTATCAAATAGGATCCATCGGTCTTTAGTGAAATTCTCACAAGAGACGGAGCATCTAGAACATGTGCACATGAGTCTGTGATTCAAATCCATCATTAAATCAAATCAAGTGTTCAACTTATGATCTTTATATATAAACCAACTAAAGATAAATCTAAGACCATGAAAAAAAAAGCCTGCATCAGAAAATCATCAAATCACAATTTTCCCAAGTCTACTAATCATCATTTCTTCATCTCATTACACATATCCGCATTCAACTCCTTGATCCAGCCATCTCGCGCTGCGTCTTCTCCGAAAAAAGCTTTGTTGCAACCATATTATCCATAAAATACTCTCTGTAAGGATGATTCTCCGGTACAAGTTTACGAAACTTATCAAACTGTTCCTCTGCTTTCTCCTTCTTCTTCAACAATGTGTATATAATTCCTTGACAGAGATACGGCCTGAAATCTCGTGGTTCCTCTTTCACAAGCTCTTGATAAAGCTTCAATGCTTCACTATGCTTTCCTTCAATCACACGAATCTGTGCCACGAGTAGCTTCAAATCCCGAAAATCGTTATCATTCTTGTCTTTTTTGCATCTCAACATTGCTTCCTCAATCCTCTTCTCCACATCTTTCAAATCAAGACCTGAATCCGAATAAGTCATAACCAAGCCGTGATAAGCTTCAACGCTAAGCGGATCCTTATCAAGAATCTCTTCAAATCCGGTTTTGGCCGAATCTAAATCACCACTGTATGTCAAAACGTTTGCTTTCAAAACTGGCCATTCAGATTCTTCAGGTTCCAGTTTTATCAAACGATCGATTACCTCTATAGCTTCAACAAGCTTTCGAGATTTGATCCTTACCTCCATTAACGAACGAAGAGCGTCAACATCAGAAGGGTTAGTGACCAAATGCTCTTCAATCGCTCTCTCTTCTTCTTCCATGGAAACGTCTTCTTTGCTTTCCACTGACGGTGGAGGCGTGACGGGAGCTGCAATCGCCGGCGATTTGAGCTGGAGATTGACCAAGAGGAGCGCCGCGGCGGTTGTTAGAGTGATGCATGTGGATTTGAAGAGACGGAATGGTGTGGATTGTTGGAGAGGGAGTTGAGATTTGGAGGAAGATGGTTTGATTGAAGCGGATTTGAGAGAGGAGATTGGTCGGATGAAGGGTTTGAAAGGGAGAGAAGTTGGGGTTTTCGGGAACGATGAAGAAGATGTGTGAGTGAAGGAAAGGTGAAGTGGTTGGTGATAAAGCTGTAGCTTTCCCAGAGACTCCATGATTGCAGAAAGAGATAAACCCTAGAAAGTAAAAACCCTAAAACACAGTGAAGAAGAAGATGATGAGGCCTTTGATTCCGAATATGCTCTCCTTCCTTCATGTAATACGATATTCGGTTTTGTTTAATACGGTTTCGGAGTTCATTAAACCGAAATAAACAACGTGCGGTTCAATTTCTGGTGTGAACTGTGAATAATTGAATGTTTCGGTTCGGTTAAACTAGATACGGTTTTGAATATCTTTTCTATTCAAAATACACAGATTTAACACGTGTTTAAGACAAATTGTCTTGTAACATTAATTAATTTTGAGGTGTAATAACTCTTTAAACCACCATGGAACAATCCTATGGTCGTTGTCGGAAACCAAAACAACAGAAAAGAAAAATAATGTACAAAGGTTTCTCTCTTTCTTTCATTTCTATACATGAAAACATATATTAGGCTACAAAAAAAAAAACCCAGGATAAGTGACGTAACCAAGAAACTGCCAGATTTATCCAAACATCATCTGCTCTTTCTTCCTTTTTAGTTCTTGTGGTTATATAAAAATGGATGAGGGTTTGGGTTAAAAGGAACACTCTGTTCCCGGCTTCTCGTGAAGAAGGGATGGTTCAGTGCTTCTCTTGCCTTGAGCCTCTCCGTTGGATCGTATCGAAGCAGCCCTTGTAATAGGTCTATCAGATCACCCGCCGAGTGATCCACATGCTGCATTATCAGATTCTGCAAAATAAAATAAAATAAAACAAACAGAGTCGCTAATTAGATATTGCAGGGAAGGAAATGCCAAGTCCTACTTAACTGATCAATGAGAGATTTATTTACCGGTAGCCTGAGAAGTTTCCATACTGCTTTTAAGCTGTCTCTTGATGCTGCACCTTCAGGCCAATCCAACTTGGCACCTCGCCTGAAGTATTTCTCAGAGCGCCGGCTGCAAGAACCGTTTTCATTTTGATATAAGAAAATTACAGTTCAATTTATTTTCCGCTGGTATCTGATGCTGCTAATAGGATGATCTTTGTTGTTCTTACTCGGCTCTGAGCACCATGTGTGGCGGTAATGGTCCTAGGACCCTTTCCATCATGGCCAAATGCTCCAAGTTTTCATGCGTTTGGAAAAGCGCCTCTCCCTGCAAGTTTTATCCAGAAGAAACGTTTACTGAGAGACATGGTGAGATGAATCCTGCTGTACCGAAATACATGTTACACAGAACGTTTACTCACCGAACAAATTTCGACGAGTATGCAACCAATACTCCACAGATCACATGGATAGTTCCATCCAACCCCTGGGAAAATGTTCCATAATAGTAAATATCAATAGCTATAGAAAAATATTACTAGTATATAGACAGATGTGTCAAAGTCATAAATGTTTACCTAGGATCACTTCTGGGGCACGGTAGTGCCTTGTGGATACAATGTAGTTATGGTCTTGATGTTCAAACGTTGTACTTCCAAAATCAATGAGCTTGATGGCACTTGACTTGGGTAGATTCTTGAAGTATGACCCATCTTTCGTGGGTCGTGATAAAAACTAGATTTTCATGATAACAAAGGAAAAAGTCAGCCAACTTGAGTTATACAAGTTCCTTCATGGATGGATATCATTTAAGCCATGAACCTAAGTGATTCCAGCTTGGAGATGATTAATTACTCACCTTATAATCAGGTATTTTGATATATTCAGATGATACCAAAAGAATGTTCTCCGGCTTCAAATCCGTGTGAATCAGCCTTAAATCGTGCATGTCTGTCACATTAGAATGAGCAAAGTTTGAGTACACCAGTAAACAAATGTATCCAGAAATAACTGTATGAGCAATTAAAATTTCATGAAAATTGCAGTATCAAAAGAGAAACATTTAAGTGATAACTATTAATGCCTAAGTTATCAAAAAGTGAAATGGTTCATGGCACTAATGGACTACTATATAGAAGAATGGGTCAAGAATAGTCCACACACATGCTACAGACTCCAAAAGTTGTCTGCCCAGCTCCCGAACAAGGTCAATGGGAAATGAACGGTAGCTGTTTTTGCGGAGAAAATCATATAAGCTTGGTCCAAGCTTCTCAAATACCTGTTGAAACCATTTAAACCCATCCGCAAGTTCTTTCAACTCACATAATATTTGGGCACGAAGGAAATTGTATTTTCCCCTCAAACGTATCAAGTAAAGGTAACAGTACTTACAATACAAACATGATTACGATAGTCAAACCAATTCCGTATTTGCACACAACTGCAAGGAATTGAAAAGCTTATATCGAAAGCAATAAATTTAACACTAACCAAGAAACAATAAGAGAATAAATATTCTTACCGAGAACCACCAACATCATGCCTTGTAAGCCTTTGCAAAACGTCGATTTCTATCATGGCAGCTTCACGATACTTGTTTATCGACCGTATAACTTTGATTGCCACGACTTCTTTGTTTTTATTATCAAAACATTCCAATACTTGTCCAAATGTACCTGCCAGAATATAATCCAATGGGTGATGAAATTACCAATCTTCTCCAAAAGATACTTTGATATATGCAATCCTACACTGACTTTAAGCACACATATCGAACAGAAAAACAAGCCTAATATGATAATCTCAAGGGTCGGATAAACATTTAAGCAAGAGATAACTAACCTTCACCCATTTTGCTGAGAATTTGATCTGCACGCACAATAGAAAAGGTATGTCAGTGTCGCCTCAATGATAAATTTGGTGAAACAGAAGATGTCGAAAGATTCTGTGACATAAGACTCACATCGTGGAGTCAATGTATCTCCAACCACAAAGACATAATGACCGTCTTTATCATCTGGTCTCCAAGGAGGAGATCCCTGACGAGGAAGCCCATTATAGAACATGTTTGGATAAACAAAGTTGGGAACCACTCCACTCGCAAACTCTGCACCATAGTATAACGGAGGATGAAATACCTGGAAAAAAAAAAGAAAAACAAACACATCAGCTGAAAAAATTCACATAACAACATCATCTACTTAGCTCAAGCACACCCAAAACACAACAACAAAAACGAAATTTTTAACACAATTCGAAGTATCGTCCAGGATCGGAAACACAGAGGAAGAGTAAAATCAAAACTTGAAATGATCCTGGGCTATGACAAAACTACAAAAGAATAGCTCTTTGATATATGTTGGACAAATTCGTTACCGTGGGTGGAGGAGGAAGAAGAGGAGGCGCAGCATCCCAGGCCAATCTCGGCCGTTTTCTCGGACGCTTATCGACGATTCTATGTGGGAATTCAACATTCCTCTGAGTTTCCAAGATCATCGCGATCGAGTTAGCTTTCTCACGATGCACACTGCTTTGCATAAAGGGGGTTACAAATGCAAATCCAGAGCTGAAATAAAAAAACCCAGATATGAAATAACAGAGAATTGGATAACTGTGTGTGAATTCGATTCGAATTAGGAGATAAGATTCGAAATTCGAAACCCTAATAATCTTCAATTTTGGGGGGATCAATCTCAAAACATTAATTAAAAAAAAAAAAAAGTGGGAAAAGTAACAGAAAAAAAATAATAAAAAGCAAAAGTATTGGAGCTGAGATACTAACCGTAAGTCTCTCTCACAGATTAAATTTCAAACGAGAATTGAGCACTTCGGAAAATAGATCACGGAAAATTCAGATCGGAGATACGAAATGCATCAATCTTTCACTCAATTGTAATTTGGACGAAAAATCTCACGAGAAAAATGATTAACAGAGAAAGAGATTGTATAGAAGAGAGAAACAGAATGAGAGAGAGAGCGAACCAGAGGAAGGAGACGACGAAGAGAGAGAGAGAGAGAGAGAGAGAGAGAGAGAGAGGCTTTTGGAAGTTATTATTAATGGGCTTTCTATTAAGGCCTTTTCAATAAATATCAGTTGACTAAAGAACGGCATGAAGTTTATTATTTCAAGGGGAGAAAAACAACACGGAGTTCACTTACTAAACATAAACAACACGATGTTTTCTCCAAAGTCTCGCAATAACATGGAGGAGAGTTGACGAAGAAGAAACATCTGAAGCAGCCATGGAGATAGCCGCCACTAGAACTGTCTCCGTCGCGCGGCAATCGCGTCGATTGTCGAATGCCTTCTCCAGGAAGCTTGATTCCGTCTCTTCTCTTTCGTTTGGTTACTTCGAGAGAAAATATTGCGTTGGGAGCTCTAGGCTTTGCGTGTCTGCATCTTCCATGGAGGCCATCACTGCCGAGAAAATCTCTCCGGCGAGTTTTCTCGACAAGAGAGAAACCGGAGTTCTTCATTTTGTGAAGTACCATGGTCTCGGAAATGATTTCATTTTGGTATGTTTGTTCTCCTTCGAAATTGACCGAATTGGTTTCAAAAATCTTAAGAAATCTTTCTGAAAAATTGGGTTTTCAAGGTCGATAACAGAGATTCATCGGAACCTAAGATTACTCAAGAGCAAGCGGTGAAGCTATGCGATCGAAACTTCGGTGTTGGTGCAGATGGAGTGATCTTTGCATTGCCAGGAGTCAATGGTACAGATTACTCAATGCGGATATTCAATTCAGATGGTAGTGAGCCAGAGGTGTGGCTTTGTTTAAACACTCTACTTCGATGATAATGTCTGTTGAATTTGAGCTGATATGTTTGAGTGAATTGTTGTTGAGCTTGATGAAGTCATTGGTCTTTGATTATGGTCTTGTAGATGTGTGGCAATGGAGTTCGATGCTTTGCCAAGTTCATCGCTGAGCTTCATAACTTACAGGGAAAGCATAGGTATCCATAACTGTTGAGAGTTTCGAATTTAATCATTCTTGATGCAATCTCTAATGTTTTTGTGTTTGATTTGGTAGTTTTACAATCCATACTGGTGCTGGCCTGATTGTTCCAGAAATTCAAGATGACGGGCAGGTAAATCTTTCGGATTGATGTCTCGTATTAGGCTTTAGTGAAATTCATGATGACGGGTACAGTGAAGCTTGGATTTTTATCTCTCGTTGATTACAAGTTGTTTACTGCATTGTGTTTTGATATGGGAACAGGTTAAGGTTGACATGGGTATACCTATTCTTAAAGCACAAGAGGTGCCCACGAAGTTGGCAGGAAACAAAGGTGAAGCTGTTGTTCAGGCAGAGCTAGTTGTCGATGGAGTAAGCTGGAATGTGACGTGTGTTAGTATGGGTAATCCTCACTGTATCACTTTCGGTACTAAAGGTGGACCGGTGCGTGTATGCTTGCTGGACTTCAGATTCTATTATTTATCGACTTATGGAATTTCTCATCGTTTGTAATTTTCCTTTGTGTCAACCAGAATCTGAAAGTTGATGATTTGAACTTGCCAGAGATTGGTCCAAAGTTCGAGCATCATGAAATGTTCCCAGCTCGAACTAACACAGGTTAGTGGAGATTCATGGGTAGATCTATCCAAATTTTCATAGACAGATAGAGCAATATTTTTTCTCTATCATTTTTCGATTTATATCTCTTAAGTTATCTTACAATTCTTTGCATTATATCTGCAGAATTTGTGGAAGTTCTATCACGTTCTCATTTAAAAATGCGTGTGTGGGAGCGTGGAGCAGGTTTGCTAATTCCCCCAAATAATGGAATCTTTTTCTTAGTTGATTATCAGCAGTCTCTATAATGCTTAATCATACTTAAAAACTGCAGGAGCAACTTTGGCCTGTGGAACTGGAGCTTGTGCTCTGGTTGTTGCAGCAGTCCTTGAAGGTCGAGCCAACAGGGTAAGTTTGGAATTTCAGAACTATAAAACTGGATATCAGTTTGCAAACATGGTATAATTTTCCAGATATATATATATATATATATATATATGAATCGTGATAGTTAAGGTAAACAGATGTTGTGTGCTATATAATTTGATGATTGGATTAGTTGGTGATTCATGAGTTTACGATCTTACGAAGTAGTTTTCTTTGTTTGTATATTATTTGAGCTCAAATAAGTTTCATATCTTGTGAGGAGAATCTTGTATTCCCTTTGTTCTATTAATAAAGAGTTCTGCTTTATATATATACCCATTGACCTCGAGCTCTTCATATACTTCTTGTATTGATTCATGGTGGAACAGAAATGCACTGTGGATCTACCAGGTGGACCATTGGAGATAGAGTGGAAACAGGAAGACAACCATATCTACATGACAGGTCCTGCGGAAGCTGTATTCTACGGATCAGCGCTGCTCTAATGGGGCCTTCACAGTCAATGACTTGTCTCACCGTTGTTGTTCTTTTGGGGTCTGTGTTCTAATCTAAACGTTCTAAGCTCTTACCTGCCCTACCTATGTTGTGCTTCATGGAACCGATTCATGAACTTTTTATGTACTTTGATTGTTTTCCAAACATTCTGCGCTTCTGTTCATATGTTTAAATCATTTTCTCGCAATATCACTCTCTTCTACACTGACGGTTAACTAAACTTGGATATGCAGACATGGCTATTTTTTTCTTACAATAATATTCATTCCACTCTTTTAAGTTTTACACATGTTCTTCTTCCACAAACTTTTTCACCCAATTTGGCACTATAGAGAAAAGCTTGTGGACATAGTTCTCAAAAGAGGTTGCCTCCCGTGCTATTCTATCGGCCACTCTATTACCATCTCGCCGGTAGAAGTTCACTTTAGCCTCGTCAAAGAGTAGGATCAAGCTGTTAATGTCTTTGCCTTTGGTAGACATGGATATAAAACTTGAAAAAAATTGTAAACAAATAACATCCGAAGAATCACAACCCTTATAAAGAGAATACGAAAAATGCATACATGATTCAAGAAATTTGGATCCCTACCAAAAACTTCTAGATTAGAATGCGTACTTTCCATAATGTTGAGGCTTTGTACTATGGTTAAGAATCAGCACAACAGAAACCGATTTCAGACCCACGTTAATCATACTATCTCCTAAATGGAAGAATACACCTCTCACTAGCCGGTGTCATGTTAGCCTATCCAAGGATATGTCAACGAGGTTTTACAGCTTGGAAAAAACTACTGTCCAAGTTACTTCCAGGAAGTAAAACCAAGGGCGAGAATACAGAAGAAGATGACGACGATGTTTTTGTGCAGAGCAATGTTGTGGTTTCAGAGAACATTTCGGTTTCTCGCACAGATTGGCAAATACTTTCTAAATCCTTCACCACTTTTGACATCGATGGTCTCATTTCTGGTCTATCCTCACAACACCATAACGCCAATTCCGCCAACATCTTCACTTTATCGGAAGAACATTGTCCCATCCGACTATCCGCCAGTGAAAGAACCGTTCCACATTCATGCGCCATCCTGACCTGTATCACATTGTACAGAGAAAGTCTTAAGAAAAGCGTTGATTTTTTCAGGAAACAATAATCACCCAAATCCCAGATTTAAACCGGAAAAGCATAAAGTACCTCGCGGATAATATGTGTACCCTCAAAGAATGGGTGCATTCCAGTCAAGAGCTCAAGCAACACTACTCCGAAGCTGTACACATCGCTCTTCACCGTCAATTGCTGAGTCATGAAGTACTCTGGATCTAGATATCCCTGTGCATATATAATAGCATGTCTTGTTTTGTCAAAAGCCACTAATTATATAGGAAACAATAGACTAGTGTGCCAATTTGGAACTTACCGGTGTTCCTTTCACTACGGTTGATACATGCGCGGGCTCACCCTCTACGTCCCCAAAAGCAGGAGCCAAACGTGACAGTCCGAAATCAGCAACTTTAGCATGAAGCTGACAGTCCAAGAGTATGTTGCTGGTTTTGATATCGCGATGAATAACAGGCGGATTTGCTTCAGTGTGAAGGTAAAGAATCCCTTTAGCTGAACCCAAAGCCACAAGTGACCTCATGCTAAAGCTCAATGTGTCTGTAGCATTAGCTGCAATGTCAAACCACTGAAACATTAGGGTCGGTGTGGAAGCAGATCAGCAAAAGTTGGCGACTTCAAACGAATAGAATGCTAGTTTCAAATTTTGTAAGTATACAAAAGAGCATTTCTTACCTGAAAGCCAATCACGCACATTGCCATTAGGCATGTACTCATATACCAGCATCTGTGCATGAACCAAACAGCACAAGTATATGGATTAGTCAAAAAACATAGATTAAAAGCTAACTAACAACTGCATATGAAAAAAGACATACCTGTTCCCCGATGTCACTACTGTAGCCAAGTAGAGACACAAGATTCCGGTGATGTAACCTCAAAAGCAGATCGATCTCATTCAGAAACTCTTTCTCGCTCAGCAGAGAAGTTTCTTCTCCTCGTTTGATGGCTACTTCAGTTTTATCCGGCAAAATGCCTTTGTAGACCTTTCCATAGCTACCTCTACCGATCATTGTGGAGCTATCAAAACCATTAGTTGCATCCGAAAGTTCTACGAAACTGAACTTCTTCACCCCTTCCATTTCCCGAAATATTGTCCTGACTGGAAAACATAAGAAAAGAATCCTTAGTTTCATCGTTAATGGACAAAACAAAATGATATACCAACATAGATAGCCATTACTGAGTTGCTTACAGAAACGTTTTCTGGTGAGTATATGCGAATTTTCACGACGTTTCCTAACATAAAGAAGTGTTACACTCACAGATATAGCAGTGGCAGCGACAATAGATTCTGCCACTATCATCGCCCATACAACTGTGCTAAGTCCACTCTTTGGAGTTAAAGCTGCATCCAAAGATTTAAATATATATCATTAAAACAAATTATGTCTTTTTTGCTAAAGAACAGGTCCGAAAACTGTACCATAGGGTCCTTCAAGAGGGAATTCCAGCAGCTCATAGGGTCCAAAAAAGTCATTACCACCAAAACTCCATGACATAAACCTGTCCCTGATACGTATGACTTCGCTAATGTTGAATTTTGGTTTATCTTTCGGAATTAGCTTCAAGTACATCCTTAGTCACAGCTTATTCTCATCAACAAGTCTATCAATTGCTAGTTGATGAGTTTCCAATTGGAGGGACGTGGTAATATACTCCATGAATTGGTTTTTAATAAATGGAGTGAAGAAAAAGAAGCTAGGGCTCTTTAGCCTATAATCGATAGAAAGAGGCGCTGTACACAAGCAGATTCCTGGGGAAACTTTCACATTCTCGTAGGGGCATGACACATTACTGCAGGGTGTACTTGAGTTTGTAGATGTTTGCTTTTTCTCGCCGCAGATATCTTCGAAGAGTTGTTTAACGATGGGAATGCTTGCACTCTTGCATATTGGGTTGCCACGAAGACTGTTTGACACCAAAAAAAGAAGAGCTTTAGTAGAAATTAGAGAAACCTATGCAAATTGTCAACTCTTTGGTTTTCAAAGCTTTTGGTGGCTGAACACGTACAGAAAGAAGAACTGAAACAGACTATAATCTCAAGACAAGTAAATGCAGTTCAGTTCAAACTGTTTGATGTGCTTTTTAATTCGCTACAAAATAGGAACAAAGAAACTCACTATAGGGTAACGTTGTCCGGTGTTATCAGGTTTCCTGTAGTATCAGAGAAGTTATTGTTCCTGAGATCACTGTGCATGCAAACAAAAAAAAGGTTTTCAGCCTCTGTGAATGAAGAAAAAGAGCTAGGAAATTATCAAGCATAACAAAAAAAGAAACAAAGAGCTGAGGTCATACACTTGCAGCTTTCTGTTCTCGAAAGACTTATTCTCCCACATTTCTGCTGGAACAGAACCAGATAAACTGTTGTTCTCAAGTGAACTGTGATAGATGACACAGAAAAAAGTTACAAAGTACTTATAGATGATTGGAAAATGCAGAAAAATATGAATAAATTGGAAAATTCATTTCAATGATCAATGAATGTTATACATACAGTAATTGAAGCGAGCCCAACTCTGAGAAACTTTGTGGTATAGATCCAGTGAGGTTGTTATAAGATAGTTCACTGCAGCAATCGACGATTTAAGTATTTGTATATATTTGAGGAAACTGTTTAAAGGAGTAAGATTTGTAAATGTGCATACATTGTTGTCATATTGTCGGAAAGCTTGGATTCTGGTATAGTGCCTGTGAGGTTGTTCCAACTTAGATCTCTGTAAAGAGTGAAGTTTTAAAAAGGGTGCATTTGTATTGTTCAATAAACAAAAGGTTCACCAACCGGAAGACCAGCAAACCGAATCACACAATTTTACACGAATACCAGACATAGACACTTACAGATAGCTAAGATTTTCTATCCTGCTTAAATCAGGAATTGATCCTTGCAGTCCACAGTTCCTTAAGCTTCTGCCAAGTGGAAAAGATGAGGGAAAATATATATCAGCGCACTGTTCAAACTAATGGAGAAACATGCACCATTTGAAACTTATTGCAGAAACCGCTTGTAAAGTCTTACAATTTTACTAATCTAGAAAACGTTCCATAAGCCTCTGGAATCTCAGAACCATCGAAGTTGTTGTTATCCAGCTGACTGCATAAGCGGAATACTAGCTTAGCTACTTAGCAAAATATCATAGAGGAAAACTAGAAAGTTATACTTTCCAAGTTAAAAGGGAAACAATGGGAACAATATATGGCAGAAGTCACGTACAGTATGGTCAACGATGGCAGTCGAGCTAACTCTACTGGCAACGTCCCAGTCAAGTTATTATTGTCCAGTATCCTACGAGATTTGTTCCTCAATGTAAACACTTATAGACAGTATCCAAATGTGAAATCAAGAAAACAAACAAAACTCACAGGTGAGCAAGCTTGGGCAATTTGGATAGCTCAACTGGAATTTCTCCGCTTATCGTGTTATTGTTGAAGTGGCTGAAGACCCAAAAGGCACTGGTGAGAAAAGGATGAACCACAAAATGACTGCTGAATTTGCCATGAAGAAGATAATACTTTGCGATAAACTTACAGATGTTTTATGCTTCTCAAGTTTCCAAATGCAGGTGGAACTGAACCTGTTATATTGTTCTCATCCACTTGAAGCCTGTTTAGATTTCCAAGATTACCAAGTTCAGGGGGTAAACTACCCGCAAATTGGTTCCCATTCAACAGTCTGTCCAAATGATGTTGCAAAGAGTCAATTGAAGGAACCCATATAAAATTGAGATTGTTTGACATGCTATGACTCCACAGTCCCATGCCTTCTTTAAAACTATCCCCATAAATGAAACTAAACAAAAAGACAAAAAAAAAAACAGAACAAGGAGGCGAACGAAAATACATCGTGTGGTCCAACTTACAGGAGTTTCAAGGAAGAAATTCTTCCTATCTCCAAAGGAATACGCCCAGTCAAGTTGTTCCACATCACATTACTTCAACAAGGTAACCCAAGAGAAGATAGGTTTTTCAGTATTAAGGCAACCGGAAGCCAATCAAACAAACCAAATGAAACTATTCATTAGACTCCGCATCTTACAGAATTTCGAGAAGCAATAACTGGCCAACTTCAGAAGCCAGCTCTCCAGTTAAATTCAGCCTCATCAATTGGCTACATCACGAAATTTAAATGACAGGAGGTGTAAGTACGGCAGTGCATAATATTTGCAATATTATCCTTGCAAGAATAACGCCAGGACACTGCATTCGAGATGCATAAACTATCTATCTTTGCAGGAGAGGAAGCCCCTCCATTTCATTAATAAAGACAAGGAAAATACCAAAAAGAAGAAAAGAAATGTGAATAATGGTAACACAAGAGCGACATACAGCTCTCGGACGTGTAAGTGGCCATCATCATGCGAGCTGTCGAAGCATATAATGCCAGTCCAGTTTGATTTGCACGGGTCACCCTTTTTCCAGTTACTTAAATTTCCCATAGGATCAACTAGACTCCTCTTGATCTCCCGCAAAGCATTTACTGCAAATGGATTAAAAATATTAGCAAAATTCGGGAAAGCAATCTTCACGTTGTAGAATGACATGCAAGATTTGGGTAGACGGTGGAGCCTGAAGAATGACCAATCAAGATGGTGACTATCAAACATAGAGAGGAAGAGTAATGACCATGTTTATGCAAATTGACATCATTGTTATATGTATAAGTCAATATGCGGAGGCACTTAAGTTCAGTTTTATGCTAAGTGCTACCTTAATTTAAGAGATTTATCAAATATGTGAAGTTATGGTGAAAAAAATAATCACCTTCTGAAGGATCTGTTCTTGAATCGGCTGAATGAAGCAGAAGGCAACAGAATGTCACCAAGAATACTGAACCGCATGTTCTTGAACTCATCATGGTAGGAAGAAAAAACATACTTTATTCTGTTGTAGCACACAGAAACATACATAGGGATCAGAGCTAGATGAATTCACATTTCATAAGAAAAATTCTGGGTCAATGCCAATCTTATAAGTTATGATCAAGTCACCAGAAGACTAACCAATAAATACGTTTGGCAGAAGATAAAACAATTCTTAAAAGAGTCCCCGAAAACTTCTTCAAAACCAAGGAAAAGCAGAAGTCTTTTGGTCATCAGACATAGTGCATCCATAAAACAGAAACTTCATGATGACAGTGATCTAATGAGTTGACAAAACATACCAGAAAGAGACTATACATAAGAAACTGTCAACATGGGGTTTGAAACTTTCTTATTAATTTTGAATTTCCTTAATGAACCTATATCTACAGACCCCTGTATAGATTGAAGCGACTAGGGAAGACACTGAGCAGCAATAATCAAGCGGCTAATCCATGCCCGAAACATCTTAAGATGCATATAAATATATAATATATATATTCTCTACAAAAAAAAAATCCAAAATTCTTTCAACTTCAGTTTTATAATCCTTAATTTCAGTTGAACTGGTTGTCCACTTAGGCTGACCTGGTCTTAAAAGTTGGTGATTTCAGCTGCAAAGTAATGACCCTTTCCCAATCCAGGCTCGGTTATTGTCTGGTCTACGAAATTCCAAGAGCAAGCCGATACATGAGTAAACAGATAAGCAAAACTTCGGCTTATATGGCGAAAAAACATTCAGATTGAATAAAACACAAAGAAATGCAAGTAAAAACCTGTCTAGTTAATGATGGAGCCCTTTTCTTTCTGCAAACTCGTATGCAGCAAACAGTCAGCTAGTGGTCCTCTCAATTTGAACATGCTCAAGCTGTATCCACGATGGTCAACGAGCCAACAAGCTTGAACTCTTTAAACACGTGGTACATATTATGGTGCAGATTTACTATGATAAACCAACACTTGCTAGTTGCCCACACAACTAAACCTAGACTTCCCCAAGTAGTGATTATTACTCTGGTACCAACACTTGCTAGTTGCCACTCAACTAAGCCTAGACCTCAATAAATTCTCAATTACAGTAACTTCAGTTTATACAGCAAAAGTGCCCGGCTCAATTACAAACTAAGAACCAGTTCATAAGATCAATTGCAATGCACTTGCTGGAAAATTCTATAAGGAAGCAATCACCCAAAAAAAAAAAAAAATTACCCGAGTAGAGAGTGTCACTAACATTCTGAAATGGGGAACGAAGGAAACAGGTGCCGTTCAATTCTCGACATGCTTTAATTCGAATTCGGCCTTGTTTCTTCTTCATCTGCAGCATCATGTTAAAAATATTCCCTGACCCAATCTGATGCTGTAGAAGAAGAAAAAACGAGACCCAAGGAAGAGAATTGAACGGCATTGGGAGGAACTCTGCAGCACCCAAACCAACCGACGATTCTCGAAGATAAAGAAGAAGAAAAAAGTCGGTGTCTCGCCTTAACTTGCCGGAGGACCGTTGTTTTCTTGTCGCCGGCTGGATCCCGGCGAAGAAAGACGGTCTAGGCGAAAATTGCTGATTTCCCATCTTCACGTTGTTGTTATTTTCTTCAATATTGGGCCATTTATCATTATTGGGCCCATTTATATCATCCAGGGATTACAAAATAGGGTGTCAAACTGGTTTTAGATTTTAGATTGGATTTCTTAGATTTGGATTGGATTTGTGTTATTTAGATTAAGAATTACTATACCAGGTTTAATCCAATTAAAATTTGTATTGGATTTCTTAGGTTTTAGATTGGATTTGAATTATTTTGATTAAAAATTATTGTACCAAATTCAATCCAATTAAAAATTGGAATTGATTTTTTAGGTTTTGAATTGGGTTTAAATTGTTGAGAACGCAAATAATTTGACCAAAATAAATTTAAATCTATTTTTATTTGGGTTATTTGGAGAAATTTGAAAGTGTTTTCAAATTTCTATCAATGGTTTCTTTTATACTAAAAGTTTTGTTAACTTATCATTAGGGTTACTATAAAATTAGGTAAATTTACGTATAATAAAGATGTTAATAGTATATTACTATTTTTGATATAAGTAATTTTACACTTATATTAAGTTATTTATTAATATAATAATATATGTAAGAAAAAAATTTGGATTTTATTTAGATTTTTTAGTTATCTAAATACCAATCTAAATAATCTAAATCCAAATTAATATTTATTATTTGATTTAAATGGATTTTTATATAAATCCAAATCCAGTTGTTTGGATTGGATTATATTGGATTCTCAGAATTGGCCACCCATATTACAAAGTGTGCACAGTACGACCAACTTTTTTTACTTTGATGATAACCGCACACTATATTGATGCGATTGATAATCTAAAGCAATAAAGCTTTTTAGATGTAAAAAAAAAATTAGATAGAAAAAATTGAATGTAACATTTTGGATAATGTTTTTGATACCGTTTAAATGACCGACAATTATAAAAATAGTACTATAGTTTATACCACAACGATACAAAATTACTTATTCTTTATGACACCAACTAGTATTAAAGCCCGTCACAGTTTAAATTTTAAAGTAGAATAGTATATAACAATAGAAGAATGTTATAACAAGAGACATTCACAAACCATCAAATGGCATAATGAAAGACAAACGAATGGTTTAGATTTATGTTTTCCAACATAATTCAATGGGATGTATAACATTAAGAGAATGAGTAATTCTTGATCTCTTTCACATAGTTGGATACCAATGCATGTTCATCTTTCAAGACCTGTGAAAGGGGGTGCAAAGGCTGACAACATAAATCACTCCCATTATCCCATAAGAGAAGAATCTATGGGAAATTCATAAATGACTTCATTTTGAAACAGCCTCAAAACTTAGGGAAACTATTGTAAATGCCAGAGTAAGACAAAGAAAGTAGTACCTTAATTTTGTTGCTCAAATCATTATTTTTCTGCAAAATTGGAAGTAATGGTCCACCAACGGGAGAAACATCTTCATTCTCACTTTCTTCCAATATTTGAGCCAGATCAGTAATGCAACATATCAGTCAATAAAGTAATCAGAATCAAGTTTTCCCCAAATACGTTATCTGGTAAGACACATACTAAAGAAACACATTCATTTTACTTTCTGAATTTCGGATCCAAATATAATTAGAAGAAACTTGGAAGACAACAAAAAATACACTTCTACTGAAATATCAAACAAATGCTAAGAACTAATCGGATTCCCATCACACAGAAAAATCTAAAACAATTTGGAATCTGAGAAATAACGTTTGAGAAATCTACAATCTATACACCAGTGATGGTTTGCAAAAAAAAAAAAAAAAAAGATCGAAAGCAGAAAGCAAAAACAAACATACGCGATTAAAAGTTCTTGTTGAAACTACCAGACTGCTCAAAATGAGGCTTGTAATACAACACACCTTCCATGGATGAATATCTACTCAGCTGCAAATAAAAAAGCCATAAACTTCATCAGAATCTGCTTCTGGGTCAAAATGTCCATTCAATTTCTAGCTGATGAAGCTTAAATCAGACACAGACCTAAAGTATGCTTTTGTAGTGAGTGCATTTGAAGCAAGATTTGTGATAACTAACTCCATCTGCAAGAGAAGCTCCACTGGATAAACCGTCTTATCGCAAGCCTTGCATTTTTGTTGAGTTCCTGAAAAAGACATCCTTTGCCTTCACTTTTCTCACCTTCTTCATCTCCTTAAATTTCAAAAAACCCAGAAATAATAAGATAAGAAGAAACCCCAATTGAGCAAACCCGTAATCGATCCGTTCACAATTGATCAAATCAGAGAGGACACAACATTTCTAAAAATTGTAATCGGAGATAAATACACGGCGAGGAAACCCTTACCAGCGTCGGAATCGTGGTTGTTATCAGAAAATTCCTTCGATTCACATGACAAAACACCATTGTCGCAAATTTCTAGATGTTGATCTACCAGAAAACGTTTATTTCCAATCAAGAAAACGAATAAAAAAACTCAGATCGATAAAGAAATCATGAATTTTTAAGCATAGTTAAAGAAAATTAAAAAAGAGAAGCTACAGTGACGTCGATAGATAAGCTTGAATCTGAAATTGATGAAAAATCCAACATTTTGAGATTTGAGTTTGGAATAAGCAGAAGGAAAAAACACAGTGATGGTGTAATGGAAATCAAAAGATGCAACATACATATTAATTTGAACCGATGAAGAGAAGTTACAATGAAAGTGGTGTGATGGGAGAGAGAACAATTTGATCGTGAGGAGAGTACTGGGGACGAACGGTTTTTGTTACAATTAGACCTAGGATTTTTAATTAATTAATTAATTGATTAATTGAAAAATAAAGGAAATTGAGAATATTTGTGGGAAAGACTCAAAGACACATATGGAAAATGATAATGTGTAATAATGAGAGCAGAAGAAGGAGTCTCTCTCACCTCCCTTTTTTATAAGATAAGAGTATTTTTATTGATGATACTTTTAAGGGTTCTTAAATCATATTTTAATGTTAAAAATAATATTAATTTAGTGTTTGAAATTCAATCATTTTTTTTTCTAACTTTTGTATGTCCATTGGTGATACTTTTAAAAGGGTTCTAAAAAATTAAAATATTATTTATTATCAAATTTTCAATATCAAACCAAACTCAAAAATAGCAACAACCGTAGCTTCCGAAACTTGTTTCCTCTTCAAATATTCATTCAAGATTGTAAGCTTGGCAGTCTCAAAATGCAAAATATCCGATTGCCGAGCCGATATGAACAACATGAAGACCCATTCCTCGTGTAAAACCAACCAAACCTTCCTCTTTCAATATCGGTATCACTGTTCCAGCCACACCGGTATACATAGCAGCGCCAAGTTCGTTGGCTGCCGCGACGTGAATCTGTGTCATCAACCTAGTCTTCACCACATCTAATGGTGTAGTTCTCGAAGCCGATATAGCACCAGCTAATGCGCCTCAGCAAACACTCTGCAATGGCTCAATCATATAACATACACCAATGTTAAGATACACATCAAACAATGGTTTTACATGATTTTGATATGAACCAAGGTCACATGATTTTACACCGATTTTGATATACAATAATCAAGAATCTATGTAAAATGTTGAATATCTAAGCAATTCTTAGCTGGACAAATCAAAATCTATGCAGAGAACTCAAATGTCACAAATACTAACCACAAAGATGCTACAATCCGTTTTGAGAGAGAAGAACTCCAATGAAGTTTCACCTCCACTCCCAAAAGGCTTAAAATATTCATAAAGGTGTTCCATGAAGTATCAACGTCTTCTTCCCATTTTCAATCTACAATTTTCAAGGTCCAGGGCATACTCAAAACCAAAACAAAAGACTGAGAATTCAGATTTCGACACTAATCTACTAAATTTCGAGGTCAATTCGATTGTGTGATGAAGAATGGAGATGCAGGAGGAAGATGGAATGATCTATGCTGATATTCAACTGTTTGATGAAGAATTCCTATAGTAGGGTAGAAATCAAACGCATATACTTTGTAATACACAATGACGCAATTTTCATGTTTCTAAAATAATTCTATCACAAAGAGCATGAAGAAGACAAATTAATGGTAATACTAACTGCTTGTGTCCCCTTTGATCGTCATCTTCATTAACTAGATTACAGGTTGATACTAATAGTTACCACGAACAACCATCAAATTCCAGATTCTAATATTCTACAAACGAATAACGAAAACCATCGCTGAAATCAAATCAAGTAAAACGACTAACCTCTGGGCTGCGGGTTTGATGTATTGAAACAAAACGACCTTATCATCCTGAAGAAAATTTTCCAACAAGAGAGGATCGAGCGAAAGTTGGGGAACTTTATGGTGTGGAGAAGATGAGTTGAGGTGGGATTGTGCACGATCTGACAAGAAATACACGCCTGATCCGCTCCCCCCATTGATTCTCCCTGATCGGAATTCTAAATCGCCGCACAAATTCAGATTTCAATTTTGATTTCGAGAAAAAAATTCTGAAATTGTCGACGATAGAGAGAGAAAAAGACAAATGTGTTATAAGTTTTTTATTTTCTTTTTTTCGTTTTGGAAAAAAAAAATCATGTCCACTAAGCAAGTGTCACGTGGCTCCGTTGATACGTCTCTAGAGTATATGTGGCATGAGACCATCTTTATCCATGAGATGTTAATGGTCTCATAAGCCCAAAAACAATAAAAAAATTAATGAAAACGTCTCAGCCCAAATAAAACGTCTCAGTGCGCTGAGACTTTTTCTGTGTCTCAAGCCGCCACGTGCCTTGTTTCCATTGGACCGATGAGATATTTCGTCGCAACGCAGAAAATAAAAAAAAAGCATTTCTTCGATCTTCATTGTTTTCTCCGCTTGGGAGAGAAAACGATGGCGATTTTTTGGGTGATTTCGGAGATTTCGTCGTCGGAGAAATCTCTCCGTCGATTCCTTCTCTTGTCTCTTCCATCTGTTGCTCTTTTCTCTTCATCTTCTCTTCTCCCGGTTCGACAAACCCTACCTCTCTCTCTCTCAAGTGGAGAACGACTCATCTCTGTCCATCGATCCAAAGAAGAACTTCCTCGCTCGCATCCATATGAAAGCCATATCCACTCGGCTTCGAAGATACGGTCAGATCTCTCTCTCTCTCGAAAGAAAAAGAAAAGCCCTGTGAAATTTTTTTGTTGATTTTTAATACGATCCGTTTATTTTTCCTTTTGTTTTCTGATTCGAATGATCAGGTCTCAGGTACGATGATCTGTACCATCAGTATTACGATATGGACATTAAAGAGGTAATGAACAGATTGCCCAGGGAAGTTGTTGACGCTCGTAACCAGCGTCTCAAGCATGCTATGGATCTCTCCATGAAGCACGAGTACCTTCCCAAGGATCTTCAGGTACTCTTCATATTCTGCTTCTGGTGTTTTTCTGTTTCGTTGCAGATGAAATTGATGTTGTTTGAACCGATCTAAGATGTGTAGAATGTTAGATGAATAAAAGAACAAAATTTTGTAGGTAAAGAACTGATATATTATGTGGTTATTTGTGATTTAGATTGAAGCAGATTCTTCACATTTATAATATTTATCATATGTGTTCTTCTGATAGTGTATTTTAAATGTATATAGACTAGCTCATGCATATTATATGCTTGTCTCTTGTGTTACTGTGTTTACTTTGCTCTAGCTTATTGGGAAAATTTTGAATTGATATAAAGTTGTTTCTTTTCTATAAAGTGAAATGGTGATTGCAAGAATCTCTCGACATCTAATACGTGGCTGGATTCTATAGACGCGTTGATGGCATGTTGCTTAGGTTTACAGTTAGACCTGATTATGAAATCAAAAACTCATGTATGGAATTGTATGGAATCAAAAACTCATGTATGGAATTGTGTTCTCTCTCATGTTGGTTTCTGGTTTACTGATTCTTGTGTGTTGCTTCCTCGGTTTACTGATTTTTATTTGGTTGAGTATATAAAGATCATGTTTGTATGCTCTGCATATGTTGATTGGTTGTGTGTTTGATTTCTTTTCTTGTGCATTTACTGATTCTCTTTCTGTTTTGTTGCTTGTTTGGAGGAAAACATTGGACTGCAAGGGCATTAGCTAGGGAAGAGTGACTGTTGCTTCCTATTGACCACAAATTCATGAAGGTAATCAACTGTCTCAACTGTCTATGTATTGCTGTTAGCTGGGTCGAGGTCTGAAGGTCCAATACATTGTCAACGGACACCGATACGATATAGCTTACTATCTCACATATGGTATATATCCAAAATGGGCAACTTTCATCCAATCAATTTCTCGGTCACAATGTCTGAAAGCATCATTATTTGCAAATTGTCAAGAAGGTGTAAGAAAAGATGTCGAGCATGTTTTTGGAGTCTTGCAAGCTCGATTTGCAATTATTAGAAACCTGGCTCTTTCTTGTGATAAGTCAAAAATATCCAAGATAATGAGAGTGTCTATCATATTGCACAATATGATAGTCAAAGACGAACGAGACAAAAACACTCAATATGATGTCTCAGAATTCCGAGAAGGAGAAGGAAGCGGAACTTCACGAGTAGACTACACGTATTCTGCAGAGACGTCTACAAATATTAACAATATGATGACCAATCGAGCTCGACTTCGTGATGGAATAGTGCATCAACAATTAAAAGATGATTTGCTTGAACATATTTGGCAAAAATTTGGTCCAACCGAAGACTAGACCCGATTAAATTTAGTTTTGAAACAAAATTTATGCATGTTTGTATCTTCTATATGTATGTTCAATAATTTGAATATCTATAAATTTCAATAAAATTTAAAATATTTTAATTTTTTTTTATAATACTCTACAAAATTTCATGGATAAACACTTTTTTTTTTTAATGAGACTCATAATAACACTTTACATTATATATATTAATATAATTAAATTTATGTTTTTTAAAAAATATCATGAATAAAGATGGTCTGAGACGTTTTAAGCTAAAATCTTACTAAATATTTATTTTCTCTTTTTTTCTTTTTGTTTTAATGATTTGAGTCTCACCAATAAACATGGTCTAAGGGATGTCAAAAATCGAACAAACAAAAACTAACTATTCGAAGTTGAAATCGTGGATGGGAAAAACATTAAAACATCATGTAGGAAACTCGATCGTTTGTCCAAAACCTTATATATAGCTTTCTTGGTTCATATATATATATACTCTTTTCACAATTAAACATTTTTTATTGATCTAAAAGTCTAATAAATCCGGTTTAGAAGCCGTCATAATTTCATCATTGATGACGTATCACGAGTATATGTATACAATGCGGCTGCGGTGTTGCGGTTTACACTTCCTGTACGTATTCGCCGTCTATGTGAAAAACAGCTGTAACTTGTAATATTTTGATTATCGGAAATGCAATCATTTGACTTTTAGTTTGACATTCTTAATAGTAATCTACACGTGCTCATTTATTTGCTACAAGGTCAATAAAAGAATCACGTGTTTGCTTACTAAAGTTAGAAACAAACATGAAAATGTGCACAAGTTGTTATAAACTATGAGTGTAAATGGTGACATTGAAAAGAAAAAAAATCTTCCAAATTCAGCTAAATTTAGCAATTTTTCAGTTACCATTTGCAATGTAAAAAAATTATGTCAAATTTAGTTAGATTAAGTAATTCTACAAAAAATATATTGCAAAATTCATTTGAAGTCAGCTAGATTCAATAATTTTTTCAACACCAAATGATGTATAAATATGTTTATTTTGGAAAATAGATTGGATATGAGCGGATATTTGAGTTAGAAAATATATCGAATATATGATTTTGGATATTTAAAATTATTATCAAATACATAAAGACTTTATCATATTTGGATATTTTATGTAATTAAAAATAATTTTGGATAATTTATAGATATTTTTGTTTGAAAACATTAAAACAAATTTTGTAATTTTAGAATTTTTAGATAATTTAGACAGTTTTATTACTTTAAAAAAAAATATTGTTCATGTATTTTAAGTTTTTTTTTTTGGTATGGTTCGATTGGATATTTTCGTAATTGTTTGTACTAGTATGATTTAAAGAAAACTATAAGAATGTTTTTTTGAACATAAAATTTAACAATTATAATAAATTTTATTGAAACAAAACTTTAGATTAATTTACTACATATATTTGTAAGATAAATTATCTTTAATTTTTAAAATTTCAAAATTTCTCGTTAAATTATGTTGTTATTTTGTGTTTGATAAAATTATTAAATATTAGTATAAAATTTAATATTTTTTATTTTATTTAACTAATAAGATTATTTAACTAACTGTAATAGGTTTATAAAAATATTAATTTTTAAAAAAAAAAATTAGCCAGATTCAGCTGTTACCATTTACATTTTAAGATAGTCTGACAGATTCTGCAAAAAATCACTAAAAATTTAGCAAAATTCTGTAATTCAGCAAAATTCAACCACTATTTAGACACTATAAGCTATAAGGTGAGATTTGTATAACATATATGTATGTGTTTGTATTATATATATGTATATATAGAGAGACGAGAGAGAAAGGAAGTTGATCGTATTTCTTCACCACTTGATTACATGAACAAAACATCTATATACTACAACAAAAATACATAAAATAATGGGCATAAGCTTGAGTCGGTAAAACTTAAGTCGGTGAAGGAAATTTTCACCTCAAGTAAATATTAAAGTATTCTAAAGGGATAATTAATCACTATCCGATCCATCACTTATCCGATTTATATAATACAAGTAAATTTGTTTTAGTTGATAATATTTTTGACGCAGTTGCAAAAGACTTAATTCGTTCTGTTTAACAACAAAAATGTGTACATGCGTCAAACCAGTAACGCTGCTTAATTTATTTGAATATATGAGCTTAAAGACTTTTTCTGGTCGAATAAACAAAGTCAAAACCTATTAAAACTTTTATCTATTTTGCTTATAAATAATACATTACTCCCAAAATCTTCATTACACAAGTCAGGTGCTTTTTCTTCTCACAATTTCTAGGTAAACCAACCAAAACCTAAATCTTTACTTCGTTATATCTTTGCTCTTTTCTCTTCTAGAGATATAATCAATCGAAAAAACATGAAGAGAGACCGGTCCGATTATGAAGAATCCATCGAACATATAGACATAGTAAAAAGTCTTATGATGTTATCTCGTAGTTTCGTGGTCAAACAAATCGATGTTGTAAACAAATCTACCGGAAGCAAAACCAAAGATAACCACTTTGAATGCAAAACGTGTAACCGGGCATTTGATTCGTTCCAAGCTCTCGGAGGTCATAGAGCTAGCCACAAGAAACCTAAGCTGAGCGTTGACCAAGAACAGGTGAAGCACGGAAACAATGGGAATGATATACATAAGTGTTCAATCTGCAGTCAAATGTTTGGGACCGGTCAAGCTCTAGGCGGTCACATGAGAAAACATAGGGCAAGCATCATCGCCGAACAATCAGTTCTCTCTTCTGCGGTTTATACTAGACCGGTTTTGAATCGATGCAACAGCAGCAAGAAGGATTTATGCTTGGACTTGAATCTAACTCCGTTGGAGAATGATATTGTATTTATCATTGGGAAGACTTTGGTTCCACAAATTGATTTGAAGTTTGTAAATTAGTTGTTTGTTTGTGCACGTTTGTCTCTAGTTAGGTTTTGAAAATTTTAATGTAATTTACAAAGATTATTTTCATTCTTTCTGTGTGTAATGTATGTCTACACAAATTCGTTACATGAATAATAGATTTAAATCCATTAAAATGGATGATATATAGTCGTACCAGTTTTCAGAGTATGATCAATTAGAAAAAGATCGTTAGCATGAGTTAGATAAACTGATATTATCATAAGTCATTTCTGATGTCAGAGCGAATCCATACAAGAAATATGGATTACGAATTGTGTCCTTCAGAGTTCAGACTATACCGTTGACGGAAAGGGAGAAGTTTAAAGAATACGAAGAAACACCATCTCATATAGAAATAGCATAGAAGATTTCCCATTTTTGTTCTTTCCAAAGGTTAAGAAATACCATGTTTCCCTTTCAGTAGCCTGATTCTCTCCTTTGATGGCGTCGTGGACCAGGTTTTTATGAACCGCAACACGCTGATTTCTGCGTAGCTTGAGATGTCCCTGCACCTTGGTCGGATTGGTTGATTTTGATAGTTTGTGGCTGCAAAAGGATACAAATTTTTTTGGCATTAACATGGTTGATGCACATACTAAAATGTGATATTTACCAAATTGCTATGTATGATGATGGAAGTGAAAATGAATTTGAATGCTGAAACGAACCTCAGCTTTTGCATCGGTATCTGCAAGTCTTTGCTTGATGTCTTTAGCAATTGAAAAGAAAACTTCCTCAACGTTTAAGTTTGTCTTGGCACTCTGCAATAGCAAAATCATCAACATTAACGAAATGAAAAGAATTAGACATTTGCCTATTTATATTTTTACATGTAACAAAACGCAGAACAACAACGTACAGTCTCAAAAAACTTGATTCCATATTCGTCTGCAAGAGCTTGGCCCTTAGATTTGGGCACAGCCTGATAAAAAACAAAGCAAATTGGTGTATTAGCCAAACAAAACCATGTAATAAACAAGCAGGATGATACAAGGGAAGGGTAAAAGAGAGAGATACTCTTTTGCTTTCATCCATATCAGCCTTGTTCCCCACTAAAATCTTGTTGACAGTATCAGATGCATGCTGCTCAATGTTACGGATCCAGTTCCTGATGTCTGGAATTTAAAAAAACAAAGGATAGAGAAAAGAGCAAATTAGTTGACTAGAAAATAATAATGCTAACCGATAGAAGCATATAAAGTTTAGAACAGTTGCAAAAGATTGGTAGTTGCATAAAGCTTGATATAGAACTAATTAAAATGCAAGTTTAAAGTAAAGAAAGTAGTTACTGTTGAAAGATGATTCATCGGTCACATCATACACAAGCAAAATGCCCATCGCACCACGGTAGTATGCTGCAATAAGAACAAGCCAATTAGGTGACAATTCAAGATTTCCCCCATAGTGAGGAAGGCAAGAATGCATAAATTACAGTAACAAATTTTAAAAAGCATATCGCGTATTCTGAAGCAAAATCGAAGATAAACCAGTTGTGATAGTCCGGAACCGCTCCTGTCCAGCAGTATCCCAGATCTGTAGCTTAATTCTCTTCCCATCCAGCTCTATAGTCCTTATCTTGAAATCAATTCTGTCAACAACAACAAAAAAATTCAACTTGAATGGGAACAGACAACTACATAGAGCATTTGATAAGAGTCTCATGCAAAGAAGACATCATCATACCCAATAGTTGTAATGAAACTAGTGGTAAACGAGCCATCTGAGAAACGTAAGAGGAGGCAACTCTTACCCACACCTGAAGAAAGTGATACAGGAAGACAAGTTTAATAAATAATAAACTTTTGAATAATCGATCCATAAATTGAAACAGTTACAGCAATCAACAAAAGGAACATTCAATCAATTCGGCTCAAGGAAAGGTGTGTAATACATACAAAGTTAAGACTAATCTAAACCATTTGCGACAAAAAGCATCTAAGAGAGTATCATGAAATAGTTACAATTTGTAGATTTTTCCAGCTAATACCAAACTAGGAAGGCTTGTAAATTTGAACATCATATGCTCACAAGCGAGTAAAATGGAAACTTAATTAAAATCGTTTGAGCACACTATATTCCAAGGTCTCAGAATTCGCTATAAGAAATCAACATTCAAAGCTGATGGAAACTCAAATCTGAGTAAAACTGAGTAAGAGGTGTCACTAAATCACATTAGGGCTAAATCGTACAACGGAAGATCGGAAAACTCAAATCACTGATGCTTCGATCCATCAAACAAAACTTAAAACCGTATCAACAAAGACAAATCGCGAGAATCAATCAACGAAAAGGAAAATAAATTGATTGAATAAAATGCAGTATTGCGATCTGAATGAAGAAACCTACCGCTGTCTCCGATCAACAGAAGTTTAATGAGGTAATCGTAATCAGCCCGAGCTCTAGCAGGAGGAGCAGCCATCGCGTAACAAATCACTGGAAGGCAAAAAATCAATCAACGTTACAAAGAAACTAAAAACTAAGCGAAAGAGACACAAATTCAAATCGGTGAAGGAGAGATACCAGATCTGCTCGGAGAAGATGAATCGTCAGAACGGAGCTACACAGTTTACCGGACGGTCGTTTGATTTTTTTTTTTCTCCCGATCGGCTTTTCGAAGATTCAGAATAATATTTTTCTTCTTTTTTTTTTCCTTTTTTTTTAGAGAAGAAGGAGAAGTAGAGGGAGTTGATCTGGACCGTTGGATCTTGATCGTGCTGGAGATCTGTGGCGCGTGTTCTTCGGTTACGGTTTTGGTTAAATTGTGAAAATACCAATACATTGCCGTTTGAAAGAGTTCGAACTTCGAATAAACAAGCCTTGGGCGGATCCAACCCAACAGAAGTTACGAAATCTTTTGTTTTTTTTCGTATATGGTCGAGAAAAACGATTCAACTTGCTAGATTATGATGTCCTTCTAACTTGTGCATTGAAGCATCAAAAAAATTTAAGAGCATTTGAAAATAATTAACCCGTTTAGGTTTCAGAGAGAAATCAACATCAATATTGTCCATTGTTCATAACTCTTAATGTTCAACAAAAACTTACTCCCTCCGTTTCAATATGTATAATGGTTTAAAAATTTACACATATTAAAAAAAGATATTACTAATTTTGATCTATTAACACATTGTTTTTTGTACTAAACAATTCATCATCATTAGTTCATAAAAACTGTATTGAAAATTAAAAACATCATTCATTTTGAAACAATTTTTTTTTCTATAACATCATATATATTAAAACGGATGGAGTATGTTTCGGTTGATTTGTATGGGCTTCCAAACACGATTTTAATTGACAAACTGTGGATTAACTCATGTATTTTAAATACGATGTGGGATCCTAACAATTTCACTAAATTCATATATGATCCGTCAACGCCAAGTATCAAGATGCAATTAATATGAAGACATGAAATGTCCATCGTGACTGGTATGTGCCAAACTTTTTTTTTCTGATCAATTTTTTTTTGAATGGTACGTGCCAAACTTTTTGACCATCTATACTTATAAATGAGAAGTCGAAAATCCTACGTGGCGGCTCCAGAATGAGTTTAAGACTTGTTTTGCCTATATTATCTTTAATAAATCAATATAATTACATTTCCATACCATCCACGTTTTATTATATTGGGTTTTGTTAAAAAAATTTGTTCAGGCCCATATATATTGATATAAAACACTCATGAAACCCTAATGAAATCCAATAAATAAATCGATACTTAAAATTCAGCAGAAAAGAAAACTACAGAACGATTATAGACCTAGGCTCCTGACGGCGACAGAGATTTCTGAATATGTGCTTTTCTTGGTTCTTCCTTTGAGTTTTTGATGAGAAACAATGTTTGGTTTATTTGGTGTAAAACGTTGATACGGATGAGGATTTTGTTGTTGGTTTTGTTTCCTTGGGGTTTGTTTGATGAGAGATGTGTATTAACGAAGCTATGTGCAAAAAATTCTCTGATTGCGATTAGCGGTTTTCTCTATGGGTTATTTGGGAAATTTGGAGATGTGCGATGTCACTTTTGTTGGTATCATCATCATAAATAAAGCTTTAATGGAGAGGTATGATTATAACTTTGGTGGAACTGTCCCCCTTGATGTCTAAAGCTAATCATCATATAGCCATGTCCCGTGAGATCTAGATTTCGTTGATGTCAATTCAAAGATGTTTCTTCCGGAAGTATGACAGAAGAAGATGAGAGAATTATAAGAGTTTTGGTTTTGATTGAAACCTCAATGATTGAGATGCTAGAATTGTGTTATTTGAACCAAACATTTCATACATGTTTCGACGGTGAGGGATTCATAAGATAGTCGTCTTATAATTGTGTTAGTTCATATATATAATCATAATTATGTTAATTTATATATGTATTATGTTATCAAACTCAGTAAGTATTTTGTTTGCATATTTAAATCACTATGTTTACACAACATTGTTTACAATTTAGGTGCATGTATTCGAAGGACCTCATAAAGCTTCTGGCAGCAACGGCGGTTGTGGCTTTCAACGCATGTTCTTTAAGTATGTGTTTGCGTACGAAGGTTAGTGCGTTTCTTTTAATAATTAGTTTGATTTGTGAAAGCTTTATTAAGTTTCTTCAAAGGGCATGTTATTTTTTGTACAATATGGCTTAAGGTCTCTTTTTATGATGAAATCTAGAATTTATCTAAATCATGATAGTTTTAAATTGGTATATTTCAGCTTCTATTAGCAATTCTAATATTTTTCATGTATATTTGGTTTCTGATCTTATGATAACAACTACTCTTGGGAGCTTCGTTATGCTTCAAACTGAATGTTTATAATTCTTTTGTTTATGTTTTTGTTTGCGAGTATGTTACTAATTTTTTTCTTTTTTTTGGTCAAATGTTACTAATTCTTTTGTTTAAGTTTTTGTGCATTTTTTTCATTTGGTTTGTTAGGTGAAGCCTCTGTTTTGTAAAGACACGGCTAGAATTACTTTGTAAAGGAGTAACTACATATTAGGGTTTTCAAATCTTTTAATGACTATTGTTGAAACAATTATTTATATCCATGAACTTTGTTTGTATGTCAGATTTGCTGCCTTTTATGCTCTTGCGGGAGACATGGTATTGTTAAATGTTAGCAGATTTTTAAGTTTTAGATATGTATAAACAAATTGTGGTCTTAATATAAGAAAGTTTCACTGAGCTGGAAAAAAACATTCCAATTTTAATCCAGTAGCATAGATTCACCATATCATTTTTTTATTAGATTATGTTTCTTTTGTATGTTTGATTTGTTTAGCTAAATTGGTCGGAATTGTTTTTTTTTAGTATGGTTGATTTTGTATGAGGGAATTCTACCTATCTAGCCATAAAATATGGTAAGCTTTCTCTTTAGTTGTTGAATCAATAACATTCATTTGCGTATCGTTGTTCTTCGATCACCTATCACATATGTGTGTAAATGTAGTTTTACCATGGATGCATATCATAGAGTAACATTTGAACAGAGTTACCGGTGTTATCCGTCATGCATTCTTTATTGTTAAGGTTTGATTTTAGTTATTTATTTTTGTATTTATGAACTTGAGAATTTGTATGATATTAAGATGTATGTTTGTCTTTTGACAAATTGAATTATAATTCATGTTCTTTTACTCCTCCTTTCACAGTCTCATATCAGAATGGTGACGAGACGAAGTCTTTAATCTTACAAATAATGTGTCTTCTGCTCAAATTTTTGACATTTGGTTTCTTTAATATTAATTTTAGTTATAATGCCATCTCTAGATCATTTGGATATATTATCTTCGTTTGCTTTTATAATACCATTTTCTTCTTGGATTTTGTGTGATTGATTAATCAGAGCACTAACATCTGTCACTGTGTCTAGCCTTTTTGCATATTAATTATCTAATGTTGTTTGAGTTTTCCAATGTTTCAACGAAATAGTATTTCTCACTGCGGATTCCTTGAGTCCGTTACAAAAGAAGGCATTATTCACATACCCTACTTGGGGAAGAAGCACTTTTCAGTTTTATCACCAATAGAAATACTCAAGATCTTGTGACTTAAAAACTAAATTTATGTTATTTTTTATATGAAATATTTCTTATTCTATAGGATGCAGAAGTTGCTCTTGCAAGAAGGATAAATTGTGAAAGATAAAATTGTATAAGCGCCATTGATTTTGATTTCCTTGGGGGGTTCCAACTGAGATTGTTTTCTTACTTTTTTAAGCTAAGCCAAAGACACCAACGACATTACATTTAAGTAATATATGACCTATATAGCATAAGATATGGACAGAACAAGTTACGCTTCTGTAACAAATCTCTAATCCACGCCTACATATCAAAAGCAACATCCACGACACCTAATTCCAGTGGAATGAGAAGAGAAAGAACATTCAATGTTGAGGAAGTGTGTTTCTATAATGAGTCATGGTGAAGACGAAGGAAGTAGAGAGAAATGTCATACATATGAAGTTATTAGAATTTTGGTAGGGATGATTTGCTACATAAAGCATGATCAGTTGAAAAAAGTTGTGATTTGTGATTCAATTGTTATACCCAAAGAGAGAGAGGCATGAGAAGAAGAGGAGAGGAAGAGAGGCAATCTTTTGAATTAACTGTAACGCCCGTGAACCAAAAATATGATTTTTGGTTGTGTGTCGATTGACACGTGTGTTTAATTCGCGAAGAAATATGTTTGCTGGAGCTGTGTCGCGCGACACAAGAGGTTTGTGTCAAGCGACACATGCTTAAATTGGACCGTGTGGTTTTGATTTCTGATCGGGTTTGGTTTGGGTTGGTTTAGGGAACCTAGGGTTCCGTATTTAAGCAGAGAAAAACGTTTTCTCTTGGGGTTGGCCGAAAATTTGAGCAGAGAAAGAGTTTTAGAGAGTTTTGTGAGAGAAGTGTTTTTCTTGAGAGAGAAACAGTTCTGCTCGGGTTTTTGGAGGAGATGGTTGGCGGGGAAGATCGGATCGGATCAGAGTGAAACTTGGAGGGTAAGTTCTCCACTCTCTAAGCTTGATTCAGGAGAAAACGGTTTGTAAATAGGATTAGTATTCTAAGAGTTATCGTTGTTTTCCCGTGAGGTGGTTCTGCAGTCTCGAGTCTGCGATCAGTCCACTTCGAGGGGGGATTCCCGTCGAACCAGAGAGAATCAGGAGACGATCCTTATGCCGTTGGAAAGATCTCTCTGGAGGTAATCTCCGTTCTCTGTGTTCGTTTGATTTCAGGGTGTTGTTTTTGAAATCTCTGTTTTTCCAGTTTCGATTAGCGAGATTGCGGGCTGTTTTCCCATCGATCTGTTTGGATTTAGGAGACGTTCTATACACCTTTGAGAAGCTCTTGGTGTCTAGTTTCCAGATCAGGTTTCAGACCTTGATTTGGTAAAGGGAGTCGCGAGTTATTCCCTTCTGTTCGGGTCGTGTCGGGAGTGCCTTGTTTCCTCGTTTCAATCCGTTTGCAAAGGTGAGTGCGTGACCATAGGCTCTCGGATTAGGATTGTGTGGAATACGATTGATTGTGGCTTGTTTTTACTGTGTTTGGTGATGGAATTGTGCAGGATCGTGATCTGAGTCCTTGAGATTGAGCCATGAGAGGATTGGTTCAATCTTAGGGTTTGCAGGTATGTGTCGATCGACACAGTTGACAGTCGAGTGTCGATCGAAACCTAGAGGCTGTGTCGATCGACACAGAAGCTGCTGTCCTGTTCATGTTGTTTGTTATTTGCTATGCTTGCTGTTTGATAACCCTGGTATTGTATGCATTCTTTCTCTGAGTAATTGGCCTGTAGATGGGAGGACTGTCTCACTGGGTATTTATGATAATACTCACGCATCTCTTTTAACCATGTGATGCAGGTAAAGACAAAGTGTGATCGTGGAATCAGGGCGAGGATGGGATGATGGATCTAGTGGCTCGTCGTTGTGTGTTTTAATTGAATTGCTAGGTTGATAGTAATTCAGATTAGAACGGGTTAGGTTGTTGGAATATTGGTTGACTGTTTTGAATGATTGGTTAAATTGATAATGGAATTGTTTGGATTGAAGGTTTAGTTTGATTTCCGCTGGTTATTTGTTGACTTGTGAAATTGATTGCATTATTGAGGATTATCATTTATGGGAATGATAATCTGATTCAATGTAAAAAAAAAAAAAAAAAACGGGTCAGATTGTTTCATTAACTCTCATGAAAAATTTTCCTCAAATATCATTTGCTCACAGTTAGATTAATAAACAATTGCTAGAATCCTTACAATTGCTTATAAAGACTTGCCAAATGTCTCATCGGTATCATGTCCAATGTAAAGAATATGTTATTGGTTCCGAATGATTCAATTCATATTCTCTCCAAGATGGGTTTGCTTAATTGATTATTGGTTTTGTGTTAGTCTTCATAATAAAACTGTTGAAGAAGAATCGTTTTTCGATAATGGTGGAGGGAGACGTTCAGAGAGAAAGAATGTTAGAAGAAGAAGAAGAAGATATAAAGGATAAGGAGACGTAAAAACAAGATTTGTAAGCAGGAATTGTCATTAATATCCATAATCCAAAAGCACGAGTTGTCATTAATTTTGATATACTATCCATAATCTAAAAGAAAATGCAAAAAATATGGCTTAGACGGTTGAAAAAATACAAAAAGATTGTTGCAGGAGAAATTGAGTTTTTGCATGAAAAAAAAACTTAGGGTTTGGAAAACATAGGGCATAGGGGAGGGTTTGAGAAAGAAATGGAAAAGCGTATTTTAAGAGATTAAAGGAAGAGAGACGAAATTTCTAAACAATTATTTAAATAATTTTTGGTAGGCTTAAGACTTAGGAGTGAGTTTATAAAGGATATTTTTTATATAATCTTTTCGATTATTTTTTTTCTTTGTTTTGCAGGTGATATGTGACGCAGTAGTTGTGAAATCTCAAAAAATAGTGAGGGAAGTTGCAAGAGTAGGTAATCTATATTCTCGATTGGGAGCGCAACTAATAAGACATAATGGTGCGGTTAGAAATGGTTTTCCATTATGTAGCATCTCATTATCATCTAAATCACTTGATTGATTTTTGCATGTTATATGAAAGAGATATATATTAGTTTCCTATATCAAAGTAATTAGTTTTTTGTTAAATGTAAAATCTCAATTTACAATCTTAAACTATTACTTTTTCGATATTGTTGTCCTGCGCAAAGCGCGGGTACCTGTCTAGTATAAAGTATGTGCCAAACTTTAATCACATGTTAATTTGATGGTTTTCAAATTTCAATGGTTCTATCCACTGTCCAATTGTTTGAAGATCAAATACCAAACGAAGTCGGTTGAACTAACAAGCCAAATAATGACTCTAATACATGCCAAAACTCTATAGATTGAAAGAAAATAAGTTGTGTACATTCGATTGATCTCAAAAAGTCGCATAACTACATACACATCGATATGGTTACATCATTAGTATTAAAATAACTAGGAGAATATGTAAATTTGTAACTAAAATCGATCGTGGGAGACAATCGAGTAGCATTGTTGGTTACTTGTATTTTTGTAGCACGTAGTTCTTTTCTTGTAGGTTTGTTTTGTCTAAATAAAACTTACAAAGTTTTACAAGAAAAATGAATATCTACTTCTTTTCCCGTCTCTATTGCGTTTAAGGTCTTAAAAGAAGTTTCAATCCCTTCACTTGTAAATCAACTCAAAATTGAACTAGCAGAATCCTCCAACTAACTCCAATGCTACGCAAATGTTAGAAAAGGAGAGAGGCGATTGACAAATTAGTAAGATTTATATAACTTTTTTCTTTTGTGTCTTCGATGTTAAGCAAATAATGATCCCTAAGAATAAAGCGTGGATATGTATGAGTATGAATATTCCTACAGTGATCCTACGTAGCATCTATCTACTGCATGAGCATACGTTACTCAACCTCAACCCATCCATCGATCATCCTCTACGGACAGGTCACAGGTCCACTCCACTACACATCCTTCACTTTTCACAGCCTATAAGAATTTTGTCTTTTCAAAATTTCACGATCTAGTGTATGATTGGTTGGGCTTTAAGTGTTGTCTACAATCTTAATTTTTCTTAAAACATCATTATGTTACCAATCATGTTGTAGTTTTAATTCTTTAACTTTCAAACCTACACTTTTTTTTACCAATCATGTTTTTGCTTTAATTCTCTAAATTACAGCCTCTTTAATTTTTTTTTAAGTTTCTTTTGCTGTAACATGTAAAATCTTACAGCCCCATTTTTATGGCTGTACAAACTCTTATATAAAAAAAAAATCACGTTATACACTTTTATTATGATTATTTAGTTAAAACTTCATAAAAAAAAAGTTTTGAGAGAAAAAAATATATATAGAAGGATTTTAAAACAAGATTGTGACGAATCTATGGAAAATATAAAATCAAAAGTATTATGAATTATTCTATCAATCACTAAAGTATTTTTATATTTTAAATATATTTACCGAAATTATTTAGTTTTAAAATGATATTTTTTTTTTAATTGTCCATTTTAAAATAATTTAAAGGTTCATTTTTATTGCATTGAAAATTATATAAAGTTTCTATAAACTTGATTATTTGTATAATTAGTACAAAACATTTTATTTTCATAAAATTAGTTGATTTAATTAAAACTATAGCACATATCTTAGGTTTACCAATCATGTTTTTATTTTAAATAGTTACAGTTACAACTTATATTTGTACAGCAAAAAAATATACAGTAAAAAAAATATACAGTTAAAGCCAAAACACTTATAACAAAACTTATACAGTAATTAATTTATATTTACAGTCGAATCAATCGCCCACCTAGTTTTCTTTTCAATATAGATATGAAGAGTGTTCCCATCGACATAAAAGGAATGCTATAACTTTAATATTTAATATATATATATATTTTTTTTAACTTTGATCAATATTTAATATCTTCCTTTTAGATAACAAACAAAAGTTAAATGATAGATTCGTAGATTTGTTTTGATTGCAGATTGCCGTTATTACGGGAAATGTGATCGTTTTACAGGATTATCCAAAAGTTTATCCAACATCATTTACCAAAAAAAGAAGTTTATCCAACATCTTTTGGATATGATCAATTATCCAATTTGTAGCTAAAATTAGAACCTCATTAAACTTTTACGAGACAAAAAGTCAAAAGAGGATTCGCCTAATCATATTAATTATATTCTCTTTCCTAATCACCTTCTTAGCTCTAATTCTATTCTTTCTTCTTTCTAATCCACTAATACAAATTTTCCGTTTTTTGTAGTAATTTTTATTGATTGCCATTTAATTCGAAGCTTTAGTGATAAATGAGTAATACATAAGTATCTTAACACATTCAATGTATAGTTTATCCACGTACAAGTTTACATTTCAACGTATAAACCTTTTTTGGATTATGTATTTTTTAAGTGAAAACGAATATTCAGTCCAAAGATTACATATGCTTTTCTTTTAATTGCGGTTTGTAATCCACCGACAGATATATTGTCATGTCATAAACACGGAACACGAACTTTCCGTGCACTCGCTAACACCTGATTTTTCACTCTCTACCTCGCTCCAGCATATTCCCATTAACAGTAGCTAACGGAGACTTAACGTGGACTCTTCGCAATTGTCGTAATTGAAGACTCACGTTAACGTGTTAGCGAACCTTACCTTGACCCCACCGCCGTTAGGAATTCCGTCTATATATCTCTCTCGACTATCCAATAATAACATGACATGTGTACACTTTCGGGTCAGGACATATTCTTCTCTCTTTGCAATATTCGGTTAATTTCCAAAATTAAATATATTTAATTTTTTTTTTTGTCATTTGCTTTTTTTTTTATTATATTTTCTTTTTCCTCGAGAAAATAATTTATTTTATTTCTCTAAAATGGAGTCTTCAAATAGCAGAGAAACATAGAGACAGAGCGGGAACGCGTATAGTTACAGCTACATTCTCCTTTAGCTTTCCTTTAGTCTCTCTCTCTCTCTCTCTCTCTCTCTCTCTCTGAGTCGGTGCTTGTTCTTCTTGAGATCTGTGTCTGTGTTTCTTTCTTCATTCGACACTTTTGCTCGAGAGATTTGTTGATTTCGCTCAGGTACGGATTTCGAAATGGTCTTTTTTCAATCGGATTGTGTTCTTCCTCTCACTGGATTTCTAGGGTTTTGGGGTTTCTTATTCTGCTTGCAAAAAGCCATGAACGATGATTTTTTCGGTTCATAGACAGATTTTCTCCGACATGAGACTTTGTGACCTGTAGATCTGAGTTGGGTTTCAAAAAATTCACGCTTGTGATGTTTTACATTTCTAGATTTCGTAACTTCATAGAGGAAAATGTTTTTGCTCGTTTATCTCAAACTCGTTTAAAAGAGAGTGCACTGTTTTTTTATTGTTATTATAGAAAAAAAAATCGATCTTTTGGTTGCTTTGTAGACATGGTTTTAGGAACAGTTTTGTCGGCAGATACATTTAAGGTTTCATGAACTGCTGCAAAACAAGAAAATAATGCGTTTCTTGGACGTTTCTGTAACTTTCTTTTTAAAAGATTTTTTGTATCTTGTGTCTCTGTGTCCAGCATTGCGTTGTTTATTCAATTGTAGAGACGTAGATCTTTGGTATATATAACTCATGAACATATGGCTTTATCACCCGATTTAATGGAATTGAACTACATTTGTAAAGATTGAGCCCGTAGTTTTTGTGTTAGACAGATAATTTTGTTGCTCTAGAGATGTATATATATCATGAATTTTCGGTTTCATATATTGCTATGTGTATTGTTTGCAGCAATGGCTCCACCGATTGAGGTTGCTACCAGGAATTATGCTGAGAAACAGGCTTCACTTCCTCCTCTTAATGAGAGGATACTTTCCTCTATGACCCAGAGATCTGTTGCTGCACACCCATGGCATGATTTGGAGATAGGTAAGCTATACGTAAAGGTTTCTTCTTTTCGGGTTATAAGGTTATTACTTTGCTTCTTGATACTAACTCTATACATTTTTACCTTTCTTTCCTTTGTTTTATAGGACCTGAAGCTCCAATTATCTTCAATTGTGTAAGTATTTTACAAATTTTCTTGATGTTTTGGACAGTAAAAGCTCTAAGGATTGATTTTGTCTTATTAGATTTGTCACAAATGCGTATTTCGAGATGCTTCACTTGATTTCTGTTTCTACAGTCTGATGTATGATATGAATGATGTCCATTGCCTGATTAGGAAACCAGTTAATGAGTTTAATCTTTGAGATATTTCTGTGGGAATCATTAACAAAGCGTAAGGAGGTGTAATTGCAGGTGGTTGAGATAGGAAAAGGGAGCAAGGTGAAGTATGAACTCGACAAAACTACCGGTCTCATTAAGGTAACTTCATTGCAACAACTTTCTTCATCGTCCCTTTTGCTATTGAAGACAGTACTATAGTCTAAACATTAAATATATGCTCAGGTCGATCGTATTCTTTACTCATCTGTCGTGTACCCACACAACTATGGGTTCATTCCGCGTACCCTTTGTGAGGACAGTGACCCTATAGATGTTCTAGTCATTATGCAGGTAAACTTTTTCTTCATACAATTTTGAGAACTTGTGTGATTCATAACATAATGTTTATTGTTTCATTTGATTTGTGCATCTGGTAAGCTTTGAAGAAGTTTAGTGACTCTTAACTCTTAGCTATAGGCTCTACTGTATCTAGCCTAGGACCGAATGCAGCAGATTATAGATGTTGTGAGTCTCTCTGGTTTGGTGAAATTGAATAGGCAAAGCAGTTTAACAGTTTCTGTTCTTAACAGCATCACCAGCTTCTTCTCAGTCTGTCTTATATGAACGGTAGAAAACACATGTCATTGTGAATCATATTGAAATTATTCTACAGGAACCGGTGATTCCAGGATGCTTTCTTCGGGCCAAAGCTATTGGTCTGATGCCAATGATTGATCAGGTAAAAACATTAATTTGAATGTCTCATCCTATTCATAGAAAGCAAAAGAGGTTGAAACTAAATGGTCTTTATGCTTTTCAAGGGTGAGAAAGACGACAAGATTATTGCTGTCTGCGCTGACGACCCTGAGTACCGCCATTACAATGACATAAAGGAGCTTCCGCCTCATCGTATGGCTGAGATTCGCCGTTTCTTTGAAGACTGTGAGTGTTCTTTCTTCACCTTCTTTCGACTACGAATGAAATAAGATTAGAAGTGAATCAAAACTATACCGTAAACCGGATTGTTATATGAGACTCATATTCTTGGATTATTGTTGCAGATAAGAAAAACGAGAACAAGGAAGTAGCCGTTAACGACTTCCTTCCCGCGACTGCAGCCTACGAAGCAGTTCAACACTCAATGTAAGCCTTCATAAAACTAATCATATTATATGGACTCATAATTGAAGCTTATGATAAATGTAGAAGTAATTAGTTAACATTGGATAAACTCTTTTGTGTCATGTAGGGATCTGTATGCGGACTACGTCGTGGAGAATTTGAGACGTTGAACTTTTTCATCAATTAAGCAATGAAGAAATCCTTACAAGTGCAACATTATTTACATTTGTTTTTTCGACAGATGCGAAGTGTATACACAAATATATATAAATATATGTGAGGGTTCTCAGAGGATATATTTGTGTGTGTCCTCTGTTGAATCCGGTAGGTAGATGATGCCGATAATTCAAAAGACAACTACTAAGAATATGGATTTTTCCCATTTTGTTCTTCACTTCTAATTTTTGAGTCATTTTCCAATATGTCGTTGAAAGTTTTTCCTTTATTGAATCTATGAACATGCATAATCAAAGCATTAGTATTGGGTTTACTAAACAATATCATTGAGTGTTTGCCCAAGATCTAAAAATTAAGGGTTGGCTGCTCTAAGCTCCCTTAAGATGTTAGTTACGACTATTTTCCCCTAGACTTTTGACATTTTGGAAACCATACCTAAGAAAATTAACTAACTCATAGTGTTGTAGTGTCTAGTAGTTAAGAGGAGTTATCATATTTCCAAAGACTATTGTTCTCCTTTCTCGTTACATTCTTTCTTTAAATTTCCAAGTTGCTTAAATCTTTGTTATATAGCCAACGAAACTTGAAATTTGATGCCTACCAATAATATGACTATTTTACCCTTCCCTTTTCTGAAAATTACCGACTTGCCCACGTGTACATCCAAAAGTGAGCCAAGCAAAAAACCCTTTCCTATCTCTAAAACCCGAGGGCTGAAGACGGAAATCGGAGAAGGAAGAAGAAGAAGATCGATTCGGCGATCAAGCATGAGCTCCCTCAATGGAAGCAGCAATTTCGACAACCTCTTAATCCAAACCCTACTCGGACGCCTCCAGATTCGTCCACCTAACTCCCATTTTCTCTCTCAATCCCTAGATGACCTCCTCTTCAAATCCGACGACAGCGACGGCGATGATGACGGAGATGGTCAGAACAATCTCGACCGAGAAGAAGCTAGGTTGGAGAAAGAGCTAATCCGAGTCATCGTATCGGGTCGGAGCGATTCTCTTAAGCCGAATTCAGGTCAAGCCGTGACGGTCAACGAACACCACATCTGTGTTGGGTTTCACGAGGATGAGGAATCGGATTATCGTGTCTGGGAGTGGCACGGTCATATTATGCTGTTCGATGAAGAGAATGGGTATACGCCTGAGTATATCTACGGGAATTACTTCGAGAGGTTGCCGGTGAAGCTTCCGAGTCGTCGTGTAGATAAGGAGAAGAAGGAGGTGAAAGAGGAGGAGGTTGAGAGTTTGGGTCTCAGAGAATTGATCGATGGTGGAGACGCTGCTCGTGGTAGGGTTCTTCATAGGAACATCAACATCGGTTCATCGAGGTTTGTGGTCATGGTCAAGCCTATAGTTTGGGTCTGTGAATGTTAATGTCACTTCCTGAGAGTTTCGTAGAAGCTTTAGGATAATAACGTTGGGAATTTATTAGGATTCCATAAGCTGCTCGATCTTAAATCCCTTGCCTTTCGTGAGTTATTACAAAATATTTGTAGACTGCAATCGATTGTTTTGGGTCATGTTTAGTGAGAAATGTAAGTATGGCTCATGCTTTTTGGATGATTTAGTTTTCATTGATCAAATGTTGGCTAAACAAAGTTTTGGGTCATGTATAGGATCGTTTGGGATGATTTTTGCTGATCACTTGGTTATCAGATGAGTACAAGCTCAGTTAGCGACCTGTGCTCAATGCTGTTTTTGAAATCTGATTCACTTTGGGCTCATGGTCAAGCCTATAGTTTGCTTCAACAATTTCTTTTTCATTTCAAGACAATAATAGCTGATAGGAAAAAGTTGGAACCTGATAGTGTTTGATCATTTTGATAGTGAATTCAGCTAATCTGAATGTTGTTACAGGGTAGGCCAATGTTTGATTGTGGTTGTTGCACTTGTGACTCAAATATGGTCTTGACAAACATTTGTTCTATATGATCAATCAATCTCCTCACTTCATATTACAAATTTGCAAGTTTTTCTTCACATTGACTGCTGCTAACCTCTTTTTCTTTTCGTGGTATGTGGATGGTTGCTTCCCATATACTGTATGATAGAAATGCATGTCAATGTGACAAAAAAGAAAAAAAAAAGAAATGCATGTTAATATTCAATGGCTTGTTTTGTTTATTCTAGTGTCATTATATTCTTACAAAGGCTGCTTTGCTTTCAGTGCTTTTTTCCACATACGATTTTAGTTCGCAATGTGATTAATGAGACTTGGTCGATCTGCAAACCTATTGCTTTCTTAGACAATTCACTATATTAGTTCATATGTGTACATATGATGCCCATATATGTTCAGATATCCATTTTCATTTCCTAATGAGAGTTAGAAGGTGAAGCTTGCGGTGTGATAAACTTTGTAGTGCTAGATCTTATACTTGCTTTTCCATATTCCATTCGCATATCCATCCTCTCCCAACTATCTGTTAAATTTTACTCTTGTTTTCACTTCAATTCCAGCTTTAGCTTGATCATCTTGCGATTAAACTTTGCAAATAGTTTGAATCAGTTACTTAATTTACATGGTTCATGTGAATTCGCAGGGTCTAAGTTTCCAGGAGAGGCTTGGCAGTGAGAGGTCACATCGTTAGGGAAGAATTCAGATGTGTGAACAACTCGCGACAACTAAACACAACGCACTGTTGGATTTACGGTTTCTGTTCGGTTCTGTTTAAACCAGGAAATCCATGGGTGAATCTGTTTTCTTTTAAAAAAATCATCTGAAGCTATTTCTGTTCTGATCCAAAAGTTTACAGTACATGTTGGTGAACACAGAAAATATTACAGGATTATGGTCATTGACCCCCAAAAAAGCTTTGAACTTTTCCCATGTTTTGTTTATTTTATATTATTGGCTTCATAAATCATATGTTTTGCTCAATTTCCAATACTGGTTCTCTAATGGACCTTCAAATTCTCACATTTGAGTGTTGAAGTGATAGAGAAATAGTCTTCAACCGATTAATATATTTGGTAAGTTTGTTAGTGTGGTTCTTAGATTAATTTCATTTCAAATATAAGATTTTCTCATGTCCCTTAAAATTTGTTCTCTCACAAAAATAAATAAAAATGTAATGAATATCACGAAGAAAGGGTCAGTCCAGGTCATGGGTCCAACAAAAAGTCCATTAGAATAATGGATTAATAGGGTAGAGCCGTGAGGAATCCTGACCGTCCACTAAAAAATCTTCAGATCACGCCACGTAAGCAATCCGCGTGAAACCAAAGTAGCCAATGAGATCCAGCAAAACCTTCTATATAAGAAAATCATCTTCCTCACAATCCTCAACAAACGCATCTATTTATTGATTACTGATTCCAATTCACTCTCGAATCAAATCTCAAATTCGATTCCTCTCATCTCGAAACTCATCGATGGCTCCAAAGGCGGCAGAGAAGAAACCGGCGGAGAAGAAACCAGCCGAGAAAGCACCGGCGGAGAAACGTCCCAAGGCGGAGAAGAAGATCACGAAGGAAGGAGGAAGCGAGAAGAAGAAGAAGAAAGCGAAGAAGAGCGTCGAGACTTACAAGATCTACATCTTCAAGGTTCTGAAACAAGTTCACCCAGATATCGGAATCTCAAGCAAAGCCATGGGAATCATGAACAGCTTCATCAACGATATCTTCGAGAAACTTGCCGGTGAGTCTTCTAAGCTCGCTAGGTACAACAAGAAGCCTACGATTACTTCTCGGGAGATTCAGACTGCTGTTAGACTCGTTCTTCCCGGAGAGCTCGCGAAACATGCCGTCTCTGAGGGCACTAAAGCGGTTACCAAATTCACTAGCTCTTAGGATGTTTAGTTTTCAATCTGTTTTCTCTCTAGATCTCTAGTACCTCGTTTCGGGGCTAAATCGGTTTGTTATGAATAGTCTTTTGGATTAGTTTACATCTTTGAATGAATATGGTTTTCGTGTTAATGAAATATCGTTTAAATTTGCCTACTTTTCTGCGTTTCCGTTGTATGTTTGAGGATTCAATCACTCTCAATTCCGTACTCAAGAGCAAAATTAAACCTATAAATTGCCCAAATTTCTTTGAATAATTGGTCAAGTTCTGTATCAGTAGTCGAATCCAAATTCTGAACAGATCATTGTAATTAATCTGGAGGACAATGATTTGAAAGCAATCAAGATACTCCTCACTTATTTGGTTAATTAAATTGGGTTTTTTTTTTTATCATTCTGGGCATTTTGTTCAATCAATTGAAACCTCTTGAAAAGATTTGATTAGCGTGGAAATTACGATTTTCACTAATTTATAATCATTTCTGTATATTATTTCTCTGTTCTGTACACACCTGTATAAAAGAGGTAATGTTAAAATTACAAACAAATAATATGAAATGGGAAAACATTTTATTTCCTGTTAAACGACACCGTTTCGGGATGGGGAGGTCTTACCAACTGGAACGCCTTTCTTCTCTCTACCCTTTCCGAATTTGAATTTCAAAACTGAAAAAGATAAATCAAAAGTAAAATACAAAAAAAAAATCATTTTGAAGTGCACAGATTTGGATCGTCTCTTCTCTCTCTCTCACACTCTCCTCGTAGAAAGCTTTCTGATTAAGCTTTCCTTCTTCGCTCTTCCGATCTTTGAATTCTTGCGAAATCTCATCTAAATCAGAACTTCGTTTGCTCAATTTTAGCAACTTCACACTGTGCGCTTCGCATTTCGTAATCCTCGGAAGATTACACCATGATCTCCAACAGAATACTGCAATTGCCGGCTCCCGAAGTCCGGAATCAACCCTCAGCTCCTGTATCGGTCACCAGAACCCTAGTGGTTGTCGATGATGCTTCTGTTTCCGAAGACGACGATATGAGTACAAATTCCGAGGATGATGTTTCTCTCGATTCGTCTCCTGAGAACAGTAGAGTGTCTTCTAGTGGCGTGGATCGTGGATACGGAAGAAATTCGTCTTATTATACATACTCCGAAGTGAGCTCCTCCAGAGAAACTCTCGGTGGTGCACACGAACAGACGGCACCCAGATTTGACGGTGATACGGAGGATGATGAATCCACCGATTCAGCTCCTAGCTCTCAGTTTTCTCCTCCGCCGCCAGCTCGGAGAATTACCGGCGCTGTATCTCGGGTCGAAACTCACGTCCCTAACACGGACGGTAGAGATGCCGTAGACAAGGTTAAACCGATTTCTTTGATTTTTGTTAAATATTTTATCCTTTAGTGTTAAAATCACCAATCCTAGAGCTCATTGATTGTGGATCAACACACTGAAATAAGTAGCTCTTCGATTGTGGTCGGGAGATTTAGTTCTTGTGACCACATTTTCATAGCAATGTTGAATTACGGAGACGACAGGCTCACACCAGAAAAGAGTTGCTTTCCTTGTTTCAGCTTTACATTACATTTATCTGTGTTCCCCTGTATAATGGTGGAACAACAAAGATGTTTGAGTGATTGGTTTCTTTATTGATCTTCTGAAAGCTCTACTTCATATTTCAGGAGCTTGATGATAAGTTTTCTTCTGAAGAAGTAAGCGATATTCCCAGTGCACCTCCATTTTCCGGAGCACCGGAGGAATCTGAAGAAATTAAACCAGCAACTTCAAGCGTCCAAGTTTCAGAAACCAAAACAGAAGATTGTGTAGAAAGTAGAAAGACTAGCCACTTTACTAGGTATTCGCTCTTTATATCAAATGAATTCTCAGTTTGCTAAACAATTCTAACATTTTGCTACTGTTCCTATAGACCTAGTGCTACTTCTGCGTCATCTGGACCATCTGATCAACATCCCGCTCGGCTACCAACTTTTCATGCGAGGTAATTATGATCTGATTTGCTTGTTCACTGCTTTAGAAACTGAACATAGACACAGAGAAAAACCCTAGTGTTATCTTCAATCAATTTAGTAAACAAGTTAGATTCTTCTTAATGCCTCCTTTTTTTCTCTGATACAGTGCTCGTGGGCCATGGCATGCTGTTGTTTCTTATGATGCGTGTGTACGACTTTGCCTTCACGCGTGGGCAAAGGGTTGCATGGAGGCTCCCATGTTTTTGGAAAATGAATGTGCTGTTCTGAGGGAAGCATTTGGGTGAGTTTATTATATGCCATCTCTTAGTCTTCATATGAATTATATTTCAGATCTCTTTAAGCAAACTGAACTCGAAGGATAATTGGTTGACATGCCTCACAAGTAAATATTGACTAACATGTCATTTTGTGTTAATACTGAATAAAAGGTTGCAACAACTCCTTTTGCAATCAGAGGAGGAGATGCTAGCGAAGCCAACTTCACAAGCTCTGCACGAGGGAGTTGCACCAAAACCGAAGAAAAACATTGGCAAAATGAAAGTGCAAGGTTAAACTTAAATTTCATGTTCCATCTGCTTCTTTGGTTGCCCCCTCTTATAATCAATAGTTGTAACTAAACTTGTCTACTTTTGCAGTACGACGTGTTAAAACAGTTTTGGATGCTCCAACCGGCTGTAGTATATCATCTCTGAAGCCATCGTTGATAAAGTTTGAGAAAATCCGAGTTCGCTTATCCAATATGTCAACACGCTTATTTTCTGGATGGCGGGCTCTAAAGAAGATCCATGTCCGTGTACCAGCCAATGATTCTTCTCTTTCACGTCAAAGCCTGGCATATGTACATGCCAGTACACAGTACTTAAAACAAGTCTCTGGTCTCTTGAAGATTGGTGTCACAAGTCTACGTAATAGTTCAACGTCTTATGATGTTGTACAAGGTATGTAAAAGTTATTAACTACTTGCCTATTCGATGAGGGCTGACCTTACTTTGCATTCGAGTTAATGACGATAATATGTCATATGCAAGGACACTGTTCACATAAATCTCGACGATATCTATAATATGTATGCGAGAAATGATATTTCTATGTTTACCAGTTCATTTCCTTTTGTTTTTGTACGATAACTATTAAAAATAATACTGATTTTCCCCATATTTCGTCATTCAGAAACATACTCGTGTAGGTTAAGATTGAAAAGCTTAACTGAAGATGACACCATTATGATGCAACCCGGATCTGGTGAAAACCATGTTTTGTATGTACTCTTTTCCCCAACTATTCTTTTCCCTCTTGGTGTCACTTTCCATACATGTGGTCTCTGAAAAAGTACTTTGCATTTTAACAGTTTTCCTGATAGTCATGGGGATGATCTAATTGTTGAAATCCTTGACCCAAAGGGGAAGGATTTTGGGCGTGTGATTGTCCAGCTAGCTAATATTTCTGAGGATTCGGTAAGTCAGTTTTACTTCTTTTTTTTTAATTGTTAGTACGTTTTAATGCTTCTAATGAAGAAAGCATACAGGCTGAGAAACTTCGCTGGTGGTCTATTTTCCGTGAGCCAGAACATCAACTTGTGGGAAAACTCCAGCTCTACATTGAATATTCAGCAAGTTCTGATGATAACAGTCATCTGAAGGTTTGATCACTATCATTCATTAAATTTGGTACCTTTAATGATCGTCTTTTTGTTTGCTTCAGCAGTCCATATCCTTGAGAAACTTTAAAACTCCTCTTGTTATAGTAACTGAACGGTTTTTGACTAGGAAATATTATTATTTTACAATCGTCTTTTTATTTTAGACTTATTATTAGCACTTTCATTAAAACATGGGACCTTTGTAGTTGTCTAAGAGCTCCTGCACGTATATTCAGCTCATCTCACATGGAAATCGTTTATTATAAGTCCATTAATTGAAACGTTGTTTAAAGTTATTGAGAACCTATCCTCTCTTTGAATTATGTGCATCCTATGAAGATTATGTCTCTTGAACACATATATATAAAACTCATTGTGTTGTGTTTATGAGATTTTGGGGTATCGATTATTTTTTTTCCATCTTCCTTTAGTGTGGTTCTGTTGCCGAAACAGTCGCATATGACCTAGCCTTGGAAGTGGCTTTGAAAATGCAGCGGTTTCAGCAAAGAAACTTGTTGATATATGGGTCATGGAAATGGCTTTTGGAAGAATTTGCCTCCTACTATGGGGTTTCTGATGTCTACACCAAGCTCAGGTATACCAGGCGCACATACGTTTTTCTCTTTCTTATCATTTCAGGGATATACTATAACTTTCCTCTATCTTACTTGTTTTGTTGCTTTAAGATACTTGTCTTATGTAATGGATGTTGCCACGCCGACTTCCGATTGTCTCCATTTGGTGTATGACTTGTTAACACCTGTCATCATGAAGGGAAACGGCAAGAGCGCCTTGAGTCATCAAGAGGTAGATTTGCAATTATCTATTATTTTTTCTTTGCTGTTTTCTGTTTCTATGTGGTTTTTTCTGAATGATATGATTCTTATCTCAAGTCAATCCAAGCTTTATAATCCCACAGATATGATTAGACCCTGATCTTAATACTTTACTCGGAGCACAACACTGCAATTATGTTGTGTTATTACACGCAGTTTGCTCAAATGACTGTTGCTGTGGAGCTTTATTTCTTGTTGAAGCATAATAGTCTTTTTATACACATTTGCTTTTTCTGCTTATGAATCTGCTTATGAACCACTTATCAATCTCTGTTTTTTCGTTTTTGCTTTCAACAGAACCGGATCCTGAATGAAATGAAGGACCAGATCGAGCAGATTCTGAAATTGGTCTTCGAGAACTACAAATCTCTTGATGAGTCTTCATTTTCTGGAATGCTTGACGTAGTCAGCTCTGCAACAGGAGTTCCAGCCCCAGCGCTCACCCCTGCTGTTAAATTGTACATGCTTCTGCACGATGTCTTGTCTCCTGAGGCTCAGACTAATCTTTGTCATTACTTCCAGGTATAGCATACTACCTCTGAACTGCATTACCTTACTCTTGATATATCATTTTTCTCATCTATTTGGCATCAATGCTTTAAAGGCAGCAGCAAAGAAGAGGTCTAATAGGCATATGGGTGAGACAGATGAGTTTGTTACAAACAATGGTGAGCCCAATCTTTGGGATCCTTCAGCAATGTCGGCTGCTTACCAGAAGATGACTATGGTCTGCAAGAATGTAAAGAATGAGATTTATACTGATATTGAGATCCAAAATCAAGATATACTTCCCAGGTTAGTATGCCAGTGTAAATGTTCTTGTCCAATTATTTTTTTGTTACTTTGTGGAAATTGGTTGATTTGAATTTAAAAGATAATTGCTAGCTATACTGTTTTCGAAAATATGCAACGGCAAGTAGATCTTCAATCAAACTATTCTTTCTGACCAACCCTAGTCCAACTGTCACGGATACTGCTACTGGGTTGTGTGAAGGTCACAATCTCTTCATCTTACAGTAGCCAGACTTGTTGACTTATTAGCTAGATGGCCAAATTGTTCCTAGAGATTTGGGACATGTATTTTCCTTCCCTTAGCTTCTTTTTCAATATATATTATACATAGTTAGCATGCCATGCGAATTCCCTTAAAGTGTTATTCGCCATCTCTGTGCCATTATAATATTGGATTTATGTGATTGAGATGTTTAGATGTGTGTACTGCACTTAAGGCTCTTGCAGCATCTTCCTGCAGGTGTTAATTACTCAGTTGTTTGTTATATTGTTTGATGCAGCTTTCTTGACCTTCCAAACCTGTCAGCATCTATATATAGCACTGATCTCTGCACCAGACTTCGAACATTCCTCGTTGCATGTCCGCCCTCTGGCCCTTCACCAACAGTTGCAGAACTTGTGATCGCAACTGCTGACTTTCAACGTGATCTTTCCAGCTGGAACATTAGGTAGGTCGTTTGGGTTATTTGATTTGTTGATTGTCTGTTGTGTTTTTTTACTAATATCATAATTCATTTTCCAGTCCTATCCAAGGAGGTGTTGATGCAAAAGAGTTGTTCCACCTATATATCATGATTTGGATTCAAGATAGACGCCTTTCCTTACTTGAGTCTTGCAAACTTGATAAGGTATGTATACTGAATTCTCTGTGCAGATTTCTTCTCTCTTTTTTTGTTTCTTTGGTTTTTAAATCAAACCTATGGAGAAGCAAAATTATTTTCACCAACATGTGCAATTTCGCATTAGTAAGAAACAAAAAGCTGAAGCTTGAAACAAATGGAGATTTAATTTCTATGTGAATAGCTCGATCCATACTTTTTTATTGTCTCATTCTTCTCAGCCTATGGCACATTATTGAGAAGCTGTCTTCTATGTATCATTACAAAACCTGTTATTCAAGCAGGTAAAATGGTGTGGAGTCAGGACACAACATTCAACAACCCCATTTCTTGATGAAATGTACACCAGGCTGACTGAGACCATTCAAGAATATCAAGTTATCATTTCCAGATGGCCAGAATATATCTTTGTTCTAGAGAGTGTAAGTTTAACTGTTCCTTGATTCTTTTTGATCTTTCATAATTTTGAAAGCGTTTGCGTGTATATTCCATTGCATGTTATAAGGTACTGCTTATTTGCATATATGGTGTGAATCACTGAATTTCTTGTATTCAAAGGCTTTTCATAATCAGGGATTGGTGAGAAGTTTATCATCTTAAGTAATAGGAGTGAAAAGTCTGACATAGATTGTGTTTTTTTAGGCCATTGCTGATGTTGAAAAAGCAGTCGTGGAAGCTCTGGAGAAGCAATATGCGGATGTCCTATCACCTCTCAAAGAAAACTTAGCTCCAAAAAAGTTAAGCTTCAAGTATGTCCAGAAGCTCACCAAAAGATCAGTGATTCCATATGTAGTCCCGGACGAGGTGAGCATAAATGTTCCTACTTTTTTTTTCAGTAGTTTATTAAAATTGTTTTGCTGAGAAGTTTTTTCATCTGTTTGATGCAGCTGGGCATTCTTTTAAACTCCATGAAGAGGATGCTTGATATTCTACGACCTAATATAGAGGCTAAATTTAAAGCATGGTCTTCATGCATACCTGATGGTGGGAATGCAGCTCCTGGCGATCGTCTCTCTGAGGTGACAGTGATGCTCAGAGCCAAGTTTCGAAATTGTCTTCAGGCTGTGGTTGAAAAACTCGTTGAAAATGTGAGTTTCATTTCCTCTTTTGTGTCCTAGCTATTTGTAGATTACTATGTCGTATGGCTGGAACCTTATGACAGGAAAAAGCTCATCAAAATGTGTTGTCAGAAACAAAAATGGAATATTGTTGGATTTAGCCTGTTTTGAGATCTTAATCTGTTTATTGTATGCTTTTGTTTTGTTCAGAGCAAGCAGCAAAAAACGACAATGTTGAAGAAGATTCTTCAGGACTCTAAAGAAAGTGTTGGAGAATCAGACATCAGAAGCAAAATGCATAACCTGAAGGAGCAGCTCACCAATACAGTGAATCATCTACACTCTGTTTGCGAGACGCACGTGTTCATCGCATTGTGCCGAGGATATTGGGATCGTATGGGACAGGTGACTATTTTAATGGCATCTCTTGTTTTTCTTTTCGTGTTGTAGTGTTTGAGACCTAATTCTTCTTCTGTACATTACAGATTGTATTAAGCTTCTTGGAGAACAGGAAAGAGAACAGAGCTTGGTACAAGGGTTCTAGAGTTGCTGTCTCTGTAAGTCCCCATAAAACTGCAATGAAGTTACATTGTATGAGTCAAAGACTTCACATGATCTAATATATATAATATGTATGAATTGTGGTGTGTATCTGCAGATATTGGATGATACATTTGCAGCACAGATGCAACAGCTACTTGGCAACTCGTTAAGAGAACAAGACATGGAGCCTCCGAGATCGATCATGGAGGTTCGCTCAATTCTTTGCAAGGACACTGCAGATAATAAAACTAAGTCTTTCAATTACTAAGCATCGGCTCAAGATTCCGGAGCTATAAGGATCAGATCTCATTTGCTCGTCTGCTCGAAGCTGCAAGTATTTTGGCTTTGATGGAGCAAATTGTCGAAACCTTAAAGATAGCTTTGGATGTATAATAAAAAAAGTATAATATTTACCACGTTTTGCTTTAGTACCTCTAAATGTCATTACATCCAATACGAGTTGTGATTAAGTAAACACACAAAACTCTCTTTATTGAATTTGAATGAATGCGAATCTGCGATAGACACATGCATATTAAATATCATCCAATATGAGACCAAAAACCAAAAGAGAGACCATGTTTATTGGTGAGACTCAAGCAGTCTCATGTCATTAAAACAAAAAGGAAAAAAAAAATATATATTTGGTAAGACTTTAGCTTAAAACGTCTCATGCCACAGATATTTTAGAGACGTATCAACGGAGCCACGTGACACTTGCTTAGTGGACATGATTTTTTTTTTTCCAAAACGAAAAAAAATAAAATAAAAAAACTTATAACACATTTGTCTTCTTTTCTCTCTGTCGTCGACAATTTCAGAATTTTGTTCTCGAAATCGAATTTGAAATCTGAATTTGTGTGGCGATTTAGAATTCCGATCAGGGAGAATCAATGGGGGGGAGCGGATCAGGCGTGTATTTCTTGTCAGATCGTGCACAATCCCACCTCGACTCATCTTCTCCACACCGTAAAGTTCCCCAACTTTCGCTCGATCTTCTCTTGTTGGAAAATTTTCTTCAGGATGATAAGGTCGTTGCGTTTCAATACATCAAACCCGCAGCCCAGAGGTTAGTCGTTTTACTTGATTTGATTTCAGCGATGACTTTCGTTATTCGTTTGTAGAATATTAGAATCTGGAATTTGATGGTTGTTCGTGGTAACTATTAGTATCAACCTGTAATCTGGTTAATGAAGATGACGATCAAAGGGGACACAAGCAGTTAGTATTACCATTAATTTGTCTTCTTCATGCTATTTGTGATAGAAATATTTTAGAAACATGAAAATTGCGTCATTGTGTATTCCAAAGTATATGCGTTTGATTTCTACCCTACTATAGGAATTCTTCATAAACAGTTGAATATCAGCATAGATCATTCCATCTTTCTCCTGCATCTCCATTCTTCATCACACAATCGAATTGACCTCGGAATTTAGTAGATTAGTGTCGAAATCTGAATTCTCATTCCTTTGTTTTGGTTTTGAGTATGCCCTGGACCTTGGAAATTGTAGATTGAAAATGGAAAGAAGACGTTGATACTTCATGGAACACCTTTATGAATATTTTAAACCTTTTGAGAGTGGAGGTGAAACTTCATTGGAGTTCTTCTCTCTCAAAACGGATTGTACCATCTTTGTGGTAAGTATTTGTGACATTTGAGTTCTCTGCATAGATTTTGATTTGTCCAGCTAAGAATTGCTTAGATATTCAACATTTTACATAGATTTGATTATTGTATATCAGAATCGGTGTAAAATCATGTGACCTTGGTTCATATCAAAATCATGTAAAATCATTGTTTGATGTGTATCTTAACATTGGTGTATGTTATATGATTGAGCCATTGCAGTGTGTTTGCTGTGGCGCATTAGCTGGTGCTATATCGGCTTTGAGAACTACACCATTAGATGTGGTCAAGACTAGGTTGATGACACAGATTCACGTCGCGGCAGCCAACAAACTTGGCGCTGCTATGTATACCGGTGTGGCTGGAACAGTGATACTGATACTGAAAGAGGAAAGTTTGGTTGGTTTTACACGAGGAATGGGTCTTCACGTTGTTCATAGCAGTTCGGCAATCGGGTATTTTGCATTTTGAGACTGCCAAGCTTACAATCTTGAATGAATATTTGAAGAGGAAACAAGTTTCGAAAGCTATGGTTGTTGCTATTTTTGAGTTTGGTTTGATATTGAAAATTTAATAATAAATAATTTTTTAGAACTCCTTTAAGAGTATTACCAATGAACATACAAAAATTAGAAAAAAATGAATGAGTTTCAAACACTAAATTAATATTATTTTTAATACTAAAATATGATTTAAAAACCCTTAAGGTATCATCAATAAACATGCTCAGTCTTGAAAAGTCTGAGAGACAAAAACAAAAACAAAAAGGAGTTTCAGTCAGCTTCACTTAGCAAAACGATGAGTTTAGAGAAAGAAGAATTTACCTCCAACGGTTCTTCCTCCCAATTATATCTAAGGAGTAAGGACAAAAGCAGAGTATTTTGGCTTGTGACTGATTAGCATGAATAACAAGTACTCTCAATTTCAACTAGAGAATATCATGAATTAGTGATTGTCCACGCGTTGCGTGGAGTTTGAAATTAACATGGTAAAATACGCAATACTTTATAATGTATTGATTATTTATATATTTAATATCATATAAATTTGATGTTTATAATAAATAATTATCTAAGTTAGAAAACTAAGCATTTGTACCAAATTATTGTACATATACAATATTATATGAGAAAAAGATCAAAGACCATTAAAACATACGAAAAACATCTTTGTTAGCACAAATCATTAACTTGTACTCTTTATCTATATTCACGATTGTAAAAATCCATTGATCAGAAAAATTATAGTATATTTCTGCATATCCTTAACGGAAATGTTTGCATACATCTTTCTGTTTATTTCATTAGAACCTTGAATCATAAAGAGAGAATAATTGATGTTTGATTGTATTTGTATCTCACTTTATATGTCGATTTGTTGTGATTTTTACTTTTACATCGATTCATTAGTAAAGTGATTTTGTTTTTCTGGATTTACAATTTGTGGTGGAGTAAGGCTTTCTTTCGAGAATCTTGGTTAGGAGAGTTATTTTGTTCAACACAACTTTTTTTAATTTCATTAGGAAGTGATTGGTAAATTGACTTTGAAAACTATGAAAACATTTAACAAAACGTTAAAAATCTAAATTTCTCAAATCAGACTTTAGTCCTAAAATAATTCTTTAAATGTCTCAAATCATCTTTTTTTTTTGTTCATGTTATGTTTTTTTTTATTAAAACTTATCTTTTGTGATTTTTTGTTTTAAAATCACAATTACCTTTATAAAAGGCAAAGTTTTAAATTTTAAACGTTTTTTGTATATTATACTGTTTAATGTGGTAAATAAATATATATTTTATATACATGAATTTACATAAGAATTATAAAAATGTGCACAAAACACTTAAATATAATTTTTTGGAATTAATTTAGATAAAAATTACTTATTAAATTGTTAGAACTAATTGCTAAAGTTATTAAAAGACATATATTTTTTATTTTTTTATAAATAAATTAAAAAGCCAAATGTCAAAAACTTAGATGATACATGTCAACCTCTCATAACTTTAGTTTTGAGGAAACCTTAAAATATTATATAAGATTACGGAAGAAAAATGAATATACATGTTAAATAAAATACCGGTTACATAATTTATTAGTCAAACTTACAACTTTTTGACACTTTTTAAATAAAAAATTGTATAATTTTATCTATAGTAAACAAAGTTGGTCAAAGTAACTTCATAATGGATTTGTTTCAAGTCAATAAAAAAAAAAATCTGATTGTGGTTTTGCATTAAATCAAAGTTTAACAATTACATGTAAATTTTATTTCAGGTTATTATGGAAATTTTGAAATCAGATAAATTGTAGTACCATATACTACCTAATTATAACTACAAAAGTTTCCAGCATTGAATTGTAAAGTAATTTTTTGCATTTAAATTACGATTTGATTTCTGATAGTAATAATAAATGCATTAAATTTTCTTGACCTTGTTAATGAATAAATAGCTAGCCATAAATATTGCAATTTAAAGTTCACTGATTTGCGATTATCTATATAATACTCTCTCCGTTTTCTAATAATTTATGTTCTGAAAAAAAAATTGTTTTTAAAAGATTGATGTTTTACAATTTCTATGCAATTTTTATTAAATAATGATGGTGAATTATGAATTTCAAGACATATTAATTGATTTTGTTGAATTACTATTGGTTAAAAGTTATTGAAAATTGTTTAACACAAAAAACAATGTATTTATTGTTAAGAATTAATATGTTTTTTTAATATGTGTGAAAACTCTAGAAAATCAACTATTTGAAAACAGAGGGAATAGTAAGTGATACATACGAAAAAATTTGTAACAACAAAGATTTTTTTGTACCAACAAAGAGAACCTCTCTTTAAGATCCGAAATAATAATAATATGGAATAACAAAAAAAATTGTAGCTTGTTTATTGGGGTTAGTATTTGAAGTTTTGCTGTCCAATACCAACGTTTTGGCATCGGGTTTGTTTAAATTTAATGTTTTTTCTTATCATTTGAAAAGCAATAGTCATACATATAGAATTTGTAATACACATGCATTTAAATTTATTGTAAAAGATTAGACTTTATGGGCATGTTATATTAACTACAATACTTTTTAATAAACATGTTGCATAACTATATTCATTTGGGCACATGTTTGTATAATTGTATCCATTACAACTAACTTTTAATGAGGATGTGTAGGTGCATTTGACAAAAAAATACCAAATTTCTGCACCGGCATTTTGTGTACGTTTCGATACGATTTTATGGCATGTTTTAGTGACTGTATCGGGAAAGGGCATCGAGGTGGTGGACAATGTTCTCGTAATTGGGATCCTAAGAAATATTGTTGTTGCATAGACAAGTAATACAAATTTATGATCTCCCTAAAAATAGGTGATTCTAGAATTGCATTTATTTTCGTTAAGCAATCCGCTTTAATTCATCTATTTAAATGCAATGAAATAAAAATAACTGTTTCTTATAGTAGTAATATGTTTTTTTTATAGATATTTATTACAAAATACATTCTTAAACCTTAAGAGGTACAATAGTGTTAAAAAAAAACTTAAGAGGTACATGTGCCAAGTCGTGACAATGAGAGGAGTATTATGTTACTCTTTCGAAAAGGACAAGAATTGCGATTTTTTTTTATCCTCTATATATGTACATGATACTGCTCTTGTGTAACGGACAAGAATCAAGAATCAGAACAAGCTGGAAAAGGTGACGTGGATAACTTAAGCCAGATTTAAGAAATTGCTGATTTTCTACTATTTGATTTACAAAAATGCTCCACATACGTTAATTATTAAGATGATGTATGATTTAATTTATGTATGGATTTGGTAGTTCAAACTGATTTGTACATAACAAATCTTATATTACATTTAAATCAAACTAAATAGTTTTAAAGGATCACGAAAAAAAAAAAAAAAAAAACAAGATAAAACATAAAAGTACAAGAACCGAGTCACAAGAAAGTCCAACTGCACTCCCATGCGACACATGAACCTGCTCAGGTCCCCCGTAAAAGAAGTGAGTTCCAAAGTCATGACGGTCCGACTTCGAGACATTGACGCGATAGAAAGCGGGATCACTTGCATCAGACTTAATATCTGGAACTGATTCGAAAACATTTTCGGCCGTTGCGATCTTCAGATTGCGCATATCGCGGCTTTTCCTAAACCGGCATCTGAAAATTTTTTAGTATTAAACTAGGCTAATAAACTTTTGACAAAAAAAAACTAGGCTAATAAACCTTGAAACAACCTAATTATTATTATGATTATTGAAAAAAAAAAAAAATATATATATATATATATATATATTATGCACATACCGTCCAGAAAATAAAAAAATCTCGGTTGATGGTCAAGATATAAGCTCGAAAAAACCTATATAACAATAATTAAAATATGCAATTACAATCATTTTATATTATATAATTATTTTATTAAATAAAAATATAACTAAAAAGCTAATCTGCCAACCGACCTTTATACTGTTGAGATCGTTTTGCTCGTAATACCCCGATGCGAGCCAAGTCTGCCCCAAGTTGAATTTTTTAGGCCCTTCTATCTTTGGTTGCCTCACGTTCATTGTGACTTGAGTTCCGTAAATAATTATTTCCTTGTCTATATCCCGATGTAAGCCAAGTCTGACTAAGCTGAATTCCTCGGATCCTGAGTTCCATAAATACTTCTTTCCTTTGCTATACCACCTGAAGCACACATTCGTTTTGCTTATTTGAGTAAAATGGGACTTCTTTTTCTTTACTTGGAGTTGGAGTTGAAGGTACTATATAATGTAGGGACAAAGACATGTTTTGGAACATCATGCTTTCTCTCTATAATTTGGTTCATGTAACATTCAGTTTTATATAGTTTTCAAAAAAAATTTACATCAACTATTGGCCATTCACTTTCTTTACATTGGACATATTTTGGGAACAGAGTTAGATCCTAATAATCCTAAGAAATTTCTTCAATGTGTTTTTAGTAAACTAGTACTAGTTGACATCAAATATTACATGAATCAAACTATAGAGAGAGATGAGCAAAACAATAGCATTTTTCTAGCAGAAAATTAACATTGTTTAAAAAAAAAAAATCAAAACAGCGTTTTTCAACCAAAATAGTATTTTCGTCAAGATAGTGCTCGTCAAAATAGTGTTTTCCTACAAAAATAAGGTTTTTTCAACCAAAATAACTTCTTGCTTTGAAAAGAGCGTTAGCTCAGATAATAAGGTTATCTCATCAAAGCCCGGATGGAGATTTAGTGGACTGCATCAAAATAATTTGTGTATACAAACGGACATTTACAACGACACACGATGCTATAACGTCAGATGTCTTGGTTTCGTGCAAACAAGTGGGACCATTATGACCGAGGGAGCGATTAACTCGATTTGACTATTAGGATTTGGAAGGTATGTTTTATTGTTAATAAACGTTCTAATCAATAAATATGTGTATGTGCAGGATCAAAAGCTCAGATGTTGGTGGTTGGGCGTCATCTTTATAACGGTGTTCTGGAGTCCGTTGGATATTGGCCAACATTTATTTTCACTTGTCTGATAGATCAAGCCGAGATAGTGAAGTGGGGCGGCGAAATCACTAACAAACAACATATGAAGACGCATATGGGTCCAGATTCTTTCCAGATACCGGTTTCAGAAAAGCTGCGTATATGCGCAATCTGAAGATTGCAACGATCGAAGATAATTTGCAGACAACGGTTCAAATTCTTTTGACTGGAGCAAGTCATCCAGATTTCTATCGCTCCAGTGTCTCGAAGTCGGACCGTCGTGAATTTGATACTCATTTCTTCTATGGAGGGCCTGAGCAGATTATGCATGGGAATACATTTCACGTTTCATGTAACTCGGCCTTTGTATTTCTATGTTTATTTGTTTTTGTTTGTTTAGTTTCGTCTTTTTTTTATATTGTGTGATCTCAAATTAAAAACTATTTAGTTTGGTTTAAATGTAATATAAACGATTTATTATGTACAAGTAGGTTTCAACTACCAAATCCATACATAAATTAAATTATACATCATCTTAATAACTAATGCATGTGGAGAACAGAAGCATTTTGTAAATCAAACAGTAGAAAAATCAGCAATTTAGAGCATGTACATTGGTAAAAACTCAATTAGGGGTTGTTAACAATTTTATAATATTAAACCAACAATAAAGTTAGTTTAGAACTTCATAATTGTTTTTTTTTAAAAAATTTCCTCAATTAGAACCCCAAAAGAGTACTTAAAAAAAAATTTGTTCTTGTGACAAAAGTAATAATCTGTTCTTGACAAACATCCAAATGAATAGATAGATTGGCGTTTAATTTACATTAATACAAGAATCTCTCTTCTTCAAATCATATAAAAAACCAACTAAAATACATTTCGTTTCGACTTTCCTAGTGTTCGACAAAGAGAACAATGCCATGTACTACAAGGATCGTGCATCCCTTAACGAATCAATTACACACTAGAACATGTGCAGCAAACTTTCTAAGATAACACAACGGAAAACAGATTTCATAAGCAAAATAAAATATCAAAGAGCAAAAGACGAGATTGTGATGGAAGAAACAAAACTTTGTACCATCTGTTTAACTTGTTCTATCCTTCCAGCTCCAAAAGTGTGTCCACAAGGAAAAATCATAGCATCAACCATCAAAACCCCTCTACAAATTTTGCAAAGAGGCAAGAACAGAGTTTAGATTAACCACAAGCAAAGATCAACACTAATCCAACTCTCACAAACAAAATAAACCATTTAAGAGAAAAGATACAAATCCTTTTCACTTCTTAAGAGTTCTTATGTTTGTAATTCCAGAACCATATACATGAATAAGTTCACTAAACCAAGTTTCAGAAAGTACATCATCTTCTCTTCAATTATTGGAGATTTTCAAGAGATACCAAATCGAAAGAGCTAAGAACTGACAACAAACCAAACCAAACAGTATAGTTACCTTCTTTCCTCGAAAGACAGCATTTGGCTCTCCTTGGATCACCATGTACTTATTGCCACCAAGGACAATTCAGTTGGAGGCAAGTGTTCCAGGTTCAACATAATCTTTGTTGATTCCTTCGATTTCCTAAGGCTTCAACTAAAACAACAACAATACTAAATCGATAAGAGAAATATACACTCGTAGAACAAGGAAATTTCAATTTATCATCAGATTCCATGAAAGCAAACTACAAACAACATAATTCACAAACGTGTGAATCAGGAAACCAAACTCAATTTCCATTTCCAAAATTACAACTTCTTCCTGCTGCATCCATTTACAGGTTTCAACACAGATCCAACTAAAATCAGAGAATTCTACTCGAATCAAACGGTTAAAGCAAATAAGAATCAGTCCTACTTGGTACTGGCGTAACCGGGAACGAAAGTGATGCTCTCTTCGATATCATTGACAACACCAAGCATCGTGAGTTGTTGATGATTGTAACCCAACACCGATTTCAGATTCCGACGGTGATTTCGACCCAAACCGCCCCAGATAAACCAATCCATGGTGGTCGGCGTTCTGATTTGGTTCTTGCAGAGCATGATTCTAATGAAATCGCCTGAATCGGAGAGAGAGATTAGGAGAGAGAATCGCCAGAAGGAAGAAGAAAATATTTTTATCTTTTGTCTGTTTTTTAAAAACAACCGAGCCAATCAAAGTGCGACACCTCAGGAGTTCTGAAGGGCTCTATAATCTCTGGTTTGAGAACCAGTTCTAGCCCAACATTTCATTTTTTATTTATTTTAAACCTTTTAATTGTTCAGAACCTCATCTAATATACTCCAATGGACATGCTCTTATTTCACTTCACTGGCTTAAGTTATCCACGTCATCTCTTCTTCCTTCTTTAGATTCTTGATTATTCGTTTGATAATTTGAGAAACATGACTTGGCACATCTATGTACCCCTCAAGAATGCGTTTTGTAATAAGGCCGATAGCTTAACAAAACTAAATGCAATTCTAGAATCATTTGTATTCCATTCCATATTGTATTACTTGTTTTTGCAACAACAATATTTCTTGTGATCTTTAGGATCCTTAGAATTACAAGAACATTCTCCACTTCGATGCCTGTCCCCGATACAGTCACTAAAACATGCCATAAAATCGTATCGAGCCGTACACACTATGCCGGTGCAGAAATTTGGTATTTTTTTTGTCCAATGCACCTACACAACACAAATCCACATTTAAATCAGTTGTAACTTGTAATAGATACAAAGATATGTTTAAATATATATGTATATATATATATATATATATATACAACATGTTTCTAAAAAATCAGTTGATATAACATGTCCATGAAGTATAATATTTTACAATAATTCTGTAGGGAAAAAGGCCAATTCCCCCGTGAACTTACGAAGTGCTGTTTATTTATACGTGATCTATTAAGATAGGCCAAAACCCCATGAACTTTATATAATTTTGAATTTCGCTCATAACCTATTAAAATTTGGTCAATTTACATAAATGATATATCATGGTTTTTACCGGTTTTCAACCATGATATAAGTCGTTTTCGTAGAGTTTTCTCGGTGTTTTTGGTGTCTTTTGTTGTCTTTGCAGGTAAATGATCGATTGGAGCTAAATGGAAGCTTTTGGAGTATTTTGGAGCGTTAAGGAGATTTGAGCTGAAAAGATCAAGTCGGAGTCGAGCAGGAGACATCCTGTCGATCGACACTGCCCCTGCCTGTCGATCGACACGGATTTGACATCACGACGAAGAATTCCAGGGAGCAGCCTGTCGATCGACACGGCTTCTGCCTGTCGATCGACACGGGCAGTTAATGAAGATTTTCTCCTCGGGCCTGAAGTTTCCAGACGTTTTTACCAAGGCCCAGTCCGATTTTGCCTACTTGTATATATAGTTTTACTTAGGTTTTTAGATATAGATCTTGTTTTTCATTGAGACCTTGAGAGAGATTGCTTAGGGAGCTTTTCAGAGAGATTTCTCAGATCTTCAGCATACAAACCCTCTGTATCTCTAACTCTATTTTATTTATGCAATTCTATTCATATATGAGAATGATTTCATCATCTATGTCTGAGTAGTTTGCTTGTTAGGTTGTGGGGAATTCTAGGGTTTGATGAGAAATTGTTAGGATTATAGATTTGTTAGGGTTCATCTTTTGGTTATTCATCTAGATTGTTTTAACTCTGATTTTAGGACTGGCCAACTAAAATTGGAAACCCTAGGTTGTTTAATAGACGCGGAAGTGTTATTATCAACTGGAACTAATCTTAGATGAGCAAAATCACCTATTCGCAAAGGAATTTGGCTTAGGGATTTTGTGAACAATTGAACCTGAATGTTAATGCTTGACTTGATTCTCTAGGTTTGCAAAGGAATTTGGAATTTAGGTTTCTAGTCATAGATAGTCTCTGCAACGGAAGTTGATTGGCTTTACCTTCGTGTTTGAGTTCTAGAACGGTGCCTAATCAACCCCTGACAGTAGTTTATCCTTGATTTTGATTCATACCCGAAGAATTACCCATCGCCTAGCTTTTTGTCTCATTGATAACAAGAACTTATCGCCATCTTTTGCTTGTTTTGTTTTGATTCTCGCATTACATTTATATTACTTAGCTTAGCATAATTCGAATACTTAGATTGATTGTGTAATTCTTTTCCCTGTGGATTCGATCCCTAAGTACTACGAGGATCTCTTAATTTGAGAGAGTAGCTCAGGGTTAAATTTGAGCATATCAATAAACATGTAGATGGAATCTGTTTTTCGTTAACAGATGGTGACGTGGATTACATGTGGCTAACAGGGTTCGATTCGGTTTAAAATTGAACAAAATCAATTGGTTTGTTGCCTGTTTTGACACTCAAACGGCATTGTTTTTCATTTCGGAAAAAAACAAAATTAGGGGTTTAATCCTTCAATCACTTATTTTATCGAGAGAGATAGAGAGTACGAGGCAGGTCGTGTTAGAGAGGTAGAGAGATAGAAAGAAAGTGAGATGTAGAGAGAAATCAAAACTCTTTGTGTGTCTCGATTGAAATCGATTTTCAGAGAGTTGTTTTCCCGACATAGGTGTGTTTAAACCGGCGAGACACACAAAGAGTGAAATCTATTGAAAAAAAAAAAATCCTTAGTTTTTCGGATCTTGAGACGTTGTTGTAAAAAAAAAAAAAAGAGAGGTCCTATAGTATATAACTTTTCGTCCTAGAAAATTTTGTAACTATTAAATGCTTTTCCATATTTTGGCAAAAGAATCATTTGACTTAAAATCTGAATATTTGTCTGTATTTAATATAACTGTCCAATTTGGTCAAAGAAAATTTAATACATACTTATTATTACTATGAGAAATAACATTTTAAATTAAATGCAAAAATTTTACAACAACTTTCCATCATTATAGAGAAAACCAAAATTAAAACTACAAATAGACGAAAACACAAGAAAACATTCATAATCAGTTGAGACCGAGTGAACAAACCAAGTGGGCTGTGCACTTGCTCCAAACCGAGTGAGATGAAGCCAATTGAGAGGGATTTGAATCCAGCCCTTTCGGACCAGACCAACTCGGCCGAATCTTTAAATAGTTACGAACCAAAGCCCATCACTTTACGAGCCCAAACTTACAAAAAAAAACACTACCCTTTTCAACAGATCTAGCCCTTCCCGTTTACATTTGGTTCTCTGCGTATCAGACAAGTCTCTCTCTAATCTTCTCCATCGCCGGCGAAACCATGCCTTCCGTGACCACCAAATTCGCCGGTAAACTCGCTCTCTCTCGAGAACTCTCTCGAACATTGTTTGTCTAAATCTCGATCTGATTGTTTGTCTAAAAACCTCGCAGAGGCTAAGACAGGAGTCTTCTGGGACGTAGAGGATTGCCCAATCCTCAATGGTCTCGATCCCCATTCTGTTTATCAGAACATCAAATCAGCACTCGCGAATCAAGGTTATCTTGGTGAAGTTTCGATCAATGCTTACAAAGGGAAGAAGACGATCCGAAATGACTTTGAACTAGCCGGAATCAACTTGATAATCGCAGGTGAATCCAAATTCCTTCACTTTGAATAAACCCCTCTTCAACACTCACTCTTGTTTCAACACAAATCCTCTTAAGAATCCAAATTTCTTGGTTGCTTATGTCCGTAGCTTAAAGATGATGTTTTTTTTGTTTCAGGAGATAGACATGGAAGATTTAAAAACATGTTTGAGGATGTGCTTTTCTGGATGTGTGACCATCATGTATCAAATATGTTGATTATCTCACGAGACAAGACGAATTACACCTCTTATCTCCAAAAGTGGAAGGCCAGAGGTTTCAATATCCTCTTTGCAGAGCCTGAAAACCCACCGGCAAAATGTTGCAACTGCGGCATTGCTTTGGACAAGCCGGTCATTGGAAATGAGCGGATCATCCAAAGTGAAGAATGGGTTTGGACGAGCCTCGCAAATCGGAGGAGACCCTTTCACCAAAACCAAAAAGCAAGAGTAACATTTACCTTAAGTTGGAAACCTCATAGGCTTTTATTATTGTTGTTGATTAAGCTCTGATTTAACAATCTAGCTCTAGATAATTCCTCTCAAGTACATTGTCAGTAAAGTAGTTGGTAGGTACTTTATTAGTGTTGTGTGTGATTATGTTAATGGTAGGCCAAAACCACATTGTTATGCAACCATCTTCTTATTTCATATCATAAACCGTATAATCACAGCTATGCAGCTTCTCCAAAACACAAAAGAGAGCACATAAGCAGCTTCCATTTTAAGCTTTGAGCATTTGTAGATAATCATCAACATTGCAGATGATGGATATCCCGAGCCAAAGAGGTTATAAATGATTCAAGTAATGATACATCAAACACAGATCCCTCTTCTCAAAATCCTGGTTGTTTTGGCATTACCTTGAGGATGTCAAAGAAACAAAACAACTGTGTATTATAAACAAAGAACCATCAAACTGGATTTAGTTGATGCAGAAACTGAGAGCAGAGGAAGTGTGTGTGTGGAACATTGAAATAGGCATTGTAGAAAGATTCCGGAGCTGTAAGGATCAGATCTCATTTGCTCGTCTGCTCGAAGCTGCAAGTATTTTGGCTTTGGTGGAGCAAAATGTCGAAACCTTACAGATAGCTTGGGATGTATGATAAAAGTACAATAGTCACCACGTTTCGCTTTAGTACTACTAAATGTCATTACATCCAATAAGAGTTGTGATTAAGTAAACACACAAAACTCTCTTTATACAATTTAAAAATCTTAATTTAAATACAAAATTAAATTTCACTTCACAATGCAATGCTGGAAACTTTTGTAGTTATAGTTAGCAGTACATTTGGTATACGCAATTGATTTGATTTCAAAATTTCCATATAAACCTGAATTAAAAATGACATGTAATTGTTACTTAGATCGAATGCAAAACTACAATGCCAGATATATTTTCATGTGTTTTGGAGGAGAGGATACATGCATAATCGGTTGAGACCGAGTGAACCGAGCCATTTCGGACCAAAACCTTAGTCTGCCGCTTTAGGTTCGAACCATATCTTTATTGAACATAGCAACCCGTTAAATAGTTACTATAAACTGTTTCGAACCAAACCCAATCAGAGCCCATCACTTTACTAGCCCAAACTTAATTACAAAACTACCCTTTCAATAATCGCCTCCACAGATCTATCCCTAATTTTACATTTGGTTCTCTGTTCATCAGAGAAGTCACTCTCTAATTTTCTCCATCTCCGGCGAAACCATGCCTTCTTCGACCACCATTTACGCCGGTAACCTCTCTCTCTCTCTCTGTTCTCTTCTCTTCTCTTCTCTTCTCTCATTTGTTTGTCTAAATCTTGATCCAATTGTTTGTCTAAAAACCTCGCAGAGGCTAAGACAGGCGTGTTCTGGGACGTAGAGGATTGTCCAATCCTCAATGGTCTCGATCCTGCTTCGATTTCTCAGAACATCAAATCAGCACTCGCGAATCAGGGTTATCGTGGTGAGATTGAAATCAAGGCTTACAAAGAGAAGAAGACGATCAGAAATGACTTTCAACTCGCCGGAATCAACTTGATAATCGCAGGTGAATCCAAATTCCTTCACTTTGAAAAAAAAATCCTCTTCAACACTCTCACTCTTGTGTCCGTAGCTTAAAGATGATGTTTATTTTTATTATTATCAGGAGATAGACATGGTAGGTTTAAAGCCATGTTTGAGCAGATGCGTTTCTGGATGATAGAGAATCGTGCATCAAATGTGTTGATTATCTCACGAGACAAGACTGATCACACCCCTTATCTCCAGAATTGGACTGCGAGAAATTACAACATTCTCTTTGCAGAGCCTGAAAACCCACCGGAGAAATGTTGCAACTGCAGAGCTCCTTTGGACAAGGACAAGCCTCTTGAGCCGATCATCGGAAGTGCAGAATGCGGAACTGAGCCGAACATTGAAAATGAAGATTGGGTTTGGACGAGCCTCGCAATGGGAGGAGGCCCTTTCACCAAAACCAAAAAGTAAAGCAAGAGAGCATAGAGCTTAGTAAACAAGTTGGAAACCTAATAGGCTTTTGTTATTGTTGTTCATTAGGTTCTAGTTATTCCTCTCAAGTACATTTGTCACTAAACTAGTTGGTAGGTATGTTAATGTTAATGCTATGCCTAAATCAATGCTTTAAACCACAACAACCATTTTATTTCAGTCTCATAAACTGTATAATGACATCAATGCCAGCTTCTTCGTAACACCAAAACACAGAACAAATATATGGGGACACATAAGCAGCTTCCATTTTAAGCTTTGAGCATTCGTGGATAATCAATGATCGACGATTGCCTGAGCCAAAGAGGTTATAGATGATTCAAGTAATGATACAGCAAAAACAGATCCTAGGGATCAGGTCTCATTTGCTTGTCTGCTCGAAGCTGCAAGTATTTTGGCTTTGGTGAAGCAAACTGTCGAAACCTGCAGATAGCTTTGGATGTATAATAAAAGTAGAATAGTTACCACGTTTTGCTTTAGCACTACTAAATGTCATTACATCCAATACGAGTTGAGTTGTGATTAAGTAAACACACAAAACTATCTTTATTAAATTTTAATGAATGCGACATACATAGGCATATGAAATTGAGCAACAAATGGCATTTGTACAAACAAAGATTAAATGATATATAACATTGTAGAGTTGAGGCTTATGAACACCATGTGATATTAGTCTTCCAATCAGACAAGCTTTGATATGACCTGGCACGACGCCCAGAAGGCTTTGGATGCGATACTCAAGATCACCGGGTTTTGATAGATCCTGTTACAAAAAAAAAAATTAAATGGCGATTAGATTGGCGACAATTCAGACACACAACAAGCTAATGATTGGGATGTATTAAAGAGGGTGTTTTTGCTCGATTTACCCCATCGCAGTTGCGCTCCATGATGCTACGTTGTAAATCACTTTACTCCCTTCCCACGCTTTACGAAGCTTCCCCTTTCTCTTCTTTACTGAAAACATCGTGCTAAGTGCTACATCACAATTCATATGCAAACTTTTATTATCTTCAAAAAAAAAATCTCTTCTACGGACACATATAAGAGTCACCCTCGCTAACATTTTGTTAGTAAGATAGTTAGGGGACCGAACAGCTAAATTCCTCAGCTACTTTCTTTGGTTCCGGGAAAGTACTAAAGCGGAAACTGTTTCTAATTGTGTGACACATGAAGTAAAAAATTTACCTTTCTGAAGCTGATCAGGTGATATATCCTACACAAAGATAGCACTCAAAGTAAGTTCACACGAAAAGACGATGAGATACAAAGCGAGCAAGGACAAGAACGGGCCCTTACGTACCTTTGTCTGCTTAAGGGATGATAAATATGTAGCCATGAAACAGGCAATACCGTCTGCTATATCTTCTTCCCTAACAACCACATAATCATCTTCTGTTTGACCCATACTTTCTTCACTCCATATATCATCTTCACTAACAACATCCCAAGAGCTACTATCTTCTGCAATTCAAGAACGTAAAGTTATCTCTCTACAACCAATACGCGAAACACAACACCAAACATGCATTGAAATTAAACTTCTTACCAGCAATATCTTGGAGAACTGAAACTTGGGCTAACTCTATCTTTGCACGAAAGTCATGACACTCAACTCTAGATTTGATGAGCTCATATAACTGAAACAACAGAAGATATCATATTTCAATGAGATCACTCTAGATTTGATGAGATCATAATCTACAGATTATCCAATGAAACTCTACAATTATAATGTTCCAACAACTTTTATACCAAATTACTAATTTTCTGCCTCAGATTTCAACAGAGTCTTGTATAATTTGTATCCAGACATAAGTATTGTTCCAGAGCAAGCACAAAGCCAAGATTTTTTATTCACCAAACTCATGACCCACTTTAAATCTAAAATGAGAATCGCTTCACAACCTCAGAGAATCTATGATGTTCCATTACTAACAATGAAACTAAGACAAAGATTCTAGATTTTCTCTTCGATATCAAATTAAGGTATAGAGGGGGAGAGAGAGTGAGAAACAAGCATACTTGATCGGCTTCAGGATCTGATGGATCGGAAGAAGACAACTCTTCCCTGTCCGATCCCTCGCTTTCTTCTCCGCCGCGGTCTTGGGAGATACCGTTTCTATCGCCGAGAAGCTCAAGAGCTCTTTGGCAATCTTCGAGCAAATTCTGCAAAGTCTTTCGCTTTACACGAATACTATCCATATCGACACGATTATCAAGAGATTCCTCGATTTCCATGGTTGGGTCGAGATTAACACGACATGGAAGCCGCCAAAATTGCAAAGATCTGCCTGAAATTTCTCAACGAGAAGACGATTGTTTGTCGCCTAACTTTTTTTTTTTTCCCCCCTTAAGATCTATTTGTTTATTTCGCGCAGAAGCCGACAAGCAACAACTAAAATTGTTGGAATGGAATTTATAGAATACTAATTTACTCATCTTATCATAATCAATACTATATAAAAATTGAGGTTATAAGTTCTTAAATAAGTCTACATAAGATTTAATTCAACCAATACTGTTAAATCATATAAGCATTTAGAATTAAATTAATTTTATTTTCATTGTTAATAGGAAACTAAGACATAATTTTCTTATATCATAAACTCATAGGTTTTAGTAATTTCCGAAGCTCCTGTTCACATAGGATTTAAATCAACCAATAGTGCTAAGCTATGTAAACATTTAGAATTAAGTTAATTTTATTCTTATTGTTAATAGGAAACTAAGACATAATTTCCTTTCATCATAAATTCATAGGTTTTAGTAATTTCTATTTTTTACGGAGTTTTTAGTTTTGAATTTCCTATTTAAATTTTCTAAACTACAGATTAAGAAATTTTTTTAATTTTGTATAAAACTTCCTAATTAACTTAATTTTGCCTAAATTTATAGGAAATTTTGTAAACAAGTTGTTTTAATTTTGTAAATAAGTAATATTCATTAAAGTGTAGCCCTAAATTTATGTGTCCTATATATAAAACTTTTGTAAACAAGTTGTTTTAATTTATGTGTCCTAAATTTTGTAAACAAGTTGTTTTAATTTTATATGTTTGTTGTACATCTCCATCATTTTACTTATTTCAGTGTTTTCGCAGTTTCGTAAGTTCGTAGGTCTTTTACTTTTTTTTGTTTTTTTTAATACCTTTTCTTGGATTACTATCATTATTTGTTCGATTAATCATTTGGGTTACTTCTATTGTTCACCTTCACCTGTTTTTGTGTTCGCTACATCTAGATTCGTTTTGGCTTCAGGTACGTATTCTCTATTAAAAAAAATTGATATATCATCATCGTACTTTTGATGCTAATATGATCATGTGTTCTAATTGGATTTTATTTAAAAACTTTTATGTTACATGTCCTATTTACTATATCTACCATCATGTTTGTGCAGCTATGAGATCACGTATTTACTGCCGTCATATTCTTGCAAATATGAGATCACGTATTTATCTACATGTAAATTATGGTATGTTTTCTTCACTGTTTATTTACATATATTTTCAAATTCTTGAATTGTGTTTCTACCATTTACGTATAAGTTATTTGCGTCGTCTCATGATCCTTCAATCTACACTTTTGTTTCATTGGTTCTTTTGTGTTGCAGGTTTGTATATTCATATTTATATTTTACTGTGTTCAGTTGTGAATATAGATATAAATTTTACCAAGGTCATAACATAATAACAAAATTATTATAAAAAAAAATTGAAGAAAAATTCAATTTCGCTTTTAGTATCTCTCTGTTTTTTACAACACCATGTTCGTATTATAGTATAACATAATAAAGTGTTATTTGAAGAAACAAAAAAATGACTACCAAATTATTAAAATAAAACAAAAAATACATAACTCCTAAAGCTGTTCACGTAGGATTTAAATCCATCAATAGTGTTATATCATGTAAGTATTTTGAATTACGTTAATTTATTTTTTTGTTGTCAATAGTTTATTAAGACATAATTTCTTTATTTCATAAAATTAATTTTCGTTTTTTTGAATTCTTTTATTTTTCTATTTAAATGTTATACACTATAGATTAGGAATTTTTCTTAATCTTAAGGTAGTTGTAGTCTTAATTATAAAAATATCATTCATAATTGACAAATCCTTTTTCTTTTTTAAGTGTATTCTTCTTTGTCACAAATTTTTCTATTTTTAAAAAAATTACATCTTTTAGAAAAAAACGTAAAATGACATGACAATGAGACAACACATAATTTTTCTATGTTTTTGAGTGTCCAAAACTTTTGATATTTTGGGTTACAGAAATATAACATTTATCATCATATTTGTTTTTATTTTTTTATTATATATAAAAGAAGGTTATATGAATAATCAGAATTGAATGTAATTTTGCATGGTTGGAAAGAATAAAAAATTGTTTAGAGTGTTACATTGCGTATAGGGGTGTCAAAATGGATAAAATTTCATGGATCAATCCAAACCAAACCAATCAATTAACCCATTAATCCAAATTTCATGGATCTTAATGAGTTAATGAGTTAAATGGATTGGATTGAAATGAGTTTGGTTTAAATGGGTTATTGAGTTATCCATAACCAAATCAATACAAATTTTAATAGATTATAAAACCAAAATCTAACCAAAATAATCTCAATTAAATACTCAAACCAAAATTAACTAACAAATTTATAAACCGAAATTCCAAGTGTAAACCGAAATGGAAAAATAGCTAATGAATTACCCATTACCCATTAGCTTAATGAATTGGATCAATCCATTATCCATTAGCATTCAAGTCATTTGGATATGGATTGGTTTGGTTTGGTTTGGTTTAACTATTTTGACACCCCTAATTGCGTATGATATTTATATGAGTACTATCTAAAAATTGAAGTGATAAGAAATATAATAACAAAATATTTTTAGTTAATTCATAAGAGAAAACTAAGATAGCAGAGTGAAAAGATTATAGAGAAGCGAAAAGAGTTTACGTGTGTAAGAGGTTTTTAAAATTATATTATGATTTTGTTGATGTGATTTTGTTGACATTACATCAACAATCTAACTAAATTTTGAGAATATATATATATATATATATATTTTTTTTTCTTTTTTTAAGAAATGAAAATTAATTTCTTAGAAGTGAAATAGTGTGTTGATTGTAATAAACATGACAATGTTGCAATAATTATTTTTAATGATGTGGAAGTAGAATATGATGGTAATGGTTGAAAAGTAGCCAAAGATTTGTTTTTGTTTGGAATTGAAGAGTTCAACAAACCCTTTCTAAAACATAGACACATAACCCGTAATCGCAACGACGCAATTGTAGGAGTTCATTGTCTTATCAACAATGTTTTTATCACTTTATTCTAACCAATATCTTTTTATAAGTAGGCAGATTGTAAAAATTTATTTTTGCAATAGTTTAAGATGATATATTCAAAAGAAACACAGATGCACTAAAAGAAAAAGTAGCATTTGGTGCCACAATTACATGAAGTCTATATGTATACTTTTGATAAAAAAAAAATTGCGATCATAACATTTACAAATAATTGAGATTTTCACTTTTATTGATTTTTACATATTTTTTTAATTAAACTAATATCTAAAAAAAAATCAATAAACCATTACTGAGTGAAGTTTGTCGATGTTTTTTTACCGTCTTCAATTTTTTGCCATTTTACTTTTGCATTCATTTATATCAACGTTACCTATTAAAAAATAACTAATCTCAAGAACATATTAAACCAAATGAGAAATAATATTATCTAATGCAATGCACTTAAAGTTGGAAAACAGATTAATAAAATGTTATGTTTCATATATTTTTTTGAGTGAGCGGTTGAATTTGTATGAAAAGAAAAAGTTAGTCCTTAGTTGTATGAAAATACAAATCATACAATAATAGACAAAAAAAAGAACCAACATTAATAAATATATAAATATTTTTTTAAAAGGTTTTGTGTTTCAGCTAAAGAAATCATCATTTTGGTATTATTAAATTTCAAATAGTACGATGAATTTAAAAAAATTTTAGAGAAAAATAAATATACATATAAATATGCAAAAAATAATGAATTAATATTAAATTTATTGATAATAATGAGTTATAAGGTAACCAAAAATACATGTCGCAACAACTAAATTGTGTAGTTATTTTGTACATATATTTCACATGAATAAATTCTGAGTTTTAAACAAAAAAAATATTTAAAGTGAAAGAAATCAATTTATCAATTTTATATTAAAAATATAAATTTTTTTTCGATCCACAAAATAAAAAAAAATCATGATATCATTTTATTGAATACTAAAATAGCAAACAAATCTATAACACATACCTGGGCGTAGCTCGGATCATTTTCTAGTCTACTTTATATAAAAGGGGAATATTTTCTGGCCTCTAAAGACCTCCACGTCAGCATAAATAATATGAAAAATAATCAGCCAATAGAAATGCATAATAATGACATGTCATTTATGTTTTTGGAAAATTACGAAGCTGAATCGTTTCTTCTCCCTTCTTACCCTACCCTATAGTAAACTCTCCGTTTACACAAATCTTTCTACTAACCAAACTCAATCTAATGATACATACTCGGTTCTCCTTCCCTTTTCCCCTTCACGAAGAAAACAGAGATTCAATATGTTTTTACCTGCAGTTCTAATCCGTCGAGGCACTTTCACCCAAATCAAATCATTGCTAAGAAGAAAATCCAGAGAATAATTTCATGTCATCACAAGGTTGTGACATCGGTGAAGATTGCGTCATGAAATGTTTAAGGCCACTTATCCATGGATGAAAAGCATAAGATAGACGATCGGATGGAAAATCACTGATACCAAAATAGACGAAAGTAACTAAAAACCAGAGAACCAAGCGAAGCTGTTGTGTTAGAATTTTTGGACTAATCCAGGTATAAGCACTATGTTCGTTCGAAAGTTAGATTTTAAATTACCTTTATGCAAATAGGGGTCTCGACTTTCTATATGCAGCCATGATCGAGACATGATCATTGATGTGAAACATTTCTGTAGGAGAACCTCTCTGCTTCTAATTATCTAATGGTAAGTTATGTTTCTCTTTATGTAGTAATTAAGCCTAGATTTTAAAAAGTTTGTGACTATGTTTGCGTATATATGCTGCATACAATCATGAATTAGCTTAGGACTGTATATTTGTCTTATTTCATGGGCTAAGGTTGATGGTGCTGATATTTGTTTTTATCTACATGCAGAATTGTCTTAATCACAAAGATACATACACTATCCATTTGCATGTCTTAATTTCTCTTGATTATCATTTAAAAGTTTGAAGGTAATATATTTGATCCCTGGATAGGACTTTGAGTCCATAACCACAAAACCATCATTTCTATATACCGTTGTGATTGGTAGTTCGGAACTTCGGATACAAATTTCCATGCTAAATTGTTATGTACCAAATACAAATTTTAACTGAGATAGATTATCAGTGAACAATTTAGGATTTCAAACTATTCTCCACTTTTTATCCACTACATATACTTTGTTTTAATGGGTCAATTGTTACTTTATAATTCCTCTGTTATTAGATTAATTATTTGCTTTAACGATATAGAATATGGTCCACCAAAGAGGACTGGGGAGATGGAATAATTGTTTTCTTTAGCATGATTTCAATAGTTAATTGGTTTAGTTACGTATTCAATTATTCACTAAGTGCTTCCTTGGTAGCATTGCTAATAAGAACACACATGTGAAGGCAACTTGAGCTATTAGTGGGTTTTCTCAGAGGATAATATTGTCACGACTGTAGTATTTGCTGTGAAAGCTCAGTCGCATATATCTATGTGCAGAAGGTGATCCTCAGTTAAAATCAAGAATTGGTTCGGGTAAGAAGCAAGATGATTCTCAAACAAAGTGACCTTCAATAAGACTTGCAATCCTTGAAGAAGAAAGTGAGGAATGCATAATCTGCTTGCAACTTCTTAAACAAAGAAAATATATCAACGACCTATCATGCAACCACAAGTACGACGACAAATGCATTGTGCAATGGATCCAAATCAAGAAAAGTTTACCGATATGAGAGAACTAAGCTTTGAAGTCTATCTTTCAATATACTAATTACAATATCATTTCCTTTCTTTCTTTTGACCAGAAGAAAATTATTGGTTCGATAGTAAGTTCAACCATAATTAAAAATTAGCTCTATTTATTCGACCACTGGAATCACACTAAAACTTCTCATTTCAATATATGGAACATATTACAAACATAGAAGAAAGAAAATTAAGAAACTAGCAAACCACAAAGTCACTGGAAATACATGGATTACAAACCTTCAAAAGCTTCTCATATGAACTGAATCGCTTGCATTAAAACTTCAATTACAAGAATCCCCAAAACATAGAACTCATAGTAAAAATTATTGAACATTGATACTCTAAAAATAATGAAGATGAAAAAAATACTTGGAAACTTATCACTATAACTTATGAATCCCATGATCGAGTTCTTCAAGTTTTTTTAATCCAAAGACGAATGTTCTTAAATCAAAACCGAACACAAACATAATTCCACCACAAAAACTCAAAACCATCCCTTAACTTAAGCACAAACAAAACATCTCTGTAGTGATAGCAAAACTATCCATACCCAAACAATGTACATAACCAAAACAAGAAAACTGAATCCCTATATGAACAGTAACAGACAAATTAGTTCCTAAGAAATAATGAACCAAAGCAAATCGGATTACTCAAAAGTAAGAAAAACAAAATCAATATAATCAAAGGTCAATAGCAACACACATACAAACTATTTCAAAGCAAAGACTCCATCCACCGACATCGACGACAAAAAAGAAAAATTTGCCGATGCCAACAGAAAAGAAAAAGGAAACACAAAAAAAAAAAAAAATTGAACACTTCTCAAAACTTATCACCGTCAACCACACAATAAGTCCAACTGGCCCAATTGAAGAACAAAGTCCACACACATACATGAGAAAAACATGAACGAAACAAAAAGTAAAACAAATTAGTCACATTAAAACTTGAACAACATATATATATATTAAAAAAACTTAAGACAGACAACGATTACATCCAATTCAAAAATTTCAACAAAGTTTCAAAAAAAAAAGGTAAGATACGCAAAATTAATAATAACACTCCACTGTTATGTTAGAATTCTAAACAAATTAAGACACTTTGAAAACAGCTTTTAAGAAACCAAAAAGCAAAATCAAATACGTCCAAGAAACACAATACAAATACAAAAAAGTCTTCCACTACAAAAACAATTACAGAACAAAATCTTGAAGTTGATTACGTACTAAAATTTACCAACATCTACTAAAACAATCCGCGTGTAGCGCGGGCAAAAACCTAGTGTTTAAAAAAATCAAAAAAAATAATCTTATTCAATTGTAGATTAGGAATTTAGGATCCAGCGTAACGCCCATATTGTTTCTTTTTAAAACAAAATTATACACTAAAATCATGTTGATTATGCATTTAGATAATATAAAATACATCTCCATGCATTTTTGTTTGTTTGTAAATTTGTATTAGTATCTAGATATATAACAAAATCACTAAATATATATATATCTTTCATATTAATATTTTTGTGATCTGAATTATACTTGCGGTTAAATAAAAATTAATGTTTTTATAAGATCAAATTAGTTTAATTGTTATAATAAATTTAGTACAAAAAAGGATCTTGAATAAAAAAAATTAATGTTTTTATAAAATCAAATTAAGGTTATAATAAAATTATAAAAAAAAAAAAATTGGTAAACAAACAAACAAACATCATGTCTAGCTACTGGGCCTTTTAGGCTTCATTTCAGCAACATCTTGAAAATTATCTCGGCCCATGAATAATTATCATACACGTGTGCAATTCTAATTCGTCCTGAATAAGGCAGCCACGTCTTTCGCCTTTGATATTGTTGACCTTTCTTTTGTTTCTTCCATAAAAATATAAAAACCATCTTCGATCCTCAAAATATTCTTCTCAGATTAGCTTTTTTTTTTTTTTTGTCGTCGTCTTCTTGGTTTTGCATGATCTCGTTTTGGATATGTTCTCTCTGATTCGTGTTTCCTCATGATCCGATCTTAGTGTCTTCGTACCTGTGATTCTTCCAAGCATCGTTCTACTGATTTTCTTAGATATCTCTCAGATCTCTCTGCGATTCGTCGGATTGGATTAGGGTTTTTTTTTTTGTTTTGTTTCCGGTAGCTCTTCGTTTTCTGGGTTTCGAAGAGCATAAGATATAATGCGGGTGACCTCGGAGCTACTCCTCTTCTCTTTGGTTCCTTCGTTGACTTTTTATCATTCTGGTTTATGTTCCAATCGTTTGAAACCTCTTCAAAAGAGTGATTGGCGTGGTAATCTTAGTTGAAGTTTCTCTCCTTTCTTCATTTCTCTTCCTGTTTTTTTCCTTTCGATCTCTTAGTTGAAGATTCTCACCGTTTCCCTAGCTAATCGAAGAAGAAATTTGTGACATTTTAGTCAGTGATCGATCTTTTGGTGTTTTTGACGTTTCGGGCGAGGTATTTAATTTATGTATATGAATTTGTCTGATCTCTGTGACTCGTTAGTCATGTATGATCCAAAGATCGTTTACTGATGTTTTTTTTACTATGAATATGTTCGTTGTAGTTAGTTCTGCTACGTTTTGGATATGAGCTCAGTTTGTGGTGGGTTGGATTTCAAAGATGCAGAGTACCACCTTGAGAGCAGCTCTGCTTCGAGTCCCAATAAATGTTCTAATAGCTCAAAGCATATCTCTTGTATCGGATCTGAAGATGCTCAAGAGTCTGATGGGGATGATAGTGGTTATATACCCCAAAGTGTGAATGAAGAATCCAAAGATGAGCTGATCAACAAACCCATCACTGAGTCTTTACCTCTCAAGTCTTTGGATGATGAAGGAGAAGACAAAAACCTTGCAACGGTATCGCAGGACATGTTCTCTGGTAGTGTAAGTGACCCTGTGTTACTCCTGATACTGTTTAATTCGCTAGTTGTTTCTGTTCTTGGCATGTTTGGGATATACGGTTTGCGAGACTACCAAGATTGTTTAGAGTCTAGTGCTGACTTACAAGCTTCTGTGTGTATTCATATCCTTGAACTTGAAATAATCCCTCACAGCTCTAGGTTTGTGATCATTACTTTTCCTGTATATTATGGTAGTTGCTGGCAACATATGATGGGAGAATACGCCAAAATCGATTTAATGATCCTTGAAGAGTACCAGTCCTCGGATTTTAGCTGTGGGATAGTGATAGATTCAAATCGCTTTATCAGATATACCACTCAGTAGTTGGAGCTTATCAATGTACTTTATGTTTCTGAAGTAAACATTAGTGAAATGCTGCAACCTGGTGTTTCCCTGTTTATGTTTGCTGCTTCTGACTTGTGTTTTTTGTAATCCCAACAACAGATGAGTGTGGTTACAATCATCCCAGCCATTAAAGGCAGCCGAGAGAAGCATGGCAAGTCGCTCGAGAAGCTGAGCGTGTCATGGGCTGAAGATGTGTATGATCCTCTACCCTCCATTGTCTCTCACACGAGGAACAAGAAACAGCAACAGCAGAAATCAAAGAGCAAAGACAACTTGAAGAAGAATGGAAAGAAAGGACAAAAGGGAAGCAGCAATTCGCCATCATCCCGTGGCAGCAAAGACAAGAAGCAGTCGTCTCGCAGCAAAAACAGTCGTGATAAGTTTGGGTGGGTTACACAAATGCCCATTGTAGCTGCATCTTCTTGAATGAAATCTGTTTGGCATGACCAAGGCACTTGCGTCTTCCTCATTCTGTCTCCTCTCCCTCTCTCTCTCTATTGTTTATAAATAAATGCTTTGGTGTGAAAACTTTTCTGGAGTTTCAGAACTAGTCTTTGGTTATTCGTACGGAATTAAGTTTGATTTTACACGAATTACCGCTAGTTTTGTGAAGCTGTTCCTCCGAAAGGAAACTTGTTTTGTTTTTGTGTGGTTTAAGGACATTTTGTTTATTTGATGTAATGATTAAATAAGTATCCTTGGACATATCTTTTTCCCAAAAGAAAACGTATTTTAGTATCTAACGAACAGTTGGTTTAGCTGTCTTATTGATCAGTTTTTTTTTTTTTTTTTTTAACAATTTTATCGTGTCCTTTTGCTTACAATCTTACAGAACTTGTAATTAAAAAAAAATTATCGTGTCATTAATTTGTTAATTTTTGTATTAAAGTGTACAATTTGAAGCATACTATGTCGAATTTTATGTCTGTCTTAAACTTTCTTCCCGTTTGTTAAATTTTGTTATTGTTTCCAATTATGCACAGAGATAAGGTTTCAATATCAGCAATACCTTAACATACAAAAAAACATTTTTTGTTTATATTTGCTTATTTTTTTCAATTCTTTCCTTTACAAAAAAAACCTCTCACTAGGTCTGAAACCTCTATTCTGTGTCAACCCTACATTCTAATGTTATTTGTTAAGAGCTTGTACAAAAAATAACAGAGGTACACAAGAAATGACCCTTCTGCAAAAAGAAAACAAAGAGTAGGTTCTAAATGAGAGTGAGAAAGAAAAAAAAGATCCCAAATACCAAAATCAGGAGTGGAAGCTTTAAAAAAAAAAATCTTCAACGAAGGATGATTATCAGATGAGTGAAGTTGATTCCGAAAAACTTGGCACTTTCTTCTCCAGCATCGACGTTCCCTTGAAGATTGTAAGTTGCACTTCTCTCTGGTACTTCTGTAACTGCAAAACACAAACACCATAGTTAACCCCCTTTTACCATCTTTGTAACCAAATTGCTAAAAACCATATTAAAGATTGTGCTAGGAAAAAAGTATTTGTAGGTATTAAAAATTTGTTCTAGACCAAACTTTTACGTACTTGCTGTTCAGTCATCTTTGTAAAGCCAAATTTCTTTGTCCAGATAGACTCCGCTTCTTCAGCTGCTGGGAGAAGCAAGTTCTCAACATTCAGAGAAGAAAGAAGATTCTCAACGCAACCAAACAGCCCTTGGAAATAGCCCTATAGAAACCATAGCCAAATTGGGTTTTGTTACGAGTTAAAAAGAAATGGATAAAACAAAGTGAAATCCAAGACAGTAACATATCTTGGGATGTATAAAATCTTACCCTTCCCTGATACTCTCGGCATGTAGCTACAATAGGAAGTTCAGCAACTTTCTGACCAAATATCCTAAGCAGCGCAGCGGAAACAATAAGGGAACTAAACATGCATCATAAATTTAAAGAAACAGTTAGGAACCAAATCGAGAAGCTTCAAAAGTGGTAAAAGAGAAGGAAAAAATGCATCAAGAACACCAAACATACTTCACCATCAGGACCAAGCAGTACATGCCTCCAAACTCCTGGCCTGATATATTTCTCCTGTAAATTATGTTGGAAAATTTACCGGGATGATCAGTTACTATCAAAATATGAATGAACAGGGAAATTGAATATGAGTTTTATCACACTATGGCTTACCCATAGACCATGACAGGAATGAGATCACGACCAGACTTTGCCACAATGGGATCAAAACACTCCTGAGAAGTATAAGCGCAAACATGTATATCATAAAGTAAAATTAACAAGGCAACTAGTAATTCGAGATGTAGCATGAAAGCATGTCTCTGAACTAAAAAATTATTGGAGCACATTAATAAATCGAGGCATACCCTGAAAATAGTAGCAGCCCGTGAAAGCAAGGGTTGATTCTCTGGGCATCGGTTTTTTCCACTAAGCATCCTCCATTGCACAATATCTCCATTGTCAATATATAGTCCTTTTTCTCTGTACTTTCTGCTTATGGTGTCTAACAAAGCCGTGGGAATACTTTGTGGCCCACAGGAAACAGAACTTTGAAGAGCCGTGTGAATCCTGCTGCAGTCGCTACAGCAGAACCATTTATCCTGGGGGATTCCCTATAACATTAAGGAAAGATGTTGAGACAGGTTCAATGACCTTATAAACCCAGACCAAGTTGAGCCAACCTTACAAAACTTACTTTCAAATCGCAAAGCTCATTCTCCCTCAGACAACCGACGTGGTACTCTTTCTCACACTTCAAGAGAAAAGAGGAAAATAACATTAGACTATATAGAAGTGGTTAAGGGTAGAATTTGGAATAAAAGGAGACCAGAAACAAAAGAGTACCTGGTCACAGAGAATAACTGTCCTATCATCAAATTTTCCAACGCTAAAATCATGGGACCTATCAGAGACGGGACAAGAATGAAAATAAAGTAAGTAAACTGGAGGGTGAATAAATGACACACTCAAAATAATGTAGGTATAGAACCAACCTGCAGAATACGCAACCACCAATTTCGCTTTCTGGTGCTTTAACAACTCTTGTCCGTCTTATAACTATGGGTTTCGAATTAGGATCAGTAGCAGTGGCCATTTTACTACAGAGAGGTCCCTCATTGCAGCTTGAACAGTACCAAGTACCTTCAGGCTTAGATTGAAATTTCAAGCATGCTGCATATCAAAAGGGCCACGAAGTATTAGAACTGGAGAATAGCTCTAGATATTAAAGCAATTCTGATTTGAAAATCCTCTCTTAAGAACTTTAATTTAGAACTAGAATGCAAATGGAAATAGATCAGTAATTATTTTCTCATAATGCTTGAGAAAAAATTCTCAAGATCTGAGTTTAAAAGGTTTCAAATTGAAACATAGAAGTTGTACATTTGCTATAGTGTAATGAACAAACAAGCCTAGCATCCTCTAGCATTAACACAAACCCACCTGTATGAAATGCTTGAGGACATCCAGCACAGAGTAGCAAATCCCCACCATTTCCACAAATAGTACACATGTCATCACTGTCACCAGATGTAATGACATGGCCATCCGCTAATGACATGGCAATATCATGCAATGACAATCCAGAAGATATGAAGATATGCCGATAACTGCAAAAGAATCAGAAACTTCAGATACGTCTTACAACATTACTGCAAAAACACATCGTTACTAGATAACTCACGGTTGTCGCCTAATACCCATTCCAGCATGCGCTTCGAATTGTGAAGGACTAATCTGTTGTTAAGAAACCCAATAAATAAGTATCATTATAATTGGAACAGGAAATGAGTCATAAGGGCCAATGTACATAGTCACAGCATCCAGTATTTTACCTCTTTGTCGCAGCAGCTACATACTATACCGAGTCCTTGCTTGTAACCCTCCAGTAGTTTCTGCTCGAAAAGTAAGTGAAAAGCATGTGTCAGCAAAACCAAACAAACTTAAAGTTGCACTAAGAAATAAGCCTACGATAACATACCTGTGATTTCACATAGTAAGCCAATTCAGTCCCATCCGGTATCCCATTTGGCAAAAACAGCAACCGGTGTAAATCATTGTCCCTATAAACATATGATTGCAATATGTTGTCATCACTGCGGGATTGCATTTAGAGAGTAAATGTGAACAAGGACACCCAACTAATGAGGTTCAAAAAAGCAATACAAACCTCTTCCTACTGCCGCCTTCAGAAACTTTTTTATGGCAACCCGTTCCAAACATATGAGAGGTAGGCCTACAGTATTAGCGACCAAGTAAATTTTCTATGTTCCCTAAACACATTGTCCATAGGTAATACTAAAGTAATCAATATCTAAGCAAGAAAACTTGAGGAACGTACTTCTTTGCTATTGGCTTCTGTTCCTCCCATGTGTCCTTTGTACAGATTTTCTCTCTACAATAATTGTTCTCCAGAAAACATGGAGTAGAGATTTGACTCTCATCAAGAGATCGACCAGAACCAGGATAACTGCAATTTCCATAACAATAATGTAATCCATGTTAACCTTCTTATAAAAATGAACAGCTAGGTAAAAAAATGGATCCAAGTCACCGAATAACATCTCCAAATACAAATCTGTGGAAATTTCAGATCAAGTATAACACAAGTAGGAGGTCAAAATACCTGACAATGGATTGAAACGAATGATCCATGGTATAGTTCCTATCATCTTCAGCCATTTCATTATCCTGCTGGAAACTTTCTGAAGAACAGAATAGCAAGTCAGCTACAAGTCTACAACACAACTCTTCAGAAAGTAAAATAATAGACAGGGAAATCCATAGAAAGCAGTTGCTGGAAGCTTTTCGAGAAAACAATGCAGAGTAAATCCACTAAGCAAGTTAGGTACCTTTCCAAGCCACAAATCCCTCCTCGCTCAGAGCAGAGCCAGCCACCTTCCTTATCACCTCCTCGAGAGCATCAAAAGGAGCATTCTTCAGCTCTTGAATTATGTTATAAACCGACCTTCCATTCTCCAAAAATATGTGATTATTAGGGTGCTTCGTCTTTCCACCAGCATGCTGCTCAAACTCATAGGCACCTAGAACCTTCCCACGAAACAAAGTATGACATAGTTAAAGACCGGGAAGTTGCACGCAGTATAGCCACACAGAAAACCTATAAAGAATCGCGAAGAGCAGACTTACTTTTGTGAAATCGCACGCAGTACAGCCACACAAAAACCCACTCGAGTGGATCATCCCGTGAAGTTCTCTCTAAAGACCATTAAAAGTACAATATAAGAACAGATATCACCAACACATTATCATAACAAAAGGAGGATCTCGAAAACCATATCAAGAGAAAACACAAAGGTACAAACTTACCATAGGTGAGGTTGAAATATACTTCACCGGAGCACCATCGAGAATACCCGTCAACAATAGCTTCTTCACATTAGATGCGAAGTTGCTAGAGACAATCTTCTTCAACGTTCTCACATCTAATGTTGAAGAAGCTACATTCGAAGGAATACCCTCCCATGTTTCCTCCTTGATCATGGGCAAATCACAGAAATCCTCCTCCTTTGGTTGACGCAACTTAAACGTGATTTTCGTTATCCCTGTTGAGCTAAGATGCTTTGGAATTTCCAATACGAAGCTAGAAGTTACCACATCAGTGGATTGCTTCGCCGGAGAGCTATGTGCTAGCGATGCACCGCCATATTTCTCATCGCTTATAGTCTCACCGGAACCAGAATCACTGCCAGAACAAGACCCAACTCGATCATCATCTGAGCTCGATTTAGCAGGATGGCTAGTGATATCGCGAAAACTGGAAGTATTATCCACCGGAGAAGCGACTGGATTTGATATTTCCGATCTAATGTCATCGTTTGAAGCTTCCTTCGCTTGTCTCTTGTTTGAATAAAGCTCTTCTTCTTCTTCTTCTTCTTCTTCTTCTTCTTCTACATTATCTTCTTCAATACAGAGACGGTCTCTCTTCAATTCGTTCTTCGTTGATGGTTTCTCTTCAGCCATAGATTCTTCCATTGTCATCTCCTCCAAACAAACTGCATCTTCTCCCATTGTAAAAGTTCTCGATTTCACAAGATGGCATTCAAGAAAAATAAAAATAAAAGCCCTTTTATACAGTGACTTAGAGACTGGTAAAGGCTTGAAACAATTCTGGGTTACACTGAAATTACGAAAACACTTGTTCTGGGTCCAAACCAAATCGGAGAAGAAATTGTTAGGTGATTGGGATTGGTTTTTCTTCAGAAACCCAGAAATCGAATGGAGAAAAGAAACAAGCTTGAGAACGTATGGATTTAGTAAACCCTAATTCATATCTGTTTATGGGAAAAAGCAAACTATTCACAATCACACCAATACTCGTAAGAAGAAAACGGTGGTGGAAACCCTAAAGCTCGACCCAGAATCGGCAGTTCGGAAGAATTTAGAAAGGGAAAAAAAAAAAACTTTTATGGATCTAAGATCTACAGAGAAACAAATCCGAAAGTGAGAAAGGACGAACCAAGGGAAACGAATTAGGGTTAGGGTTTTCCAGAAGTGAGATAGGGGAGAGAGAGAGAGAGGGAAGGAGAGAGAACGTGCAACGCGGCAACGAACCAGAGGAAAGCTTTATTAGAGGTCCATATTTAACTTTTAAAAGAGAGAAGAAGATGACGCAGGACTAAACTAGTTTTTTTTTTTCTAATCAAGGACAAAACTTGTGTTTGTCTTTTAATCAAGGACAAAACCATTTTTCCCTTTTTAATCACGGTCATATAGCTTATCCGGTTTCGCAGATTACAAATCATCCGGTTTACGTTCAGACCCGGTTCGACGACTGGATCAGTCGGTTTAAGAAAAAAATCTGAAGTCTCTCAAATCAATCATAAGCCAAATCCTTAAACCCCTTCTTCGTCTTCTTCTTCTTCCTTCACTTCATCATCTACTTGGAAAACAATGGCGTTCTCGTCCTGTCTCAAATTCTATCCATTTTCCATGTCCCAAGCCGTAACCTTAACACACCCATCCTTTTCTCTCAAGCTCACTCCTCCTTCCTCCTCAATCACCTTCGCTTCACCTAACTCCGCCGCTATCTCCTCGCCGGACGTCAAGCTTCTCGATTCCCTCCGTAGCCAGCCCGAAGATTCCGCCGCCCTCCGACTCTTCAATTTGGCCTCCAAGCAACCCAATTTCTCCCCTGATTCCGCTCTCTACGAGGAGATCCTCCTCCGTCTAGGCCGGTCCGGTTCGTTCGATGACATGAGGAAGATTCTAGAGGACATGAAGAACTCAGGCTGCGAAATGGGTACTTCTCCTTTCTTGATTTTAATCGAGAGTTATGCTCGTTTCGACTCGCACGATGAGATTATTGCTGCTGTTCATTGGATGATTGACGGATTCGGGTTAAAACTCGATACTCATTTCTATAACCGGATGCTGAATCTTCTCGTTGATGGGAATAATCTGAAATTAGTGGAGATGGCTCACGCGGAGATGAGTGTTTGGGGGATTAAACCAGATGTTTCGACTTTTAATGTTTTGATAAAAGCTTTGTGTAGGGCTCATCAGCTTAGACCTGCGATTTTGATGATGGAAGATATGACGAATTACGGTCTGGTTCCCGATGAGAAGACGTTTACTACGATTATGCAAGGTTATATCGAAGAAGGTGACTTAGATGGAGCTTTGAGAATTAGGGAACAGATGGTTGAGTTTGGGTGTTCTTGGTCTAATGTGAGTGTTAATGTTATTGTTCATGGTTTCTGTAAGGAAGGGAGAGTCGAAGATGCGCTTAATTTTATCCAGGAGATGTCGAATCAAGGCGGGTTTTTCCCTGATCAGTATACGTTTAACACGTTAGTTAACGGTTTGTGTAAAGCAGGGCATGTGAAGCATGCTATTGAGATTATGGATGTAATGCTTCAAGAAGGGTATGATCCTGATGTGTATACTTACAACTCGGTGATCTCGGGTTTGTGTAAACTTGGACAGGTGAAAGAAGCAGTGGAGGTTCTTGATCAAATGATCATTAGAGATTGTTCTCCAAATACGGTTACTTACAACACTTTGATCAGCACATTATGCAAGGAGAATCAGATCGAGGAAGCCACGGAGCTTGCCCGTGTTCTCACCAGCAAAGGGATTCTTCCGGATGTTTGTACATTTAACTCTCTCATCCAAGGGTTGTGTTTGACTAGGAATCACCGGGTCGCGATGGAGCTGTTCGAAGAGATGAGGATCAAAGGATGTGAGCCCGACGAGTTCACATACAACATGCTGATTGATAGCTTATGTTCTAAAGGGAAGCTAAATGAAGCTCTAAACATGCTTAAAAAGATGGAATCGAGTGGTTGTGCAAGGAATGTGATAACGTACAACACTTTGATTGACGGGTTTTGCAAAGCCAACAAGATTAGAGAAGCCGAGGAGATATTCGATGAGATGGAAGTACATGGGGTTTCTAGGAACTCCGTGACATACAACACACTCATCGATGGGCTTTGTAAAAGCAGGCGAGTAGAAGACGCGGCTCAGCTCATGGATCAAATGATAATGGAAGGACAGAAACCGGATAAGTTCACATACAATTCACTTCTAACGCATTTCTGTAGAGGAGGTGACATAAAGAAAGCTGCGGATATAGTGCAAGCTATGACTTCTAACGGGTGCGAACCAGACATTGTGACCTATGGAACCTTGATAAGTGGTTTGTGTAAAGCTGGTAGAGTTGAAGTTGCAAGTAAGCTTTTGAGGTCTATTCAGATGAAAGGGATTGTTTTGACACCGCACGCATATAACCCGGTGATTCAAGGGTTTTTTAGAAAGAGGAAAACAACAGAAGCGATAAATTTGTTTAGAGAAATGCTTGAAAAGAGTGAATCAGGACCAGATGCAGTCTCTTACAGAATTGTTTTCCGTGGGCTATGTAATGGAGGCGGACCAATCCGTGAAGCAGTGGACTTTCTTGTTGAGCTGTTGGAGAAAGGCTTTGTGCCCGAGTTTTCTTCGTTGTACATGTTGGCTGAAGGTCTTCTCTCTTTGTCAATGGAGGAGACACTAGTCAAGTTAGTGAACATGGTTATGCAGAAAGCGAAATTCTCGGAGGAAGAAGTTTCAATGGTGAAAGGTTTGCTTAAAATCAGGAAATTTCAGGACGCTTTGGCCACTTTTGGTGGTGTCCTGGACAGTCGCCAGCCGAAGAGAACTTACCGGTCAAGATGATCACTCCAAACAAATTCGTACTTTCAAATTTGTAAACGATGTTATGAATATGATTTTCTGTAAAATTTTGGAGTAATTCATCAGTTAGCTGGCGGGTTCCGGGTTAACCCGGCCAGATCCTGTGGTTCTACAGACCAGTCCTGATGTTTAGGTATATAGTTGTGGTTTGGTATTTGTAAGACAGTCCACTATATTCTCAATAACTATCTTGGTCGTATTTTTTAACCACAAGTGTTATGCCTCAATAATAGCATCTGCAATTTCCACATATTCTCCACTAAACCTTTGTGGATCATTTCTCATATTAAGTGCATATTTGCTAAATCAAGCATATTAGTAGACTTACGTATCAGTAGAGGACAGTTTCGTGGATAAATTAGTACTTCCACATCCACAAAGGATATACATATGGATCGAAACAAACGTCAAAACAGCAATTTTCTTACTTTTGTCCGTTATTCTTGCTAGCATTAAACTAACGTTTACACTACGAACAAGAAGACTAATTTTCTGGGTAAAAAGAATGTTTAGTAGTGATTACAGTAGAATATAATGTGAAAGACTGAAAAAATCTTTAGCAAACAGTCGGCTATGGATCTTATACAAATACGTTACTCCTTACAAAAAAAAAAAAATATGTGATCAAGAAACTGCCAACTTATGCAGAAACACAGACCTGTGGTAATCCAAGAAAATGGTTTCAAAGATAGATTACCAATTTCCATCTTATATTCAGACCACGACGGTCCCAGCCTTAATTAATTATACACTTCTCCTCACCAGCATTCCGAATCACCTATCCAAACAAAAAAGATGAATATAACATTATTGCGATATGATAAAAGCTCAAACTACATGAGCTAAACGCTTGCTTACCCATTAGAGAAAACCTCCACCGGTCCAAGCGGTGTCTGATTTCCCGTTGTGACCAACAGATTTCTTATCGCCTGCACTTTGGTAATAATCATTGAACCCATCATCTTTGGCATCATGATCATCCCAACCGGTCCAGCCATCATCATCATTAGAAGCTGATGGCCCCTTCGGAGCTGCTGCTTCCTTCTTATTCTCATTTCCCCAATCGTCCCAAGCATTTGACTTCTGAGAATTGTTGTAGTGACCACTTGATGATGACTGCGAACCTCCTCCTCCTCCGACAGATGAATTCGCTGTTTTATTACCATTCCCAAAGTTCTGGTAGTAACCATTGCTCTCATTTTCACTCTGTTGATTCCAGCTTGTTGTTCCTTCTTTAGTGTACTCTTCGACCTTCTGTGTCGCAATTGCCATTACTCCTTTCATGATTCCCCATGTCCTTTGTCCTATCTCTGTTGTCTTATTCGCTACTACATTAACAGTTTCACTCACCTTGTGATCATATCCACCTTCCTTCACCTGCAATAAAATGGTTTCTTATTTTGATGACTTCACCTTTCCAAAATCGAATTGTCATTCATTACTATTATGGCAAGAAGAAACGTTAGAGAGCATCCGGAATTATACTCTGCACAGAGTTACAAAGAATCTCACTCTACAGGATGCTAAATCCACAACATAACAATGACGAAAATGGGATAAACGGCGATGACATGAGACATTAGCAAAGAAGCAACTAGACATTTCACAACATCTATGTAAATCAAGCAGATAAGGAGACTATATAGATAGTCACCAAGAACTCCATGTTGACACAAATCAAATGTGACTTTCAAAGGTTATGGATTGCAACTTAGGAACTCAAGGAGAATGAAAATGTTGAAGTACCTTGGATGTGAAATCTTTGGTTCCTGTCTGAACAACACTTGCAGCTGACTGAGCTGCAGATGCGGCAACAAGAGACAATCTTCCCAAACCCTACAATATTTCAGAACGAACCATCAAAGTGAAATTGAAATCCACCCAATACGTATCATCATCATCATCATCATCACATTCAAAAAAATGCATCCAAATCACCTGAGAGACAACGGAGAAAACATCATCCTGTTGATTGTTTTTCGGTGGTGGAGCTGAGCTTGATCCAAAACCTACATACTTACCACCTTGCGATGGAGGAAGTCCTTCAGGCTTAGACTCATTCTCCGCCATTCTTCTCGCAAAGAAACTCTCCTTCCCCGCAGCTGAAGCCTCAAGCTGCGATCGCGAATAGATATCCTCCGACGACTTCGATTTCACCGGCGCACTACCAGAACGAGTTCCCGTTGCCCTAAAATCATTCGCCGATTGATTCCGTCTCATATCTGTTGAAGATCTGTAGGAATCATCGTTATCCCAACTATCCCATCCTCTTCCGTTGTTGTTGTTACCGTAACCGCCCTGAGCCAACGGAGGTTTCTTATTCATCCCCACACCACCTCCGCCGCGAATCGCTTCCTTGACGACTGGTGGATCATTCCATGGCCTACCTTCGGCTAAAGCCTGGATCCGATCACGATACACAGATGCAGCGTTGGAATTGTACTTGGAAATGATATCAGTCTCTTTAGGGATTCCGTATTGGGCGAAGAATTTGTTGAGACGTTCGTTGCCTCCTGCTTCCATCTTCTTGATCTGGATCTCAGACCATGAATCCATGGTGACGGATCTGACGAAAGAGATGTGAACGCCTAATCCTCGGTGCTTACCGGAGCACTCTAAGCACATGAAGATTCCGTATGAAACCGATGCCCATTGCGGATTCTTCTGAGCACAGTCGACGCATACCTTGTTTTCCGGCTGAGATTGGAGAGTGCGTAATTGTCTCGCCGCCGCCATTTTTACCGGAGCTCCGAACACCGATCAATCTGACCTGAGCAGATCTGATATCCAAATTCGCAGACTTGTGCTGAGAGATTTTCGTTTTTCCTCTTCGTATATGTGTAAATTAACTCGGTTTTATTTGGTACGTGTGTTTGGCACGTGCGAGGATTTTAGCTAACTTAACCATTATTGTAGGATCAAGCCTTGGTTTATGAATAAGCATTGGCTCTCTTACCATAAGCTTCAATAGAGTAGAGTTGGTTTGGTATGTTCTTTAATGTCAACCAAACTGAGATAGTGTTGATTTCTGGCAAAGTAATGGTTTTTGCATGTCTCCAAGGAGACACAAACATCAAACAATCATTTTTTTTTTTTTGGGTCAAAAACATCAAACAATCATTTATGTGCAAACTTTCTCTCTGAATAACCCAACTACAAGTGGCTTCATCAGGAAATATGAAACAACAGATAAGATGATTCTCCTAATTTCCTAGTAAAAATACGGCATTTCTTATCCCAAACCCTAGCTTAGAGCTCATTGGTTTACTTAATCATACATGATAAATAGATATTCAATAAATTCATTTTTTTAATTTTATTATATATATATAGTATTCAATATCACGAAAAATCAGTTAACTATTCTTGTTCTTTGGTTTTATAGTTAACAGATATTTAATATTCAATTATAGGACCTAACTCGGGATGTTTAGCATGATGCTCAACTAATGTCACTACCTCGGTGGACGGTTGCCTTCTTCTTTCAACAACTTGTTCAAAGTCTTTACATGTTCTATTGGAAATGTTTCTTCATTTGTGTTGTTTGGTTTTTTTTCATTCTACTCAACATTTTTCCTTTTGTCCTTGAAATCTTGTTTTCCTCTATCGTCTAATTCCTATGTTTGGTTCTTCCGGAAAAACAAAAAAAACATGTAATATATGTTCCAAATGGTATATAGATGTATAGGGGAAGTCCAATATAATCTAAACCGAACCTACATTATGCTAAAATGTCAAATAGAATAGAAATTAAACCATATCGATTACATTGATTTTTCCATATATAATATTTTTCAAAAGTACATTTAGTGTGGATGATGTTCTTCTCTTGTACCTTTAAAGATTCAAAAGAGCATTTGATATTGTATTTATCTCTAATGTTTGATTGGTAATCAAAGATTAGCATACATCATAGTTGGCCATAAGCACATGACCCTTATTTATATACTAAAAACAGCTTTCAGTTTGAATATATATATATAACTTTCTCTTCATGGAATAGCTAGTTAAGTACAATTCATCATTTGTAATCTTTAAATTTTAATCTCTATATTTTGTATACAACAACAAAAAATTTATATATTTGATCCTGTAGTTGATAGTATGCTTGGTTTAATAGCAACCAACTCCCCGTTTAAACTGAACATATGGACTGGTGGGGTCACCGAAGAAGAGGTAATGTTAGAGGCGAAAAAACCGCCAAAGATGAGGCAATGTTACAATTAGAAAATGCCGAGTCGTCAGAGCATGCTGGTAGAACTGATGAGACGCTGATTGCAGAAGAAAAAGACAATGTCAATAAACCTCCAAAGAAACGACATAGGTCCGACAAGATAGTTCAAGAGTTGAATATTCCAGTTCTTCTTCGTCAGATGGCCAGCACACATGAGGACCACAACAGCGATCTTTGAAGGGTGCCTGAAGGACATGCAAGATCTTTTAAGAAGGATTTTAGAGAACTGTAGGACGAGGTAAAGGACTTGAAAAACGAAATAAATTACATGAAGGACGAGATAAGGAACATGCATAGCAAGGGGATGTATAACAAAAGTGGTGGAAGGTCTAATGAAAACGAAGGTACTCATAACACTAAGGCAGGACAAACCGAAGCCGTGGTTGGTGATCATGTATTTGACACATATTAATTATATAGAATGCATACATATTAATCTCTAGCCCAAGCCTCATGTTGAATTTAATCGGCAGCCCTTCGTTGTCCAAGCCTTACACTGTTGTTCCCTCGCTAGAAATATACCAAACATTTGTTAGATATAAAAACTTTAAGGTGGTGGAGAAAGTGTTTGAAAAATTTGGGAGATAATATAAATTTAGGAAGTAGAACTTTTATTACTTAGAATTTTTCTTGGAACAACTTGATCACAAATGAAAGGAGAATGAGGTATTTATAGCCTCCAAATTACAAAATATCTAGAATAATTTAATCCTAAATCTAGAGAGTTCTAACATTATTTTACTACAATTATCTAGATATTTTCATAGAAATATCTAGATGTTTATTTTCTACCACATTCGAGAACATTTTAAGGAGGTGGTGATGTTAGATATTTTCTAGAGAAAACTCTAGAACATGGATCAAGTATTGGGTTTGGCCTAGCATAAGATTATTGGATCATTAGTCCAATAATTAAACTTGATCCAAAATCAAGTTTAACTCTCAACACCCCCTCTTAAACTTGATTTTGCTACTCCAAGTAAACTCCTCATCTTGATAAAGTCTTCGCGCTTAAGTGCCTTAGTGAAAATATCAGCTACTTGATCATTCGTCTTCACATACTCCAATTGCACTTCCTTCTTGGTAACACACTCTCTGATGTAGTGATAACGTGTATCAATGTGCTTACTTCGATCATGGAAGACTGGGTTCTTCGCCAAAGCAATAGCTGACTTACTGTCCACAAAGATCTTTGTTGGTTCCTCTTGTGCCAAATTCAGCTCCTTTAACAGGTTCCGTAACCAAATAGCATGACAAACACAAGATGTGGCTGTTACGTACTCCACTTCGCAAGTACAGAGAGTTACAATCGGCTGCTTTTTCGACATCCATGTGAACGCTGTATCTCCAATATAGAACACAAAGCCACTTGTGCTTTTTCGGTCATTTACGTCGCCACCCCAATCGCTATCACTATATCCAACAAGCTTGTAATCGTTAGAAACAGAGTAATACAAGCCAAAGTCCATGGTACCTTTGATATAGCGAAGAATCCTCTTAGCCGCCTTGAAGTGAGTTGTTGTTGGATGCTCCATATAGCGACTAACAACTCCAACCGCATATAAGATGTCAGGCCTTGTGCACGTCAAGTAGCGTAAACTTCCAACAAAACTCTTAAAGAGTGTTGGATCCACACCTTCTCCTTCTTCGTGCTTTGACAACTTGGCTCCATATTCCATTGGTGTGCTAACTGGGTTTGAGTCATCCATCTTGAACTTCTTTAGTATCTCCTTAGCATAACCTTCTTGAGTGATGAAGATTCCATTGTCTTCTTGTTTAACTTCAATTCCAAGGTAGTAAGACATTAATCCAATGTCCGTCATCTCGAACTCCTTCGTCATCATCATCTTGAACTCCTCGAACATGCTTGGATTGTTACCGGTGAATATCAAGTTATCTACATATAAGCATGCAATCAATATATCTCCATTTTGAATTTTGATATAGAGTGCATGCTCATATGGACACTTGATGAAGTTTTTCTCCTTGAAATACTTATCAATTCGAGTATTCCAAGCTCTTGGAGCTTGTTTTAAGCCATAAAACGCCTTCTTTAACCTCAAGACTTTGTTTTCTTCTCCCTTGACAATGTAGCCTTGTGGTTGCTCAATATAAACTTCTTCTTCAAGATCTCCATTTAAGAAGGCTGATTTGACATCCATTTGATGTATCCTCCAATTGTTTTGAGCCGCAAGTGAAATGATTAGTCGAACAGTTTCTAAACGAGCAACGGGAGCGAATACCTCATCATAGTCGATTCCGGCTCTTTGACTATAGCCCTTTGCCACCAATCTTGCTTTGTACCTTTCAACTTCTCCTTTAGAGTTCTTCTTTGCTTTATACACCCATTTCACACCGATCGCCTTGTGCCCATTTGGAAGTGATACTAACTCCCAAGTATCATTCTTTTGTATCGCCTTGATCTCTTCATCCATTGCATTTCTCCATGTCTTCTCTTCTATAGCTTCTTGAAAATTCATGGGCTCGCAATCCACAAATAGACAAAATAAAGTAAGATTGTCTTGATTTTCGGTTACCTCGTAAATCTCTTCAATACTTCTAAACCTTGGAGTCCTTTCACTTGAACTGTCATCTCCTTGAGAACTCGGTGTAGGTGAAGTAGGTGGTGTTACAGGCTCCTCTCTTGGTTGCTCCACATCATCTTCTTCAACACATGGAAAGAAATTATACTCTTCATCATTTGATCTCCAATCCCATTCTCCTTCTTCATCAAAGATGACATTTCGACTGGTGATTGTCTTCTTTGTATCAGGATTGTAGAGCTTGTAGCCTTTAGAGTTAGCGTCATATCCAATGAAGATGTACTTCTCACTTTTGTCATCTAGTTTGCTCCTCTTCTCATCCGGCACATGAGTATGAGCAATGCTTCCAAAGACTCTTAGATGAGAAACACCGGGCTTTCTTCCACTCCAGGCTTCTTGTGGTGTTTTTCCCCAAACACTTCTTGTCGGAGATCGATTTGAAATATAAACCGCACACGCAACTGCTTCCGCCCAAAACTCCTTGGGTAGTTTCTTACTTTTGAGCATGCTTCTTGCCATTTCAAGTATTGTCCTATTTTTCCTTTCCGCTACTCCATTTTGTTGAGGGGATCTCGGCACCGTTAATTGTCTTTGAATGCCATTATCTTCACAATACTTCTGAAATTCTTTTGACGTGAACTCTCCTCCACGGTCAGATCTCATGGATTTGATCACAAGGCCACTTTCCTTCTCGACATGAGCTTTAAACTTTTTAAAGTTTTCAAACACTTCTGATTTCTCCTTTAAAAAGTAGATCCACGTTTTTCTTGAAAAATCATCAATAAAAAGAAGAAAGTAATTATTTTTACCGAGTGATCTTGGCTTGATCGGACCACACACATCCGTGTGTATGAGTTCTAGCGGCTTCCGAGCTCTTGTGCTTGACTCCTTTGGAAAACCCATTTTGAATTGTTTTCCAAGTAAACACCCTTCACATACTTGATTTGGATGTTTGATACAAGGCAAGCCTCTCACCATTTGTTTATTCGAGAGTAGCTCCAATCCTCCAAAGTTGAGATGCCCAAATCGAAGATGCCAAAGCCATGACTCCTCTTTGTAGGACATTTTGAGACATTGCGCGATGTCACTTCGAATATTAAGGACAAACATTCGGTTTCTTAACATCGGGACCTTGGTAATGAGTTTGCTTCCTTGGTCTCTTATAGAAAGGTGATTATCTTTTAATTGAATATCATAACCTTTCTCTAATAGTTGTCCAAGGCTCAAGATGTTGGTCTTCATGCTTGGAATATAGTAAACGTTGGATATAAATTGGTGATCTCCATTCTTCAATCGGATGAGAATATTTCCTTTACCTTTCACCTCCATCTTTGATTCATCTCCTAAAGCCACTTTTCCTTTCACCGATTCATCAAGCTCCACGAACATTCTTCTTCGGCCGCACATATGATTGCTTGCACCGCTATCAAGATACCACTTGTGATTCTCTTCTCGTTCATCATTCTTGTAAGCCATCAACAACATATCTCCTTCTTGATTTATTTTTTCAACATAGTTTGCCTTCTCCTCGACTCTTTTGTTGTTAGGAGCTTTACATTCGAAAGCATAATGACCATATTTTCCACAATTATAGCATTTAATGTTTGACTTATCGTATCTTGATTTTGGGCTTCCTCTCCCACGACCTCTTGATGAGCTTTCTCCTCTTTGGTTGATGTTGTCTTCATAGGGCCTCCAACCTCTTCCATTTCCATATCCACGACCTCGTCCTCGGATTTGACCACCACCACGTCTTTGATAGCTTTGACCGCTTTCTTCTTTAGTTTGATCAATCCGCATCTTGAGCACTTGTTCGACGATATCTTCTTTTTTCTTTTTCTTTTTTTCATACGCTTGTAGGGATCCAAGAAGTTGCTCCATTGTCATATCCTCCAAATCTTTTGTCTCCTCTATAACGGTGACAATATGCTCGAATTTTGGATCCAATGATCTAAGAACTTTCTCCATGATTCTTACTTCATCTAACTTCTCTCCATTTCTCTTAAGGTTATTAGTAACCGTTAAGACTCTTGAGAAATAATCGGACACGAGTTTACCTTTCTTCATTTGCAAAGCTTCAAATTCTCCTCTTAGAGTTTGAAGACGTACCTTCTTAACTTGCTCCGCTCCGTTGTAAGAGGTTTGAAGCTTCTCCCATGCTTCTTTGGCCGACTTTGCTCCCGCGACCTTCTCAAACGTGTCTTCATCTAATCCTTGATAGATTAGACAGAGAGCTTTCTTGTCTCTCTTCCTTGAGTCTCTCAAACTATCCTTTTGAGTTTGAGATACACTACTTTCATTCTCCGGTTCGACGTAGCCTTTCACAACTATCTCCCATACGTCATGTGCTCCTAGAATCACCGTCATCCTTAGACTCCAATTGTCGTAGTTGCTCTTTGTGAGCATCGGAACTTGGAAGGCAATGCCGTTACTCGCCATCTCTAGGATCTTGAAGCTCTGATACCACTTTGTTGGAAATAAAAACTTTAAGGTGGTGGAGAAAGTGTTTGAAAATTTTGGGAGAGAATATAAATTTAGGAAGTAGAACTTTTATTACTTAGAGTTTTTCTTGGAACAACTTGATCACAAATGAAAGGAGAAGGAGGTATTTATAGCCTCCAAATTACAAAATATCTAGAATAATTTAATCCTAAATCTAGAGAGTTCTAACATTATTTTACTACAATTATCTAGATATTTTCATAGAAATATCTTGATGTTTATTTTCTACCACATTCTAGAACATTTTAAGGAGGTGGTGATGTTAGATATTTTCTAGAGAAAACTCTAGAACATGGATCAAGTATTGGGTTTGGCCTAGCATAAGATTATTGGATCATTAGTCCAATAATTAAACTTGATCCAAAATCAAGTTTAACTCTCAATCTTTATTTTTATCTGAGTCGAGTCTCCGAAATCCAGCTGAATTAACGGCTACACGCAGAGTATTAATGTAATTAAGCGCCAAAGTATTCTTCATTTTCGAAGAGAATCTCCCATTGATTGGCAGTAAGCTAATCGTTCTAATTGATTTCTGATTGAAAATATATTATAGATTAATACAACGATATGATGTAATAAAGTTTTCATATAACGATTTATACTAGCTATATGCTTAACAAAACTTAAAAAAAAAAAAATTATAAATATGGTTGAGACTTGAGTGGTACAAAATCTAGTCTATACAAACCAACCGGATTTCATAGTTAAAATTGTGAATTTTCATTAATTCTTACATAAGATCTATATCGTACATACAAACTATTTCTTCAATTAACCACTTTTAACCATTAAGGCAACGTTTGACACATCAATTTTGTATCATACATTGGTATCTTCATTGATACTTAGAGAAGACTCATTGACAATTTTGGGAACCGTAATCTCCTCTACATGAGCTTTGTTGTGTTGTTGAACCACAAGGATCGATGGGATGATGTGGTTGAACGAAGAAGCCAGCACGTCCCCGATAGGACCCAACTCGGGATGTTCGGCCTGACGCTCAGCTAATGCGGCCACCTCGGCCGATGGTAACCTCCCTCTCCCAACCACTATAAGGTCGAAGTCGTGACATTGTCCTATTGACAATATTTCTTCAATTATGTTGTTTGGTTCTTTTTCCTTGTAGTCCACCATATCTTTCCAGATGCTCTTGAAATCTTCTAATGCTCCTTCGTCTGATTCCTAATTTATCATTGCAAAAGAGATATAAAATCGATAAAAAAAAAACCTTTTAAAAAACTAAAACATGTTACATGTATCATATTTTTTTTCTCTAAAAACTAATTACAAGAATCAGCAAAAAAATATATATATACCTTTTCTTTTTCTGGATCAACGTTGGTGGTCAAGAAGGCATAATTCTTCTCCTTGGATTTAGACGGTGCATGCCGTAACGTGACGGCGTTACTCCTCAACGTTTCTCTAACCAGAAACCGAATAACGGTAACTTTAACGGCTGGATGTTCCGCCATCCTCCCACCGAGCTCTAAAGCCTCACGATCATCAGGTCCACCAAAGAAAACCACACAAACCCTTTCAACCACATTGGACCCATTAATGGTCGAACTTTGGGACTCAATAGACCCAAGTCCGCGGTCCACAAGAACCGCCACCGAACATGGTGCGTTCTTCAAAACCCTCAGGTTAACCAATCTCCAACCATGACCAACGTTTTCCGGTACGTTTCCATCTCCGTCTTGGTGGCCATGATCAACGTTCCATCGTTTGTGGAAAGGTAAAACGATCATTGTCACCCTCTTGGTCTCTGCCATGTGGCAAATGTCTTCGTGCATTGTTGGTAGTGGAGAGATTGCGGTGATTGGTCGGACCGCGACTCGGCCTAATTGACGGTAGGCTTGGAAGCCTCCAATGACGCTGCTGTGGCACTCGCCGTGACGGTAACGGTGAACGAAAGGAAGCCCGTTTTTACGGGCTCTTTGTACCATTATGATTGATGAGGATCGTTCTGTTAGTTCCATAAGGTGCATCACAAACAGTTTTAGCTGTAGTATCTGCCAAAACAATTATAACACTAACCAGGATTAGTACACCCACTTATTACATTTTGTACCCCAACAAAATATAATATTGTATAATTTAAAAAAAAAAGTCATGTATGGTGAGTGATGTATAGTTAAGAAACTAAATGTGTGATATTTCACTTTTCCGATCTGGAGCCGACCGAAATTTTGCTTTTTTTATTGGATTCCGGACACGTGATCTATGATCTCGAATATCTTGTCCATTTCCAAAACGAACAAGATATATTATGTAGAAAATATATAATTTTATATTGCATAGGATCATTGGTTTAAATAGTTTAGGCCGAATAAAATTCCTATTGAATTATCTCTCGTCCTATGTATCTAAGGGCCGGCCCTATAAGTAACATAACTAAGTTAAGATCTATGTATAATGAAAGGTACCTTGGTGGTTCGGATGGACTCGATGAGAGAGATGAGAGATGAGACATTGGCTGGGCCGTGGAGACAGGCTAGGATTCGAAGCTCTTCCTTGGATGAGTCTTGGCTCGCCGACAAATCTTTAAGTTTTCGGTGTGTGCCACGTGCCGGCTTGTAAATGGCCATTACACTCGGCGTCGTTATGAACGTTGTGAAGAGTGCCATTAGCACCAATATCGCAAACGTCTCGTCGTTTAGTACCTACATATTATAAAGTTATAATTAAACCCCACGAACGCAACGTTACTTAACTAAGAACCACATACGATGATTAATGGGTTACTCATTACAATATTTGACTTTATAATTGTTATATAAGATCATATAACTTATTGTGCCGCATTTGCAATTGTGGATCGCTACGTTGGTGCATGATTACGTAAACATTGGCCCCATTTGCAAAGATGATTAGTTTTTTTTTTTTTTTTTTTTCATGCATGCATGATAGGTCTTTATTTTGATAAGTTTTTCTATTATTACGCGAACCTTGATGATATTATTTACCTTTATATCTACTGGACTGTGCCTATCTATTTGAAGACCGTATAGAGTTTTTATACTTCACGAAACTACCAATAAAATTATACCCTTGTGTGGTTCCGTGGATTTATCACCCTAATCATTCAAGGTCAGACTATGAATACTAATGGAATTTAAAAGAAAATATTGAAACGTATCTATCTCCTCAACAAATATTATAGTTGTACTATATATTACATAATTTGACATCGAACCAATTTACTAGATGGACAAGCCCGAATTGAACCAACCTACCTACAAGATTTTCACATGGAGCCAACTCGCACCTAAAATCTTTAATTTTTTTTTGTTTTTGACATCGAACCTTTTAATTAAAAGTATATCTACACACCTAAAATTAACAAAGGTAAAGATGAGCTTAAATGAATATAATAATCGTGTTCTGTTGTAGTATATGTTTTCCCCATTAAAAAAAAATGATCGAATCCTTATAATGATTATTGCTGACCATATATGTCCAATTATTAGGTTTTAGTTTTTTCCCCGGTCAATAACTGAAGGCAAAACTAAAAGAACCTTAAAAACTGAAAACGAAGCAAATATTATTATACAAAAAAAAAAACTAACCTTTTTCTCCTTGCCTATATTGAGTACAATGAGCTCCACTAAACCTTTAGTATTCATCAAGAAACCAAGTGTCAAAGCCTCTCTCGCCGGAACTTTAACCATCACGGCCACAACAAAAGTTCCGACGATCTTTCCGACGCAAGCCGTAACCACCACAAGCCCCAACATCCCCCACGCCTCACCTCCTCTTATCTTCGCCACGTCAGTTTTCAATCCACTCGTCGCGAAATAAAGCGGTAAGAGTAAACCGGACACAAAATCCTCAATCCGCTCGATCAATCTCTGACCAAACTCTCCATCTTTCGGTATAGTCAAACCGAAAACAAACGCTCCAAAAATCGAGTGAATCCCAATTAAATCCGTGACAAAACCGGAAACCATAACTCCAGCTAAAGTCAAACACACGTAAGACTCACGCACGACGTCGTTTTCAGGAGATCCACGTTTCGCGACCCATTTCATTCCGGGTCGGATCACAACCAGCATAAAAACCACAAACCCAGCACCCGATAACAAAACCCAAAGCGAAACTAACGGACTCTTCTTCTTATCCTCATCCTCACCGCCGTTTCCAGCTAACGCAACCGCTAACGCGAGCAAAATCCAAGCCGCTACATCGTTGAAAGCGGCTGCAGCCATCGCGGTTTCTCCGATCTGAGTCGTTAAAAGCTTGAGCTCTGCTAAAATACGAGCGAGAACTGGAAAAGCTGTGATTGAGAGTGCGACTCCCATGAAAACGAGAAACTCGGCGTATCCCGGTTTATCAGCGGCGGTGTAGAGTGTGTTTCGGATCACGAAGGAGACTCCGACGCCGGCGATAAACGGGAGTGTGATTCCGGCGACCGCGATTCCGAAAGCGCGTTTTCCGCTTCGACGGATCGATGATAAATCGAGCTCGAGACCTACGAGGAAGAGGAAGAAGAGAAGTCCTATGCTCGCAACGGATTCGAGTATCGGCATACTCCATTTCGGGAATATACGATCCATGTACGCAGTGTTTCTACCTAAAGCAGAAGGTCCTAACAAAATCCCTCCCTACACAGAAAAAAATCAAAACGAAGAAGACGATGGCAAAATCGTAAATAAGGGGATTGTGGCAAAGTTGTAAATAGTGTGTTTATGTGTGTGTGTGAGAGTGTAATATCATACGTACGACGATCTCGGCGATGACTTTGGGTTGACGGAGAGGTTTGAAGAAGACGGCGATGGAGCGACTGACGGCGATGATTAACGTCGTTTGGACGATGAGTAACGGAAAAGCGAAGTTTAAGGGATTGTCGCCTTGCCATACTCCGTTAGATGAGGTTTTCACGGCGGTTATGTTGAAGGGCATTTTGGGGATTTTGTGGATTCTTTTTTGTTTGTTTTCTTTTGTTTTGTTTGGTTCTCTCTCTTTCGAAAGGCTATATTTGGAACATGTGATATAGTTTTTGTGAAGAAATTTATAGGCAAAGAAAACAAATTTTGTTACAATAATGCATTTCTCTATATGCATTCCACTATATGGAGCCCATTTACCTACTCCCAAACACTAACTTATGCTTTTCTTCTTCTATATAAATGATGCATTTACTTCATTTGTAAGAACACACAATTCATAACTTCAATAAGAAGAAATAGCAAATCATTCATTCTCTCTCAATCTTCATTTCATCAATATCCCGTTCTTTACCGGGTATAATATTTTTGTTCTTATTAATATTTATCGAAATGATAAATTATACCATTTTTTTTATAACACGTTATCAGCACGATCACTCTAAAAAACTCAATTTTCATACGCATACTTATTGTACCATTTGGTGTGCGGACTACCGCCTCCATAATAATTCCATGTGGTTGTTTCACACACCATAATTTATTTATTTATTGCTTTAATTATTTATGGTCGGTTTACCGCCTGATTATTTATTTATTAATATGGTTGTTCTACACACCATAATTTATTTATTTACTGCTTTAATTATTTATGGTCGGTTTACCGCCTGATTATTTATTTATTATTATGGTTGTTCTACACACCATAATTTATTTATTTACTGCTTTAATTATTTATGGTCGGTTTACCGCCTGATTATTTATTTATTCTTATGGTTGTTTTACACACCATAATTTATTTATTTACTGTTTTAATTATTTATGATCGGTTCAACCACCCTGAAAATTTATCTATTGCTTTAATTATTTATTTAGTATTCTCTCTTGGATGACTTTTTCACCATAACCTTGTTATTACTTCTATGTTAATTTTATGTCTAGTATATATAATATTCAACCAGTTTTTTTTCTAAAATTAATATTTGAACTGGTAAATTTATCTGATTGATTATCAAATATTTTCAGAATAATTTTTCTTTCTCATCCGATTTTAACGGTCACAAAGAAAATATTTCAAAATAATTTTTAAAATTTTTTCACTTTAAAACGGCTATATAACGGCTATGAATAGTATTTTTCATCTATAAATACACTCATATTTCACTCTTTCAAAATCACTCAAACATTTCATCTTCTTCCAAACAATTTCACAAAAAATATTTTTAGTTCTCATTTTGTAAGAAAAATGTTTCGTTTGTTTTTGATTTTTATTATCGGTGTATTTCTTACCGTGATTTATGGTCTCTTCGCCGGAGAATTTACTCGCGAAGAGTTTATCATGAATATCGGTTTACTTGTTTATGCTTTAATGTTCTTTGTAATTGCGATTTTAATTAATGTATATGGTTTCTAAAATCATGTTATATTTCTAATAATAATATTTTCGATTTTATTTTTTTTAGAAACAAATGGCAAACATCGAAAAGCTTAAGATCCCAGCTCTCAGAGTCACTGGTGAAAATTACATAGCATGGTCCACTGATGCTGAACTTTATCTGGATTCTCAGTCTCTATTAGATACTATTAAAGAAGAAAAAGAATCGACTGCCCCTGCAAAGGCAAGGGCGGTAATTTTTCTGAGAAAACATCTAGATGAAAATCTAACGCATGATTATGCGAATACAAAAGACCCTGTAGAGCTGTGGAAAGCTCTTAAAGAAAGGTTTGACAACCAAAGGGCAATAACTCTCCCACATGCTCTTGATGAGTGGGCAAATTTAAGGTTCCTTGATTTTGACAAGGTGGATAATTATAATTCCGCCATGTTAAAAATTGTGTCCCGATTGGAATATTGTGGTAAGAATGTGAGCGAAGAGGAAATGCTCGAGAAAACTTACCTAACATTCCATAAGGAACATTTTGTTCTTGCTGAACAATACAGGAACTGTAAATACAAGAGGTTTTCTGAGTTGATTGTGGCTCTAATGTTGGCTGAGAAGAATAATGAGCTTCTCATCAAAAACCATAACGCTCGACCTGTAGGAACAATTGTTGTCCCTGAAGTGAACGCAATGGATGGAAAAAATCGTGGACAAACGGATGTGAGGTATCCGGGGAGAGGAAATCAAACCAACCGGGGTCGTGGTGGTCGATTTAATCGTGGCCGTGGGAGAAATTATAATCCAAAAGGACGGTCATTTAAATGGGTCCGGTCTGAACAAAATCTCAAAGGGAAAGAAAAGAAAGACAATTTCACCCAGAAGCGTGAAGGTGTTTGTTACAGATGCGGATGTAAAGGCCATTGGTCCAAAGTGTGTCGTACTCCTTTGCACCTTTGCAAATTGTACCAAGAGTCAGTTAAAGGCAAAGGAAAGGAAGTTAATCTTATGGAACACCCTGAAGGTGATACATACCTTAACGCTTCGGACTTTGATGATGATGCCGAAATGACAGACCTTGCGGATAATCAAGATGCTTGTAATGAGACTACTGTATAGTCTCTGTTTATGCCATGTATAATATTATGCTTTTCCGTTGTTTGAAAAAATAATGTTGTTTTTTTTTTAACAACAATTTAATATATAATCATTGTGTATTTTTCTTTTAATGAATAAAATTTATTCTTCTTTTATTGGTGTCTATCTTGATCACAGGAAATGGAAAGCAAAACAAACGGAATGATATCTAAAGGAAATATTAGAGAAATATGTATACCAGATAGTGGAACAACGCACACTATTCTGAGACATAGAAAATATTTCACTGATTTAAAACCAACGAAAATCGTTGTGAATACAATATCAGGTCCTGCAGACTTGATTGAAGGAACTGGTAAAGCCAACTTTATGTTGCCAAATGGAACAAAGTTTTCCATAAGAAATGCCTTATTTTCTCCGAATTCTAAAAGGAATTTGTTGAGTTTCAAAGACATATACCTTCAAGGATATGATACTCAGTCTGCGACTGAAAATGGAAAAAAGTATATGTATGTAACTTCCGATAAATCCGGAAAAAGGCTTATATTGGAAAAATTTCCAAAACTTCCTTCTAGACTGCATTATACTCATATAAATGCAATCGAATCACATCTAGTGGTTAAAAGAAATCCAGAAGATTTCACATTATGGCATGATCGCCTTGGTCATCCAGGCACTTCAATGATGCGAAAGATCATAGAGAATTCACATGGTCACCCACTGAAAACCCAGGAGGTATATCAGGGGAATGGAAAGACATGTGTTGCATGTTCTCTTGGAAAATTGATCATAAGGCCATCTCCAACAAAGGTTGATAAAGAATCACCAAAATTTCTTGAACGAATTCAAGGCGATATATGTGGACCAATACATCCATCATGTGGACCATTCCACTATTTTATGGTGTTAATTGATGCATCCAGCAGATGGTCAAATGTTTGTCTATTATCATCTCGAAATATGGCATTTGCGAGATTTCTAACTCAGATAATCAAACTAAAGGCTCAGTTTTCTGATTATCCAATTAAAAGAGTTAGACTAGACAACGCTGGTGAATTCACATCCCAAGCCTTCAATGATTATTGTATGGTAACGGGAATAGAAGTTGAACATCCGGTAGCACATGTTCATACACAAAATGGCCTGGCTGAATCATTAATTAAACGTCTGCAATTAATTGCAAGACCATTGATCATGAAATCAAAACTCCCAACATCTGTATGGGGACATGCCATTTTGCATGCAGAAGCACTCATTCGGATAAGACCAAGTGCATATCATAAATATTCTCCATTACAATTAGCTTTTGGTCGAGAACCAAATATATCACATCTAAGAATCTTTGGTTGTGCGGTATATGTGCCTATAGCACCACCACAACGTACAAAGATGGGACCACAAAGAAGAATGGGAATATATATTGGTTGTGATTTCCCATCAATCATACGATACCTAGAACCACAGACTGGTGATGTCTTTACGGCACGATTTGCCGATTGTCATTTTGATGAAAAAGAATTCCCAGTTCTAGGGGGAGAAAACAAACAAGTAGGAAAGGATATAAGGTGGAGTGTGCCATCTTTATTACATCTCGATCCTCCTACGAAACAGTCCGAACTGGAAGTTCGACGAATTATGCATTTGCAAAGTATAGCGAATCAGTTACCAGATGCTTTTGCAGATACTAAGACAGTAACTAAGTCGCACATTCCAGCTGCAAATGTTCCTGCTCGGATAAAGATTCCTGCAGAATCTGGAAGAGCCGATGATACACGAGAGTCTAGGACACGCCTGAAGCGTGGAAGACCTATTGGTTCTAAGGATAAAAACCCTAGGAAGAAAAGGGAAATTGAAAATGTTGATGTTCCCAAAGTAGCTGAAAATACTTTGGAAGAATCACATCAAGGAACGAATAATGATGTGGAACATCATGAACCAAAAGAAAACCATGAGATCTCTATTAACTATATTCATAACGGAAAAGTTTGGAATCGAAATGAGATGGTTATTGTGGATGACGTTTTCTCATATCTTGTGTCAAAAGAAATAAATGAAGAAAACGAAGATCCCAAACCTCAGTCCGTATATGAATGTAAAAAGAGGGATGACTGGAGAAAATGGAAAGAAGCCATTCAAACCGAACTTGATTCGTTAAACAAACGAAGTGTATTCGGACCGATTGTACTTACACATGTAGATGTAAGACCGGTTGGATATAAATGGGTTTTCGTTCGGAAACGAAATGAGGATAATGAGATTACGAGATATAAAGCTCGTCTTGTGGCTCAAGGTTTTTCTCAAAGACCTGGGATAGATTATGAGGAAACCTATTCTCCCGTCATGGATGCAATAATGTTTAGATTCCTGATGAGTCTAGCCGCTTGCGAAAATCTAGAGATGCGTCTCATGGATGTTGTTACTGCTTATCTGTATGGATCATTAGATACGGATATCTATATGAGAATCCCTGATGGGTTTAAAATGCCAGAAGCATTAAGTTCCAAACCCAAAGAATTATGTGCAATCAAATTGCAAAAATCATTATATGGACTAAAGCAATCTGGACGTATGTGGTATAATCGTCTCAGTGAGCATTTAACAAAAGAAGGATACGTGAACAATCCAATATGCCCATGTGTTTTCATCAAGAAAACAACATCAGGATTTGTGATTATTGCGGTCTATGTTGATGATCTAAATATAATTGGAACTCAGGAAGAAATACAGAAAGCCTCAGAATATTTAAAAGGGGAATTTGAAATGAAAGATCTCGGACAGACAAAGTACTGCCTTGGTTTACAAATTGAGCATTCTCAAAAGGGTATATTTGTACATCAATCTACATATACCAAAAGAGTGCTAAAACGATTTAATATGGATAAGGCAAATCCATTGAGTACCCCCATGGTCGTTAGATCACTAAATGTCGAAAATGATCCATTTCGACCACATGAAGAAAATGAGGAGATACTTGGTCCTGAAGTACCGTACCTAAGTGCAATCGGAGCCCTCATGTATCTTGCGAATTGTACTCGGCCTGATATATCATTTGCTGTTAATCTTTTGGCAAGATTTAGCTCGTCCCCTACACGAAGACATTGGAATGGGATTAAACATATTTTCCGATATCTTCAAGGGACGATTGATTTAGGATTGTTTTACCCTAAAAATCCAAATAGCCAAATGGTTGGTTTTGCAGATGCAGGATATTTGTCAGATCCGCACAAAGCGAGATCACAAACAGGATACGTTTTCACGGTCGGAGGCACCGCTATATCCTGGCGTTCCCAGAAGCAAACGCTTGTAGCTACTTCCTCAAATCATGCTGAGCTTATCGCACTCCATGAAGCAAGTAGAGAATGTGTATGGCTAAGGTCAATATATCAACACATTCGATCATGCAGTGGATTACTTGTAAATATGGAGCCGACAATATTATATGAAGATAATGCCGCATGCGTCGCCCAAACAAAGGAAGGATATATTAAAAGTGATAGAACCAAACATATCCCTCCAAAGTTCTTCTCATACACCCAAGAGCTTGAGAAGAATAAAGACATTGAAGTAAGATATGTCCGATCATGCGACAATGCTGCAGATCTCTTCACGAAATCACTACCTACCTCGGTGTTCAAGAAGCATATATATGACATTGGAATGCGCTATCAGCGAAATCTATAAACTTGATCACTCGAGGGGGAGCATGCTAGTTGCACTCTTTTTGTCCTTCTAAGGTTTTTCCCAATGGGTTTTCCTAGAAAGGTTTTTAACGAGGCAACAAAAGACACGAGTCAAGAAACATAGTAAAACTGGTCTCCAAGGGGGAGTGTTACAATAATGCATTTCTCTATATGCATTCCACTATATGGAGCCCATTTACCTACTCCCAAACACTAACTTATGCTTTTCTTCTTCTATATAAATGATGCATTTACTTCATTTGTAAGAACACACAATTCATAACTTCAATAAGAAGAAATAGCAAATCATTCATTCTCTCTCAATCTTCATTTCATCAATATCCCGTTTTTTACCGGGTATAATATTTTTGTTCTTATTAATATTTATCGAAATGATAAATTATACCATTTTTTTTATAACAAATTTATAATTTTTATTTTTTGTTTGAAGATTCAAAAAAAGTAATCATAATGTGAATGTTGGGATGCTTGTGTAACTTGAGTGCGTCTTTCTGCATCTCACGTGTGACTTCCAGGTTTAAAGTAAAGTATCACTAGTAAATATATCGATCAAACTCAAAACAAGATTTGTGGTTGATAATTCGTTTTTTTACTAAAAATTTGTGGTTGATAATTGCCGAGTAAATATTTGTAAAGATTCAACGAAAACTCAATTAAATTAATTTATTATTGACAATCTCCTTTCAGAAAATTTTCGAAAACCGAAACTCTTGAAAACTCTATGAAAACAAGTTTTCTAATAACTTTTAATTTGGAAACGCGTTTTCTAAAATATTTTAGTATGGAAACTCGATAGAAATTTTAATTTTGTTTTGAAAACGCGACGGAAATTCATTTCCTAAAAAATCTCAAATTGGAAATACGACGGAAATGTTTGATTTCGTTTTAGAAATGCGATGAAAAATTATTTTTTATAGAAAATTAAATAGTTTGGAAATGTACGGATATATTTAGTACTTTTATAGGTTAAAACAACAAAATTATGAAAGATTGTGTTTGTATGTAAGTTAAAAACAACAAACTTATTATACTTTTTGTTTTTCTTAGAGGAATTTTGTAAAAATATTACAATTTTTTTGTTTATTTTGAAAACTAACCTATGTTTTCAAAAGTTTGAAAACTAACTTTTTGCATTTGAAATTGTTTTAAAATAAATAAAATATAAAATGTTTTTAAGTCAAGTTATATTATTATTTGATAATTACTTACATTATAAAATAATTTCCAAAATAAAAATGATATCATTTTTACCTAATCAATTAGAAGAGAAAAAAATATGGATTGCAAATAATAATACATAGAATCATAAGAAATCACTTATGCATACAAAATTATAATGAAAAACTTTAGAAAATATGTGATATATGTTCACGTTATATAATGTCTAGTTCACTTGATTCAGTTTTTTATGAATAGAGTTGATTGTAGGAAAATTAAGTTGAGAAATTTTTGGCATATCAAATTCTTATATTTGGCATAATAATAATTTGATTGAAATAACCAGTTTTATGTACAACTCTTACAAGATCAATGGAAAATCAGATGTTCAAAAAAAAAAACTAGTTTTCTGTTCTAGTGTAAAGAGTAATTTTGTGTTATTTACAAGCTGAAAGAGGAAATCACCAATATCTAGTTAAGAATCGCCAAACTAATTAAGAATGCAAGTAGTGAAAAATTAACCATGGTTAAGCTCATGGTGGAATTCATGCAAAAAATTATAATAGACATGAGTCACTGTTTATTTTGACGAGTAGTGCATCATATAATCTTTTGCGGCAATGATTATAATACTTATTGATGAAAAATCGTGTACAATACCTCAATTGGAGGTATAACACTGTTATAGATTTCTCTACAATATCTTTGAAAGACTCGGTTGAAAATTGATTTTATGATTCTATTGTATTTTAATGTTTTGCATTCACTAGAAATAGCGACAAAACAATACAATTGGTACTAGTTTGGGAGCCATTTGGACCAAAAATGCAGACAATAAAATATATATACATTTTGTAATTATAAATTCTCAAATTATATAAAGTTTTTTACTGTTTATTACTTTAAGAAAGTTAGTTTTCAAATTTTTGAAAACATAGGTTAGTTTTCAAATTAGATAAAATTTTTAGATTATTAAACCAAATTCCCCCTTTTTCTTAAGCTATTTAATATTCATATATATAATTTGTGTTGTTCAAATTATTTTAAATATTATTTTTTATGTTGTTGATTCATATATATGCGCATTTTCAAAACGTATTCGTTTCCTACTTTTTATAAAAAAATCGTTTCCACGTTTTCAAATATTTCGTTTTTACGTATCCGCTTCCGTTTCCATGCAATCTAGAAGAGAAGTTTCATAGCCAAAACTTTAAAATAATAAATTTGATTTGTACTTTTACTGTTGCGGTAAATAGTATACCGTTCCGACGGTCTTCGATCACAAAAAAAAAATGTAATAGTAACATTATTCCTTTATTTTTTTTAATACCGTTAAAATACGTTTTATCGTTTTGTGTTACCAATCCAATTTGGCGGATTTTCTGGTTTGCTAGCGAAGTGGGAATCATGTGAGCAGCACGTGGGAAGTGAGACATCAGCGTTGACATATGCTGCGTCGGCGTGTATGGGTTTTAGTACAAGTGCGACCAAGTGACATGTGTCTATCTATATGACTTCTCATGTTTTCAGATTTTTGTAGGCATTGCTTCTTCATTAGATAGAGAGCTGTTGAATTTTCCAAGAGTATAGGTGGTATCTCGATTTGGCTTTGTATATTACGACTTGTCCAACTTTTTTATTAGAAACTTATGGTTTTCAATTGATAGTCAAATTTGAACTAAGCTATTGATAATAGTTTGTGGGTAAGACTTTACAAGCCAAATGTAGCGTCGTCTCACGAGTTTCGTATATGTATTAAAAAGAGTTTTTAGATAATAGCAAATACCAATTTTGAAATTGTAGAAAAAGGGATTTAAAAGTAGTGGACTGCCTCAAAGATGCTATAAATTTAATAATCACACTTTATTTCGACCCATTATTCTTCTATCTTTTAACCTATTTATAATGTTGTCGTTAAGTAGAGCTTTCTTTCGTTTATTTCCCACTCGTAACACTGCACACAGTTTTAGGATAATGATACTACAATACTAATTAGCCACTTTAAATAATTTTATTTATATAATTTTATTGATGTTAAATAAAGTGTTGAATGAATATTTAGTTTTTGAATTTTATGTACCATCCGTTACGTTTGATAGCTAATAAAACCATTTTCATGTTTGTTTTTATTATTTCGACATAAAATTACATCTCTAGGTTTATTCTATAAATCAAAACTCGAATTTTTTTTTTAAAATATTAAAATTTGTTAGTTACATGAAAAATTATACATGCAAAGACTATTATATTTATATTTTTTTCGTGAAACCTCTATTATTTTTATGTTGTAATCATATCTTTTACAATGGGAAGAAAAACACTCTTAAAATGATTTGTCATGAGAAACGTCAAATATATCACTTTTATAAAGTTTTCAACAATCACATGATAGTGGGAGAATTCACAAGAAGACTGATTACAAAGGAAATTAACAATAAAATAAAATAAAAGATTGAAAAACACGAGACGGTCGTTTCTTCATTTCTCTTTCTATGAAATAGATTTGGACTTTTCATGAAGGCAACACAAAAGTGCCAAACAAGTGGTCCTCCAAATTTTGAGGAACATTTTGTTCAAAATATTACAAGGTTTGGTCTCGTCATCTTTTTACACTACAGCTCAAACAACTTTAGCGAAGATTCATGAATCTGGTCTTATTAGTGGTCACTCATTTAAGATTTTATATGTTTTGTCTCTAGCTTAAGTTTAAGATTAGAGTCAGAGTTTGCACGTTGATTTTTTTTTTAAGCTCAAAGTCAGTTTTTGCACGTTCATTGGTTTCAAAATCATCGGAAATGTAAAAAGCACTACAAGTTTGTGTGTATTAACAAAAAATACTTGAGATATTTTAATTTTACTATCAAATTTAACGAGAAAAGTAATATATTATGTAAGAAAATAATCTTTTCAGAACTCTTGTTTGGATTTGATTTAGCGTCAGTGGTGTAATTTGTAAATTTATAAATTTGTGTCTCCATCATAGTTTAGTATTTTTCGTTGTGATTTATGATTTTATCTTCAACGTCTATAAGCACGTTTGCGTTCATTTAGCTTTCATACTCGCGCGTGTGTGTTGCATATAGGGGCCGCGGAACGGACAAAGGAAAAAATACAGTATTTGCGATTCCATTTGTTTTTGTCGGAAATCTAATTTTTCGATTTGCTTTGATTTGAAAAATTTCAGATATTCGGAATTACATATATCCGGGGTTTTAAGATATTTACGCAAATCTGGATATTCACAGATATCTATTTTAAACAAAAAATAATAATTAAAACCATATATTTTAAAAAAAAATATACTTTTAATATAATATTTCAACTAACTAATGAATAAATATATACAATTATCTAAATTTTATTCTATATAGTTAAAGAAAAATGAAAAGTGAAAGATTAAAATGGTAAAAGATGAAACATATAAATAATATATGAATTGGATTGGATTTTTGGATTTTTAAAATTAGTATTTGTTATTTGCTTCGATTTCGACGAATATTAAATTTTAGTATTTGCTTCGATTTGATTTATAACGGATATCCGAATTTTTTAGATCGAATCAAAACGGATACCGAATCGGATCAAATCTAACTGATAATTTGCCTAGCCTTAGCATACATCTCTTTTCTGGATTCGTTTTTTTGCATTTAGCTGTGTTGTATCTATAGCTAGCGAATATATATAGGCGCCTAGGCAGAGCTGGACTAGTGATAATACCATGACACAGAGTAGATAATCCATCTCAAAAGAGTTGAACCTGGGGGTGCAAAAGAACCATTGAATTGATGTTTGTATTTGTACTTAATAAGCGTATGTATCCATACTTGTAATTTAACATTCGGTTTTATGTTTAGGTCTTAAAATTGCGTTTTGAGTTAGTGTTTGTATTGATAAAACATAATATCACAAAATGCATATTAATTTTTTACGAAACGCATTACATAGTATTTTCTAAGTTTTTGATACGATTATTGTATACAAAAACCTTCAAATTTTCCCGAGTTGAATAATATATGAAAACGAAAACATGTTGCTCCACCACTGCATTTGTCATTGTTTATCAGTGGCTACAGTATAAGTTGCAGCGAACTGTCCTAGTTAAGAGGGTCCATAACTCATTATAAAAATTTGACTTCAATAACGAATTATTGAGAGTATGTTTAATCATATATAATACTCAATAATAGTGTCATTGCTTTAATATATACTTCTATGCATGGTGTATATACAATGAAAGTATGTATTTGTGCAATGAAAGTCTGTATCCATATCAAATTTTCAAAAAAAAAAAAAAAAAAAGGTCTGCATCCATATCATGTGTTTAATTTGACGTTGTGATAGTGTGTAACTGACAATTTATCTATGAATTTTGTTGGGCCATAACGATTTGAGCCCAAAAGGCTTTGGCGTAATTATTGGGCTAATTTGAATTAAAGTACGCAAATCAAAATAATGGATTCAAGTGGCGTCGCAAGGATTCGAACCCGGAGACATTGAACTAAATGCGAGAAATAGAGGATCAAAATGTCAAAAAAAAAATTAAAAGAGAATATTTTTTTGGTGAATAATAAAAAAAAAAAATTATAATTAAATAACTAATAAAAAAATATATATGTGACAAAAGCTAAGCCATTGAATTTTAAAAAATTAGTTAATTATTAAATTATAGTTTTTTTTTTTTTGTTGGTTATTAGTGCTAATTTCCCATATTTTTTTCCATTGATTCAACTTTTTCGAATGTGAAAAATTACAAATCCGTAGAAATCGAAAGATACTACAAAAATCCCCAAATCGAAATCAACCACCGAATCCGTAAAGAGTCCTTCCTTGTCTCTTGAGAGCGTAAACGACGTCCATCGCCGTCACCGTTTTCCGACGAGCATGCTCCGTGTAAGTAACGGCGTCACGAATCACGTTCTCTAGAAAGATCTTGAGAACACCTCGAGTTTCTTCGTAGATCAACCCACTGATACGTTTCACGCCTCCTCTTCTCGCCAAACGACGAATCGCAGGTTTCGTAATCCCTTGGATGTTATCTCTCAGAACTTTCCGATGTCTCTTGGCTCCTCCTTTACCCAATCCTTTTCCTCCTTTTCCTCTTCCTGACATTTTCTCGAGAAAACTGAAAAATCAAAAGCTTCGATAGAAAGAAAAAGATTCTTTGAGATTTTTACCAGATTGTGTGTTTGAATTAATGGAAAGGATATTTAGGTTTATATAAAGAGACGAGTGTGCTTTTGTGAGGAGATTGTGGATCGTTGGATCTTAGTTTATCGACGGTTGTTATTGTCGATCCGCGTCAGTTTATTTGGGACATTATGAACCGTTGGATTTGTTTGCTATCCGTGCCATATGCTTAGAGTGAATCTAAGCCGTGGATCTTTGCTAGACTAGGGTTTACGAGCGGGAATTAGTAATCCAATTTTTTTTTCACGAAAATATTGTGTGTTTTCTTCTTTGAAATCTGGTTATTTTCTTATTGGTGTGTTTGATTAAACATCATTTACTCTCTTTTTTAACTGAAATGGGGTAAAAACAAGAGTATTTGCACTTAGTATCAACCGATTTTGTTTGGGTTAGATACAATACAACTATAGAAAGAACTGTGAGGTTAGGAAATTTATATCTACAGTATTATTATGACTGATTCAAGTTTTGTTAAGGTGAGATACTTAGATTAAAGAAAATTTTCGCTAAATTGGAGTTTAGAGAAAATAGTTATCAAATGTCATGACCCCAATCAAAAGTTCATATTTCTTTCTGCCACTGCATTTTTAGGGGAATAGAGATTCAAGTGAAACTTCAATGGTACATGCTTGAGAATTACATTTATGCCAGTATGACAATTTCGAGAATTTTATAAGGTAAGGCTCATTATCAGTATTTCAATAAATTCAAGAGACATAAAAGAAAATAAATGGTCAAAAGTGGATATAAGTTTAAACGGATAGGATAACAACTAGTCTCGGACAAAACTCTGTTTAAATCCCAAACTCTAACAAAACGGAATACGAGAAGTTTAGTAATCAACTTGATTCTGCAACAAGAAAGCAAAAAACTCTTCATGAGATATCCAAAACTTAAGACCATGCTCACTTCTTCTTCTCAGTTTTATCACCACCAGACCTGAGTGGACAAAAACAGAATCCCAAAATCAGTATATTACAACAAAAAGTATTGTGTTTTGGAATTAAGAAGCACAAATTCAACAATCAGTTTGGCTTTTGTGAAGACTGAAATGAGATCTGGTTAAGTATTCAAGCCTATGCATCTTAGTGTTTATATTATACCATAAGAATCATCGAGAAAATTCTCAACAAGAGACATCAAATAGAAATCTTAAGAATGAGAGTGTGAGAAAGGAAAAACAAGAGAGAGAAGTTTTAGGATTTACCTCATCTTGCGGAGAACGCTAGACATTTCCTCTCTCTTTCGCTTGGCTCTCTTGTGAGTACCCAACTTCCTCTTAGCAACCTTAAGAGCCCTCTTGTCTTTCCCAACCTTGAGAAGCTCAGAGATTCTCTTCTCGTAAGGGGCAAATCCAGCAACTTCCCTTATCAGTGATCTGATGAACAATGTCCTCTTGCTTGTTTTCTAATCACAACAATCCAAAACAAAAACAAAACATTCAAAAACCAGCTCAACACAAGACCATTACCCAGAGCTCAAATCTCAGCATTATCATACATTTCACCTACTATCACAACATACTGAAGAATCAAACCAATATCTAAGCTTATCTCCGTAAAACAAAAACCCATGAACAAGAGCACAGATTTAGACAAAAACCCAACTCAAGACAAAAATTACTGACCAATAGCCCTATCTAAGCATTTATTTGAGTATCTCTATTCGTTTGCTCATTTTCAAATCACACAACCCAAAACAAAAACGTTCAAAAGCAGCTCAACACGAAGACCATTTCCTAGCTCATAACTCAATATTATCAAGCATTTCAACTTCTATCTTCATACTGAATAGTCTAATCAATGCTAAATATAAACTGGAACAGCAAAATGATATAAACCCATGAACCCAGCACAGATTCAAAACCCGAGCTCAAGACAGCAACTATCGGCCAAGAAAAAAACGCAATCTAAGCAAATCGATCCAGTATCTATATGTCTAAATCGGAGAAAAGCGAGATTTAATACCCCTTTGCGAGAATTAGGACGAGGAGCCAATTCGCGTCTTGTGACGACATGTCCTTTGTTCAATCCGACGAACAAACCAGTCTTCACTTGTGGAGTAGCCATCTTCACATGAAAAGTTTCGAATCGTTACAAAAAAACTAGTTGATAATAATAATAATAAACTGAAACCTAAAACAATGGTGAAACCAGATTTTCATTCATACCTTCTTCTCGGATCGACCTTATGCAATGGAGAGAAGCAGCCGCAACAAACAAAAAAGCACTATATATATACACTACAAGAAGGCCAAAAAAAAAACCCTAAGGGTTTCATTTACCAATTGGGCCATTAAATGATGTTTGGGTCCGATCCGTTTGGGTCCAGCCCGCTTTAGACCCGATCAATCTTTCTTTCTTATTAACCGAAGGGCAAAAACGTCTTTTCACAAAGAAACTGGAACGAGGTAAGCGGAATTCGAAGCCTACGGACCCGCTTTTTTTTTTTTTTATTATTTGCGATTGCTTTTTCTTCCTCCATTGATTTGCCTCAAATTTTTCAATTTTCTTTTTGATCAAATCGCTTCTTCTTCTTCTTTCATAGAAAAAATAATTTTCCAAATCAAGATTTCTCGTTCCGCGACAAACATTTTAATCTATTTGTTTTCCCTCTCGTTTCCGGTAATTTCAAGAGCCTGAATTGTCCCCTCTTCTCAAATTCCCGATTTCGCCGATTTTGTGTGAAATCGTTTTGCCTTTTTTACACACAGATCGGTGTATGTTCTTAAAAATGCAAGCAGTATTTTCTCTTGTTTGATGTTTTTAATATTATTATTTTATAATAATATATAAAATTGATAAACGTGATTCTGGATCTGGAATATTTTGTCACATTCCTTTTTTAAGGTTTTGTGATTTTGTCTTGATTTGTTGTTATGTTATTATAATGTTGTTATTGCTTAGATACTAAATTCTTCTAACTAGTTTTTTAACATATTTGAGAAAGAACATTTGCTTTGATTTGCGATTTTTAATTATTGCCAAATTGGTCTTAATTTGCAGAAATATAGAAAATGGCTGATGGTGAGGATATTCAACCCCTTGTCTGCGACAATGGAACTGGAATGGTTAAGGTAATCATTTTCTTTTTTCTTCTTTCATCTTTTGTCACATATCACTCAACTAAAACTTATTGTCATGTGAGTCCTCAAATTGGATTATTAAAAATTGAGTCTTTGTGGATCAATCCCTTTTGAATATCCTTGATTAGGTCCAAGTATAGAGCAAAACCCGATTTCGTTGATCTTACGAACAATGTAGCTATATATGCCCATATCTCTAAAGGTGGTTTTTTTATGTTCTGGTTTTGACTTAGGCTGGTTTTGCTGGGGATGATGCACCGAGGGCTGTGTTTCCAAGTATTGTGGGTCGTCCTCGTCACACGGGAGTGATGGTTGGAATGGGGCAGAAGGATGCGTATGTTGGCGATGAAGCTCAATCCAAGCGTGGTATTCTAACTCTCAAGTACCCGATTGAGCACGGTATTGTCAACAATTGGGATGACATGGAGAAAATCTGGCATCATACTTTCTACAATGAGCTCCGTGTTGCTCCCGAGGAGCATCCGATTCTACTCACTGAAGCACCTCTTAACCCAAAAGCTAACCGTGAGAAGATGACTCAAATCATGTTTGAAACTTTCAATGCTCCTGCCATGTATGTCGCCATTCAAGCTGTCCTGTCTCTTTACGCCAGTGGTCGTACTACTGGTAAGTTCAGAATCCGATATGCTTTTACATTGTTTTATTCTGCAGATTCAAGATAACGTCTATAAACAATTGTTGATTTATGTTGTAGGTATTGTGCTTGACTCTGGAGATGGTGTGAGCCACACGGTCCCTATCTATGAGGGTTATGCTCTTCCACATGCCATTCTACGTCTTGATCTTGCAGGTCGTGACCTTACAGATGCTATGATGAAGATCCTCACGGAGCGTGGTTACTCTTTCACCACAACAGCTGAGCGTGAAATTGTCAGAGACATAAAGGAGAAGCTTTGCTACATTGCTCTTGACTACGAGCAGGAGCTTGAGACAGCTAAAACTAGCTCTGCTGTGGAGAAGAACTATGAGTTACCTGACGGACAAGTGATCACCATTGGATCTGAGAGGTTCCGTTGCCCAGAGGTTCTTTACCAGCCATCGATGATCGGTATGGAGAATGCCGGTATCCATGAAACCACCTACAACTCCATAATGAAATGTGATGTTGACATTAGAAAGGACTTGTACGGTAACATTGTGCTCAGTGGTGGAACAACCATGTTCCCTGGAATTGCTGACAGAATGAGCAAAGAGATCACTGCTTTGGCACCGAGCAGCATGAAGATCAAAGTCGTTGCACCTCCGGAGAGGAAATACTCAGTCTGGATTGGAGGATCCATCTTGGCCTCTCTCAGTACCTTCCAGCAGGTAACTAATCCAATCAATCTCATTTTCCTAAACCAAATGAATTCCTCGACTGATTGGTGTTCTTATTTTTCTGCAGATGTGGATCGCGAAAGCGGAATATGATGAGTCAGGCCCGTCAATTGTTCACCGGAAATGCTTTTGAGTTTGAAGTTAAGTCTGCTTCTTCCAGAGAAGAAGCCCTGTGGGTTTTCCAATTTTTCCTTACTGGGTTTTTTCTTCGTACTCTGCTTCTCTTTGTTTTTATTCTTCAATATTCTCAGATTCTGGATTAAGACATTTTGAAGAACTTACGTTCTGTTTGTAGTATGGTTAAAAATGTTGTCTTGTTCCTTTTTTTTCTTCTTTTCCACCTGTTGGATAACACAACTGTGTTTGCGTGAATAAGAACACCTAATTTTCCAAATTTAATTTTGTTTGTATTCATATACTTAATATTACCATAATTTTTTTTTTTTTTTAATATATACTGTATTCTACTTCCAAACGTCTTTCAACAGTGTTCATAACTTCAAATATCATAAGATTAGTGAAAGCAGTGCCATCTTCGTATAATATAATAATCACTCACATCATCAAGCTTTTATATAGTTAAAACAATTGAACAAACCATACCTAAAGTACCCCTACATAATTTACATGTCGAAAGCTCTAATGAGACGCACAAGTCGCAGTTTCTTCTTGGGATTATAGGTACAGGAGCAACAGAGACAGATTCTTCCAAAGAAAGGCGTGTGAGTAAAAACTGTCCTTTGATGACGTCAATGTGACCATTTAAGGATCAGGCCAATCTATCTCTCCGTGTCATAGATGCTGCAAAAACCTCAAGCCCACATCTGAAAAAAGCTTAGAAAACACAACTGTTGGACATTTACAATGGATGAGCTGGACGTTGCCGGACAACATTCAACACGCCCCTTGCCTGTCAACAAGAGAGAGAGAGAGAGAGAGAGAGAGAGAGAGACAAAAAGTCAATGAGAAGCTCGAGCTTTTCGAACTTAAATCTTCTGATTAAAAATCACTACCTCGTAGAAGGAATTGAAATTTAGACGTAAAAGAAAACGTCTCAAGAACGGGGCTCTCTGGCTCCCAGCGAGCTTGCTGCTTCTCAGTATTGTGTACAAGGAATTCGACTTCTTATTGAATTCCTTAGAAACCAAAAAACCAAATTTAAAATGAACTTAGGAGAAAGAGCATTGAATGTTATAGTTTATATGATTGCGAAAAGGTTATTCACCTCGGCGATGTTTTCAAGTTCCAAAGTGTTTTGCTTGTTTTCTTGATTCTCAATGTTCCAGCAGAATTGGAGACAGAGTTTCATAATGCTGTCAAGTATCCTCGAGACGGCACCAATGTCGAGGAAAGATTGAGAAATAAGAGCAGAGAGATACCTGCATTTGTAAAAGTACAGTAGGTAAGTGGCATAGTTGGGCATAAATAAAAACTGAAAAGAACCGAGACTCCTCAGAGGCTCTAACAAACAAAAAAACCGAGTCGAGAACCAAACCGAAAAACGATATGCCCAAGCCAAGTAAGGAGCATAGAGACGTTTACAATCAAATAACGAGCATCGGATACTTACTCTTGATGGAAGCCAACGAGTTCAGTGAAGTCTTGAGAATCATGGATGTGAGCTTGCAACACCTTCCATTGAGATTCTATCACATCAACCTTAAGGCAAAGAGAGAATGAAACCTTATGACGTTTTTTCTTTCAAACTGGCTGAGACCCTTATGAGGAATCATAGTTTCTTTACCTGAATGTAAAACTGAAGATTCCTAATCAGAAACGCCATGTGCTCTCTAACTCGCCACAAGGGTTGTATTCCTTGTCGTCTTTGCTGAGATATTGATCCGTTTGTACCACCTTTTCGATGTTGAGCAAAATCCAAGTGATCTTGATGCATTACAGAAGCCCATGATTTCTCCAGTTCCATCTGAGTTCTCTTTAGCCGTATCAAATATTGGAATACCTTGAGATATCTACAAAACAAGTCTATAGCTCTCAGACACACGAATTTCAAGTTCCAGTCATGTTTAGATGGAACAAACAGGCGATTAGTTCATAGGATAATCAATGCAAGAACTTTGAAGTCAGGACAATCAAAAGAAAAAAGATGATAAAAGAAATGGCCAAGGATTCTTACTTAGAAAGCACTTCTTGAGTGAAAAACAATTGCATGGGCCAATCAACAGAATACTCGAGAGCAATCGCATCCCAGCCATCCACAGAGGTGTCTGATGTAAGATTTGCCTTCGCGGTGAGAGATGCTTTAGATCTCGCCTGGTCAGCTTGAGAAGATCTGACCGTGACTCCAAATGAAGGCATCCTAGTGAGAGTTAAAACAGCCAGATTATGTGTGCTTCCTACTTGGCTCAAAGGATGGAAACAAAATTCATCTAATATAAGATCGTTAGATGTGCAACTGACCGTAGGGCTACCCTAGAGAAATACTTATCTTCTTCACCAATAGTTTTTGTTGCAGCCTGTGTTCCCCAAAGAGAGAGCGTTATAAAAACAATTTGACCTTACCAGAACTTTTTATCATGAAAATTGTTGTTTTTTTGTAACCACATACCAGCTGAAATGGTACCATTAGATCAGATTCTCCAGTTGACTGGCGAGGCGGCAAACGCATCAACGGGCGGCTCTCCTCCAGAAAGCACTGAAATCAGAAAGTCTATGAGAGGCTTATGCAAGAAAAAAGGGCATGAAAAAATGGGAGGGACATAAATCACCCTTAATCCATTTAAGAGAGCCAAAAGATAGTTTAAGCGGTTACCTGAAAGAAATCTCCTTTTTCTAAGAGAAAATAATCTTTTAGAGCTTTCAGATGACCATTGAGATCAGCACGCACAACAACAAGCTGTAAAAAGGAAGGTAATGTCACACAAAAAAAAGTATCCAAAAGATTAAAGAATCAAAAGTTGTCAAGTGCGAACCTGCCATAGATGACTGGCTGCTATTGCTCGAACAGAATCAACAGTGCACTCAAATGATCTCTTGTGAAACTCAGATGATTCCTGCATGTAGAGGAATATATATGAGCATGAAATCTGAGCTCTAACGTGATCCTAGGAGAAAGGCAAATACTATTTCCATGCGCAAACAGAAAGATCACGTGTTACATGACTGAAACCGAAATCAACACTGTTATTAACATGATTGATACACTTTATACCAAAAATTTTACGTGCCATGAGAGTCTCACAACCAGTACCTTTAAATCTTTGAGCATGGCTTCGATCTTGTCTGCCTCAGATTGCGGAAGCAACTCTCCTTCTGTAAGATCTGCATCTAACTCAGTTTCCCTCTCAGGGAAATCACTATGCATAAATCCTCGAATTCTCTGGGAGCCACGCATTGTTTGCTGAAAACTCTTGTCCTTCTGGAACTGGAAAGCAGGACTAGGATTTCGCAAAACCCTTATGGCTTTCCCCGCAAAAAGAATTGATTCACCAAGACGCATAGGAATGTAATCAGGTAACATATCCTGCAATATAAGCACAGAAATATTAATAACATAGTACTGGCACCTAAATCAAAAATAGAAAGTGGCATGGAGAATACCAAAGAAATGTGAAATCCAGAGTGCCAATCAGTTAAAGATGTCTCATGAACTGAGGTACGAGCTAACTTTTCAGATATTTCTTCCTGAGATGAGCGATGATCTAAAGCCCCATCTTCCTGCCTGCAAGAAAATCAAAAATGAGTTGTACTTTCTTTGGAGAAGAACGAAAAGAAACCAAAGTGTGCAGCTACAGACAATGGCAAGCCATAATGTATCAGCTCAAAGTATACAGCAGCTACCTAACACGTATAACAGGAGACTTCGTGAGGACCACTAATGGTGACATTAAGCAAAACGAGGTTGCAGTTACAAAATCTCAAAATCAAAATGACAAAACGACGTGAATATACAGTTTACCTCTTAATGAAAAACTCCTCATGAGGATCCTGGAGAATCCCATAGACCATCCAAGCAGCAAGTTGATTATACATGACCTGATGTCCATGCCAAAGAAGCCTACACATGGATATGTGAATAAGCTGATATAAAAACTTTGACAAGTTGTGACGCTGAACTAAAGATAACTTCAGTTTACAAAGAGCCATTGAAGAACAAAGCCAATGAATACCTTTGGAGACAAGTCCTCAGTTCAGGCACACCACAATGACACCTTTTATTCAATACATTCAGAAGCTGCCCTCCACGAATATCATCACGCTCAATCTCGAGAATAACCTCGTATAAAGGCGGGAAAAGAACGAAAAACTAGAAAGAAAAAGCAAAGACAGATACAAAGAATTGGATTTCAATAAACACATACTCATATGGTAATCCTAAGCTCAGTCATAAAGTGATAAATGTGTTGGTAAAATGGACTTGGGAATGGACCTTATTGAGCCCTTGCGTAACCGTAGCCAGAATAGGCGTAGTTTCCGCCAATAGCTTCTGCTCAATGTGAAGAACTGCAGACCTGTAAACCGCAAGAATCTCCCCAATTCCATTAGCAATGGCTCTACGGTACACGCTAGGCTTCTTCTCTCCACTCTGCTTCGACAATTCATCAGCCCGATCCAACGGATGCACGCTGGTTACAGACCTAATCCAGCTCAAATTCCGGGACTTCTTCGCAAACCGGTCAAGCTCCCTATAGTAGAACCCTAGCTTGATCAACCTCTCGATCAGGTCCCTGCACATAAGAAACCTCAACTACAGATCATGAAGAACACGGAGAAGAGAGAAAGTGCGAACAGAGAGATTACCTTTCGCTGGGTTCGATAAAGGAGATATCGGGAGCGAGTTTGAAGGTACATTCATCTGAGAGAGGTGAATCGGAGTGGAAAACGAGACCTAGATTTTTCCGTTGCTCTCGCTCGTCGACGATTAGATCTCCGGTGAAACCTAAGAGAGCAAGAAGAAGCTCGTGCAACATTGCGATTAGGAAAAATCACGAAATTACCCAATTTTGTTTCTCGGGAGGGAAATAGAAAATCAAAATGCCGGTCATAGTCGCCGGAGCGGGTTCATTTACCGGTGTGGTTCAGTGGCAAATGATGTAATTTCAGGAGAAATCAAGGGTGTTTGGTCAATCAATAGTCTTAAGGGTGGACCCGCCCAAATTCTACTATACTGTCCAATCCGGTTTAATTGATTCGAATCAAACCGAAATCGGGCGGACAATCGGATTTGGAAACCTAGTAGTTTGATTTGGTTGATTTGTGACAAGTCAAACTGAGGTGAAAAAACTAATTATTTATAGAAATCGATTGGAAACCAAATGTATAACCGAATCAAACCGAAATTGTACCCAAATGGTATTCAATTTTCATTTGATTTTTATATTTCATAAACCGAAAAAATCATAATCAAAACCAGATTTGACATTCCAAATCAAAATTTCAAAAAGATTAAAAGAAGCAAGGAATCAAGTGAACATATTTAGAAAACCATGGATGGGAATAGTGATAAGTCTATTGGTTGAATCATTTTGAATTTAAGGATTTTTATGGTTTCGGTTTTAGGTATGGAACGTTCACCTCTTACTTAAATCCGGCGCATGATAAAAGTTTAATAAATTAACTTTTTAAAATTTTATGATATATAATTTAAAAATAAAAATAAAATTCTCACAATTTTGATAAAAATCTGAATTCGGAATCAAATTATATAAAAAAAGTTTTACTTTTAACTTTTTATCTCTAGACCTTCAAATAGCGTAAGACCATCATTAATGGTGATACTCTTAGAGTATCATATAATTAAAAGAAACAAAAAACTTTTGAGACTTTTGTGCAGAAACGTCTCATGGAAAAGAGACTCTTGAGACAGTATCCGCCACATGTCATTATATTACTAATCCATTATTTGTTTAATAATTTAATATTTAGATAATTAATGAAATTAAATAAAAAGTATTAAAATATTATAAGTTGAGACTTTCATAGAGTACGACTGTTATTGATGTAACCAACGAAGCATATTGTCCGTTTTTGAAATATCCTTCTTCAAAAGAGTAAGTGCCCACACGATGGTCGCCTCTGTTATAGGAAATCCCTTGGTTAATTGGTTTATGCTTCTTAATCTTTTTTATTTCTGGTTTAGTCAATTTCGGTTAAAGTATTATCTAAAGGAGGAGAGGAGTGAGGAATGGGATGAAGGCGATACGCAGGTGAGTCTTGAGAGGTTTAGGAATATCATAGGAATCCAAAAGCCACGAAAGACCAAAACAAGAAGAACTAGGCAAAGAGAGTAGCTCATCATTCATAATTTTCTAGGAGATATTGGTGGGCCAATTGTCGTTAGGAATGAATTTCATGTTGAAAGAGATTTTAACAAGGAAATTTGGTTAGGAAGGGATAATGTTATAATGTACCTTCATGATAATGTTGTAAATTTGGTTTAATTCGATTATAGGTGTGGAATGTTAACCTCTTACTTAAATCCAGCGCAAGGTAAAAGTTTAATAAGTTACTTTTAAAAAAATTTACGATCGGTAATGTAAAAATAAAAACACATTTGATTAGATCCAAAATAACAAACTTTGTACAATTTTGATAAAGATCCGAATCCGAAACTAAATTAAACCATTCATACTAGATGATGTTTTAATTTGAATACAATTTAAAGATTTATATAAAAACTAGTTATAAACAACAACGATTAAATTTACTAAAACTTGTTTATTTTATCACAAATCAAAATAATTTATTTCTTGATAAAATCTAGCACTAGTAGTAAGATTTAACTATTTCCAAAACATTAATCAAGTTTGTTAATGCACTTAATGATACATTATTTTTTATTATGACTATAACTGAAATCTGAGAAGAAAAAAAAACAAGTTGAAAAACATGAGCAAAACATAAACAAAATATAAGCAAAAATAAAAACAATTACTTGAGAAATGATGAAGGAAGCAAAATAATTGCACTAGAGATTAAAAAAAAAAAGTTTTAGTTTCGGTCTGTTCATGGCCTAGCTATTATTCTTGCCTCAAGCAAAATAACGTATGTTCATGGCCTAGCTATTGTTTGATGCATAAAACGGATGAGCAAGCAAAATAACGTCTGTTCATGGCCTAGCTATTGCACTAGAGATTGAAAAAAAAAAGAAGTTTTTTTTGTCTTTTTCCGTATATCTTTTACGTACAACATATATAAATTATTCTTGGTAGAAATTCTTTTATACTTACCATATAAATTATGATGGACCGGTCCAATCCAGACTATTGTTTTTTGGAGGGATTGAATTGTGATGAGCATAGTCAAGTCACAAGTTTGCACATCTCAAACAGTGGGATTTCAGGAAGAATATGCATGCTTTGAAAGTCTTCAAAGTAGTTGGCACTCAAACAACATGCATTATTCTTTTACATATCTTTCACACAGTTGCAGTCTTCAAAAACCAACACCAAAATTCGATGCTAGTGTATATAGTTCGATATGAGAATTGGAACCAACATATTCTGTTTAACATCTTCAAGTGTTTCTTGTAACCTAAGAATTAGAACTATGCTTTCAATTATCGCAGATTTTGGCTACCCAATAAGCTTTGCACGTTTTTGGAAAGAGAATGATCATTGTCATGCTTTGTGGTTCGAGATAGAGTGTCGTCACGACGGTAATCTCATGTCTATTGCATTTGTATATATCTACGCTCCTAACCGGTTCTATCTCTCCATGGTTTGTTGATATCATCTTCCAAGAAACCGGCTTACTGGTAGCATTCGTCTCAAGCTAACCAGTTTAAAGAATCTGACTGTTGTGAATGTTTCTGATAATTATCTTCAGGAGAAAATCCTATATTTTTAAAAGTCTAATGGTTAATTGATGGAAATCTTGCCTTAGAAGACAAACCATCATAAAAGACCGAGAGCTGTGGCAATTTGCGTTGGGTTTGTGGTTGATTTGTTTGTTATTGGAGGATTATGTCTTGGTTGCTATGTGGTTATCAAAATGAAGCGTTCTAATCAGCAAAATAAATTTCTTTATGGTCTTGCTATTATACCAAATACGAACATTGCGGCTGACGGGAAGAAACATTTGAGATAAAAAAAAAAGTGTGGTTTCTCAAGTCTTTTACCTTAATTCTTTAGCCTCGTGAATGCCAATAGTTTTTTTTTTTTTAAGTTTTCCGAGTCTAACATTCGTCTTCGATCGTTTTACTCTTGCAATATTTACTTCATTTATAGTTAAAATATGAAAAAATAAAAATAAAAGTTAAAAACATGAGCAAAACATTAGCAAAATATAACTAGAAGGATGAAACAATTACTTCGGAAATGAAATTATAACTGAATGGAAAGTGTGAGCCTTTAAGTATATAGTACTTAATATGTATAGGTTATTAATCCAATTTAATTAACGTGGTGTAAGTCAATAATAAGTTACATAATACAAAGGGAATCGAAAAGTTTGTAACAAGTTGTAGGTGATAGAAATGTAGAATTACATGATGATGATGCATGCTAAGTGGACTAATACATGTGTAGAAAAGGACGCATAACGTCATCTACAAATCTATATATGTAATAGCAAAGTGTTCTCTCCATCTAATGTGTCCACATAGGCAAAACATTTCTTTACAATTAGTTTTAATTTTAATTAAATTTCATTTAATTCATATTTATGTATAGTTATTATCACTTATACCTTCTAAAATTTCTAATTAAATAAAAAAAAAATAAGTTAACAAATAACTAAAAGTAGTACATATAAAACTATTTGAATATTTAAAATTACATCAATAAATATATTTTATTATGAGCTTAGGATAACGATAAAGTTTTATATATTTAATTTCAAAAATTGAAAATATGTAAAATGAATATACATATAAGAACAAATGAATAAAAATATAAAGACATAAAAAAAAAAATATTGGTGTCAAACGATTGTTAAGAGGTTATTTATTTAAAGAGAAATAATATATATTATTTTACTAAAAGGATATTGAATCATTTCACTAAATATGAGATAATAAGATGAAACTTATTTTTAACAAGGTTTCCTACTTGTTTAGAAATGTGTTTATGAATGCTTTCATAAACAAGTCAAAATCCTTCCTAAACTTATTCTTACTAAGGTTTCATACTTGTTTAGTAAGATCATCATAAACAAGTGAAAATCCTTCATAAACTTATTGTTCATAAGGTTTCCTACTTGTTTAGGAATGTGTTTAGGAAGGTCTTTCTAAGCAAGTGAAAATCCTCATAAACTTATTTATAGGAAGGTTTCCAACTTGTTTAAGAACGTGTTTAGGAAGGCTTTCCTAAACAAGTGAAGATCTTTCCTAAACATTTTTTTAAGAAAGTTTCTTACTTGTTTAAGAATGTGTTTAGGAAGGTCATCCTAAACAAGTGAAAATCATTCCTAAACTTATTTGTAATAATGTTTCTTACTTGTTTAGGAAGGTGTTTATGAAGGGCTTCCTAAACAAATGAAAATCTTTCCTAAATTTTTTTAAGAAGGTTTCTTACTTATTTAGGAAGGTGTTTAGGAAGGCCTTCCTAAACAAGTGAAAATCTTTCTTAAACTTATTTTTAAAAAGATTTTCTACTTATTTAGTAAGACCTTCATAAACAAGTGAAATCCTTCCTATAGTTTTTTAAAGAAGGTTTCCTACTTGTTTAAAAAAAGGTGTTTAGGAAGGCTTTCCTAAAGAAATGAAAATCCTTCATAAACTTATTTTAAGAACGTTTCCTAATTGTTTAGGAAGATGTTTAGGAAGACCTTCCTAAACAAGTAAAAATCCTTCATAAACTTTTTTTTAGGAAGATTTTTTACTTGTTTAGGAAGTTATTTAGGAAGACATTCCGCAGCGCCTTTATCTACAAAAATTAGAAGACAATGCGGAGACATGACTAAACATTCAGGAATTATAATATATATGTTTTAATATACTAAAAACTTGGTAATTTGCAAGAGAAAAATAAGCCGATATAAGTCTCACTAACATAGACAACAGAAAGGCTAATAAATGGAGTTATCGTTCATGTAGTCAATTAAAGAAATGATATTACATCACTTATCACAATTTCTTTTGATTAGTACCTTTGGATGTTTCTTACCAGGAAAAACCATTTTTAGTGATGAAAATGAAACCTAAATAGTGCTAAAGAGCTTTTGGGTCCAAACAAGATTTTCATGCAGTGATTTAAACTTACTATTTTTCTCTGGTCTTCAATCTTTTAATCAATTTAATTTATGTATTTTCTTAGGGGTAATATGTCACTAATGTTTGTATGAGAGAACATTCTTAACTAACAATTTCTTCAATAAATCTTCATCTTCCAACTTTATTTTTCTCTTTTTTCACAAGGAAGTTAATATCTTTCAATTATTAGAGGAATTTGAAAAGTCATTTCCATTATCCTAAAGAAAATTAAAAATCAATAATTTTATATTGATATAGTTAAATAAAATTGGGACAATTGCAAAAATGCCATTTTTGGTGTGCCACTTTTCAAAAATACACAATAAATTGTCCATTTGCAAAAATTTCACTAATTATGAATTTTTAAAACCTAAATATTAAAATTCTAAACCCTAAAATTTTTTTTTACCCCTAACAAACCCTAAACCCTCAAAACTAAATTCTAATACAATATCGTTAACCCAATATAAATAATATAATGAATAAATAATTTTGAAAAAGTGGCATTTTTTGCAAATATTTTGAAAATGTGGTATTTTTGAAAAGTGGCATTTCAAAAATAGTATTTCTCAAAATTTCTCAACAAAATTATAGTAGGTTTATTTTTTGATCAAACGAAAATTAAATGTTATTATACATAAAATGCGAGACGATATATCATGAAATGAAACTACTATAAACTAAGGCAAAAGTCGTTGTATGACAAATTTGTTTAAATTTTTTCATTCGTTAATTTAATAGGTTAAGAAATTATAATTTAAACGATAATTTCACCTAGTATAAACAAAGCGAGGTGATTTCACTAAGGGTTCATTTGCATGGTAACAAAAAAAAACTAATAATTCAATAACTAACTAAATTTTTCCTACGTGGCAAGATTATAGCCATCAAATTTAGGACAATTGGTTAGTTTTGTAATTATAGAATTTTTGTTGGTTATGTATGCTAATTTCCCTTTCACTAAACGTTTTTTCCATTCCTCTCAACAACTTCTTTTTTTTTTTTTTGAAACTTCCTCTCAACAACTCCTTGAAACCAAATAGTGTGGTCATTTCAAACTCCAACATCTTCGTAACCTAACCCTTATAGATTGAAATCTCTATAGTTTCTAAACAAATATTTTCTAAGACTGACATTGATCTTGGATCATTTCGGTCTTTCGGTATTTGGTTCCATCTTCTATATATTAAACTCGTTGTTTTCCACTATGTATAATATGTTGATTAGAAAGATTCAACATATATATCGTTTCTTTATTTGGAAAATGCATTATAACTTTTAAATAGCTTCTATTACCACTTTAAATCTCAACACAAATTCATTCTCATTTTAAATTTTCAAATTAAATATATGTTTACTAAATATCTCTAAACTAGATTATGAGTATGCGTTGTCATAAAATTTAACATCATCCTTAACACTGTTGATAAAGATGTTTTTTTTTCGTTTAAATAATAATATATGTGGTTTTATTCGCAGTTAATTATTTAAAAAGAAAATTGTAAAACATCATCTTCTTTTTTTTCTCTTGCTTTTAATTGTTCTTCATCTTTTTATTTTCGAATTGAGTTTTGATGCATTAGAGAAGATTTAAAACTATTATATAGTGTCTAGAAGAATTTTGGTTATTTTTTATCTTTAGAAGTTGGAAAAAAAGAATGCGTCCAAATTCAAAATGCTTGAAGGAGACGAAGAATGGTTTCTTGACCAAATCAGAAACGCGGCCGCAAAACTTTTGTGGTTAAAAAACTTGACGATAGCGCAATATTGAAATTTAGTTTGGATATTTTGTTTGTAAAAATATTTTTAGTTTAAAGTTTTTGTCAAAATAAGATTTGCCCAAAAAACAAAAAGTTTCAAAATAAGAATGAAATTCTTTGGAATTTTAAATTGTTAGTGAATACGATTTTCCTTTATTTTATTTGAAGAGAAGCCGTATTTTGTATTGACCCTTCCAAACGATTAAACCGTTTAGAGAAACCCTTGATACTATCGAACCGTTTCAAATTATATATAGACCAATTCACGCACAACAGGTATGTTTAAGTTTGAGTAGTTCACCATTATTAAATTTGATTTAAACTCTTACAAATTTAAGCAAGATTAAGTCCAGCTTATATATTTTCGATGTCGCTTTTTAATTTGCCGTCCGATATCGAGCTAGGGACTACCGCTTCTCTCTTACATTCCCCATCTCTTTCGAACATATTTAACCATATCAATATTTAGTTTGATTTTTCGGAAGTCTAATTGACAATACAAAGTATTAGTTTATTACAAGACCAAGTTATAATATTCGTAGTAAGTTCACTATATCTAAACTACTATATGAAGCCATACTTTTCTACATATATCTTCCAAGTACAACATAACTAAGATCTCTATAGAAATTCTCTTACACTTACCATCGAAATTCTGATATTGGGATTAATGTCTCAATTGATTTTCAATCTCAAAAGCTTCTCTCGCTCTATCAATAACATGATCGTAATGTAAGTCAATCCATTTGTAACCTAGAATTTGAGTTAATTATATATTTTGAATACACGTCTTTTTAAATCAATTACAATTTCTTTGTTTCTTGTTTTGTTATTATTGTAGGAGAAGATACGTTTTGATCACACAAGCCTCTCAAAGGGCATATGCAATCGGAGGCAGCCGAGAGAAGCCATCGTGGACACCAGACCTTGATACCGGATACTATAGACCTGAAACCATAGCAAAAGAGTTAGATCCATACATTGTGACAACCTCTAAAAGTGAAGTTAAAATGAGGAGAGAAGAAGAGTTATGGTGGATGCCTGATCCTCAAACCGGATTCTATAGGCCCGACACTTTTGTGAAAGAGCTCGACGCGGTTGAGCTACGGTCAATGCACGAGAATAAAAGGACCTTGTGAAGTTGTAAGCCAAATAATCTCAACATGTGTGGGTTTTTTTTCTCTTTCTAGTTCATCGATCTGAAATGCATGTGAACTAATTAAGAAGTATTGGCAAATTATTGTTTGCCTCATTGTTTAGCCGTATTGAATTGATCTAGCAACATGACATATGTTCAAGAGTGCTTCTAATGTTGGGTTTCTATGTGGTGAATCTTTCAATAACTTTGTCACGTCTTTTTATGAGTTATAAATAATATCAATTATATGAAAAAAAAATAAGATTTTATTCTTGCTTGGAAAAGTTCCATTTCGAAGTTAAATTCTCTTCACTTTCATCATTTCTTTTACCAAAAAGGACATAACAAAATGTGGAAATGATATGGAAAGGGCCCTAGGATTTCCCATATATGTTACGTTTATAAGTAAACTGTTTTACGTACAAGGCATCGAAGCCGTCTTAGCTCAGTGGTAGAGCGCGTGACTTTTAATCCCGTGGTCAAGGGTTCGATCCCCTTAGACGGCGAAAATTTTCTTATTCTTATGTTTTTAATAAGTCACCGGTGAAATGTATACACAATGTTTTTTAATTTGCAATGCATCAAAGGTCTTATATACTACACTGAATTTTTATAAATAGATAAAAACAAGTCCCTATCACGATTTATCTTGTAAAATTGGATCAAGTACGGTATATGAAAATTTACCAGAGATATTGTAGTATTTGTTGACAGAGATAAGGATTGGAATGATTTGATAGTGACTGTCATGATCATGAGCTTTAGGTTAAGAATTTATAAGTGAACATACACATCTTATAGGAATATTCACACATATCTCTAGGATCATTCTATATTTGTGACGTCATCTAAATGGATTGAGATGTTACATTTTATGAACGAATTATTGAGTGATCATGTTGTGAAAAACTTGACTGAACTTGCTAAACTACTTACCATTCTATGATTTCTATCACAGTTTATCATGAACTAATCGTTAACTTGTATGTAATTGAACAATTACTATATTATTTATACAAAGTGAGCGTCGAAGCCTTCTTAGCTTAGTGGTAGAGCGCGTGATTTTTAATCACCTGGTCAAGAGTTCGATACCCTTAGACGGCTAATTCTTTTAATTTTTTTTTTTTGTAAAATGTTTATACTAAGTTTTTTTAATTTGCATCAGAGGTCATCCTTTATATATTAGTTATGAAGTAATTTTGTAGAGTTTGTTTAGGTATCTCCACTAAATTTATCATTCTCACAATTAAAATGTGACATAATATTCTAAAAAATATGACATAGCATTCTAGCCCATTATTCTCTTATTCCATTTAGCCCAAACTTAATAAATTAGCCCAAATTTAGTCACCTAAATGAATTTGAAATTTTATTAACACAATTACTTACCACAATTAAACCTAATCTAATAATGCTCGACTATATATATTAAACTTAGAGAATGATTAGTGTTTGACGGCAACCAAAAAATTCATATTCCTTATATATTAATTAGAGAGTGATTTTTTGAAAAAAACTTATGTGTCTTCACCAAAATCATTCTTCTAATTTTAATGTGATATGACATTGTAAAAAATATGACATGATATTCTCCCTCATTTAGCCCATTAATCCCTAATTAAAATTAGTCAAACCTTAATAATAAAATCGGCCATAATTCAATTAACCCAATTTCATAAGCTATTGGTCTAGATCATTTTTAATTCTACATTAAACTCATCTTTTATATATTAGTTGTGAAGTAATTTTGTAGAGTTTGATTATGTGTCTCCATCAAATTCATTTTCACAATTAAAATGTGACATGGTATTCTAAAAATATGACATGGCGTTCTAGTCCATCATTCTCTTATTACATTTAGCCCAAACTTAATAAATTAGTCCAAGTTTAATCACCTAAATGAATTTTATTAACATAATTACTTACCACAATTAAACCTAATCTAATAATGTTCGACTATATATATTAAACTTAGAGAGTGATTAGTGTTTGACAGGCAACCAAAAAAATTCATATTCCTTATATATTAATGAAAGAGTGATTTTTTTTTTAAAAAATTTATTTGTCTTCACCAAAATCATTCTCCTAATTTTAATGTGATATGACATTGTAAAAAATATGACATGGTATTCTTTCTCATTTAGCCCATTAATCCTTAATTAAAATTAGCCAAACCTTAATAATAAAATCGGTCATAATTCAATTAACCTAATTTCACAAAATATTGGTCTAGATCATTTTTAATTCTACATTAAACTCATCTTTTATATATAAAGTTATAAGAAAATAATATTGAATTTTGTTTTTGCAATAAGTAAACTTGAAAAAACCGTCTAATCTAAATGTCCAAATTCGTTATTGAATCTAACAAAAAACTATACTATCGATAATAAATATTTTTATTTTAGATATTGTTATTCAAAACTATAATAATTCACACGGGTTTAATCAAACGGATATTAAACACAATTGATCACAATATGTTGTGTTTTATTTTGTCAAATTTCAAGCTTCAAAAGAATTTACACACACAGTAATAGTACTTTGGTGCAATGTGTTAACGACAACGTCGACACTACAACATCAATAGAAATGAAATTTTTTTTAGAAACGACAAAATCTTATTTGGTTATTACGATAGAAAATTAGATAAAATGACTAATTCAATTGTTTTTTGTTAATTGAATTGTATATAATGTTATTGTCAACGTTATTAATAAAAATAAAATTAGTGCCAATAAACAGAAAAAATAAAGAGAAATTTCAAAAAATGCCACTTTCCAAGTGCCACTTTACAAAAATGCCACTTTTTCAAAATTATTTTTTCATTATATAATTTATGTTTGGGTTAACTATGTTATATTAAGGTTTATTTTTGAGTGTTTAAAGGGTTTTAGGTGTCAAAACATTTTTTAGAGTTTATAATTTTAAGATATAGGCTTTATAAATCTATAATTTGTGGCATTTTTGTAAATGGACACCCCTAAGTGGCATTCTTGCAAATGTACACATTCAAAGTGGTATTTTTGTAATTGCCCCAAAAATAAATTATTTTGTATAAAAAAAATTGAACTTAAATCATTATCAACTTTTAACCACGAAATAATACTTTTAAATTTATTTGATTTCTAAAAAATACTTAACCGCGTGTAACGCAAAGAATGATCTAGTGACTCTTGTAAATAATACATTAAGGATTCAAAGAGGAATGAAAACTTAGTTGGTTTGGTCTTTACACTGAATTTTTATATAAATAGAAATTTGCATCGTGAATTTTCTTCTAAAAATTTGATCAAGAAAGGTATATATGAAAATTTACCAGAGATCTCAAAATCAAAATATAATCCAGGACAACATTGTATTATCAAACAAAGGGCTCTATAAAATTTACACATAATAAAAAGCAAGAAAGAATCGAGAAGATACAATGGAGAGTGTGTGCGTATTCTATAAATACCAGTAAATCAACGGCAAAGCTGGGCGCATAAGGTATTAATCCGTGAATCCGAGGGATTCGCCAAAATGTATGATCCAGATTTCCCGTTCCTCAAACAAGTTATGGTCAACTGGTTACCTAATTCCGGCGTCTGCGGGAAAGAGAAGAAAAGAGGAATGTTGATTAGAGATGTTGAAAGGAGATTCGAACCGAGGGTGTAGAAACCGAGTAATGAAAATGGCGATTTTACCACTGTGCAGGAGGCTGGTTCTCGGTTACAGCTCCATTTTGAAGTTGGAATACATGAAAGATAATGACACCACGAGCAATGTTTGTTTCCATCGACATTGTTGAAGAGAGAGATCAAACCGGCAATGAACCTGACGAGGAAAGAATACGGTTAGTGTTATTTTTCTTGTGTTGATCAAAGAGACAAAGATCATTTTCGCAATCCACAGATGTAAATATAGTTTTAGATATAGGATAAACAAATAGGCTAATATACATATTAATGTAACACTTACCAAGCAAGCAAGAGGAGAAGAGAGAAGGTCCATAATATGCCCTGATATATCTTGTACTTGTGTGGTTTAGCTCCAGGAGCGTTTCTTTGGTTGATCCATCCGTAATGGGGACGTATTAAGAGCACAAATCCAAGAAGAAAACCAGTACCAAACCCTCCAATATGAGCAAAGTTATCTACTCCTGGGAGCACACCGAGTCCCAAGTTTACCGCCACAATTAAAACAAGAGTTATAATCGTCACAACCTAAGACACAAACATTTTTGAATCGTCAACCAAAATTACTAAAGTCACAATCTTTAGATCATATAAAAGAAGGGTATTTGAAGATATCGTTACCTTGTTAGAATAAATTGTCCAGTTGATAAAGATCTCAGAGAGCATTCCTCCAAGTAAACCAAACACAGCACCCGATGCTCCAACAGATATGTTAGAACGGAGGAAAAGAGCTGACAATATACTTCCTCCAAAGCCCGATATCAAATAAAGCAATCCAATCCGTACTGAGAACAAAAAGTCGAAACAAACGGTTATACACAAATTTCATCAAAGGGTGTCTTCACAAGATAACAAATCGATCTAAAGAGGCAGAGAGTACTTACTAAAACCGAATTCACGTTCCATACGTATACCGATGAATAAAAGAGTCAACATGTTCACCAACAAATGAACAACTCCTCCATGTAACCAGTTGCAAGAAAGTAGACGCCATCCTTCATCTCCTTTAACCACTTTTCCTACATCCAATCCACCCATTTTTTGTAACCTGTTTCCAAGTAAAAGTAACCAAAATCAATCTCGAAATTTCGACATCAAGATTCAAGACAAATCAAGGAAAAGGAGACAAATCACACTTGTCTCTATACTCTATATCTATTAAACTTCAAACTAATCTACAATTCAACAACATAAGTATATGACAAATTCCACATCGTTGACCCACACTAAAACCAAATCAGCTACTTCCTCTAAGCTAAAGTAGCATAATTTCCTGCTGAATCCTAAGGAATTTTGAACCTTTCTGCTTAAATTCCTAAGAAAGTTAGGATTAACTCAGTCAAAATCAGTTCTTAGTTTGGAAGAAACATAGAAACTCTAAGCTTACGTGAGAGAGGAAGGACCCAGAAGAGGATTCTCTCTTGTGCTCTGAAACGAGAACCGACCCAAGAAATCAGCGAAACAATCTCCAGATTTCTTCGGACAATTGTTGACATACATAGTGATCACGAACACGACAACGTTAGCGACCACGAAACACGGTACGAGCCAAGAGAACCAGCTCCGAAACTCTTTAACTCCTCTTCCTCGTTCTTCATAAGAACTTCGACTCTGATTCTGCGATCGATGTTGCCCAGATAAAGGAGCAGACGATTCTAAATCCATTGGATGGATATTGCTTTCTCTTTGATGGGTTTTTCCCCAAATCGGAGCTGTCTCTGAATATTTTTCACCCATGGAAATCGATTAAAAATTCGAGCTTTGAACAAAAATTCGAGCTTTGAGCAAAAATTTGAGAGATTTGAGAATGGATTAGAGATGTGTGTAGAGCAAAATTAGGTTGCTTTTTGGCTCTCTTTATGGGGTTTTTAATCGGGTTGTGTGTGTGTGGACTTTGGAGCTTTAAGCAAATTCTTACAGAAAAAGGAAATTGTCTTTGGAGTTGTGTCTGGAAATAAGAAAAGGAAAGAGTTAGTCAACGGTCTTACCAAATCTATATCATCACACGGTTCCTAATCCTACCAGTAAAACGTTTTTCAATAAATTTGTAATGGATTTAATTGGCTATAGAGTACTTAAAAGAAATTCTGATTATATTTTCTTGAAGTTTGTAATTAGTCATAAGATATTTTCTTGATTATATTTATTTTATACAGTAGTACTTAAGAACTTTTAAATTTGGTGTTGATTAGTCGTTTGTAGTTCCCTAAATAATGTATTTCATCTGGATCAAATCAACTCCATAGAAATTTTTTATACCTAATCCATATAGAAAATAAAAACAAAAACTCATATAGCTTTTGTATTGTTTAATGGTATAAGATATTCTCTTCCAAAGTTTTAAAAACAATTTAATAACAACAAGCAACACTATGCTCTGTTTATCATATCCAACGGACACAAATCAAATCCCGAACCCTTAAATTTTAACCGATGCCAAGAAAAAATTAACAAAAAAAAAAACAACTAGTATGCCGTAACTCTAAACAAGAAAAGGAAACGAATTACCAAAAAAATAATATCATTAAGTACAAAAGGATGCTATAAGAAAAAATTACATGACGTCAAAAAAAAAAATATAATAGATTAATTCTATAAATTAAAAATGATTTATTCATTAAAAAGTAAGGTAGTGGAGTCATCTAATGCTAACTACACTTAACGGTTACACATTATAATGGTTTATTACCAGTGTCAATTGCACCCACTCTTGTTAGCGTAGGTCCGTGTCTCTGATCCCGTCTGTATAAATTACTAGGAAATGTCCAGCGTTGCGTGAAGTTTAAATATTAACATAGTTAAAATTAATATTAATAATTTATAGTTATTAATTATTTATATATTTAATATTATATAATTTTGATGGTTATAATAAATAATTATCTAAATTAGAAAACTAAACATTTGCACCAAATTACAATATTATATATATATATATAAATAGACCGTTCATTACTAAAAATTACATTATAAGAAAGACATTTTATTTGGTACGAATCCTTAGTTTGTATGTCTGAATCAATATTCACTACAGTTTCCTAAAAAAGTGATTCATCGTCTTTTTTACACCAAATACGACAAGTTGCTACAAATCTATTGTAAGACAAGTTATAATATGTTTTGCTTCTACCGAGACATCTATATCATCTCAACATATATATTTTTCTAGATTCACATGAAAGAGAATCTTTGTTACTTTGTCCAACACAAATTGTTTCAATTGCTTTACATGGTGATTAGTAAATTGGCATTAAAAGTTATGAAAGCATTTTAAAAAAATGTTCAAATTCTAAATTTCTCTAATCAAACTTGTTGAATTTAGCATCCTTAAAAGTCCTAAAATCATTCTTTAATTTTCTCACATCATGTTTTTTGTTTTCATATTATGTTTTATTCTATTATAACTTTTCTTTTGTGATTTTTTTAGTTGTTCATAGGATAGAAAAAACGAGAAATTACAAAAATACCACTTTTTATGTGTATATTTGCAAAAATGCCACTTAGGGGTGTTCATTTGCAAAAATGTCACTAATTATAGATTTTAAACTCTATATCTTAAAATTTTAAACACTAAAAAATGTTTTGACACCTAAACTCCTCTAAACCCTCATAACTAAACCCCCATACAACATAGTTAACCCAAATATAAATAATATAAAGAAAAAATAATTTTGGAAAAGTGGCATTTTTGTAAAGATTTCAAAAGTGTAGCATTTTTATAAAGTGGCACTTGAAAAATGACATTTTTTGAAATTTCTCTAGAAAAAAAATTGTATAGAATTTTTTATTGCATTTGATAAATAAAATATATATTTTCTATACTAAATTTACATTAAATATACATTAATTGTTATATAAATTAAATATAAATATACACAAAACACTTAATTGTAATTTATTGTCTATTAAATTGTTAGAATTAATTGCTAAAGTTAATGAAAGATATTTAATTTTTCTTTTTTTTAATAAATGGATTATAAAAAATGTCAAAAGAATAGTTGCCACATGGCAGCCTCTCATAGCTTTGGTTATGAAAAACCTTAAAATATTACATAAGATTAAAATATAGTAATTTACATAAGAATTATATAAATATACACAAAACACTTAATTGTAATTTAATGTCTATTAAATTGTTAGAATTAATTGCTAAAGTTAATAAAAAATATTTAATTTTTCTTTTTTTTTAATAAATGAATTATAAAAAATGTCAAAAGAATAGTTGCCACATGGCAGTCTCTCATAGCTTTGATTTTGAAAAACTTTAAAATATTATATAAGATTCAACGATTTCACCAATTTTTTTGTTTTTTTCCTACCTCTGTTTTGTTGGAACTCGTTTTTAACGAAATAGCAATTTTTGGTGGAGACGTTCATCGGAATGACCGGATTTTGGACACGATAAAATCGTCGCCGTAAGCACTATAACATAGTGTATTTATTTGTCAAAATCGGAGTTAGTTTGAATGAGAAATGGAGGTCCAAGGATGAGTTAGAATGCTTGTGAACCTTCTAAAAAATGGCTAAGTGTAAAAACTAGCAAATGTCCCACATTGAATTTTAGAGATAGAATATTTTTACATATAGAGAGGAGAAATTATAACAAGGCTCAAAACCTTATACACTTTGGTATATTAGAGAAAAGAGATAGCTGGACCGGACTTTGACTTTGAGTCTCAGAATTTGGCAAATGGACCAATGGTCTAAAAGATTAATTCTTTTAATACAAATTCTTTTGAATTATGGAGTTGATTAAAGAGATACTGGCAAAAATGACAAAAAAAAATTATATTTAGATATCTAACCATATGATTGTATTGGCTAGGATATGAATGGTGTAATATGTCTATGGGACATTTTTACCCTTTATGGCAATAGGCAAGAATCACAGGAGTGAGATCATCCTCCTTGATCCAAAAATTGGACATGACGCACCATCAGGATCTTATAGCATGCGCCGCTGTCGCTGCGGAGGCTGAGTCCAAGCTACGTAAGAGTAATCTCAGTAACATCCCAGTTTCTGGAAATATGTGGTGCATGCGGAGAGACTTAAGGGAATTGTTTTGGCTACCTATATCACCAAAGTGCACTTATCTTTTCTGTCACACATCCAGAGAGAACTTCAGAGTTAAGCGTGCTTGGACTGGAGCAATTTAAGGATGGGTGACCTACAGGGAAGTCATTTCCAGTACCGTGTGAGTGAGGACAAAACACGGGAAAAGATTAAGTGGTGATTTGCAGGGTCAGTAAACAAGTCTTTCTAGCCTCCCGGACTAACGCACCGACCGTCGGACAGGGGTGGGCCCATAGGCCGAGATTGGGCATAGGGCCCATTGGGAGATGAAGATTTCTCCTGAAGGGATGAGGATTTCCCTTGTATGTTATTGAGATATGAGGATTTCTCTCGAGGAGATGAGGATTTCCTCTGCATACCGATAACTCGACGGCGGTCGGCGTTACAAGTGGTATCAGAGCGAACCCTGACGAGTGTGTGAGTCACACTGTCAGAGGTACGCAACGAGGACGTTGCGATCAGTTAGTGGGGGTGATTGAAAAATCTCAGTTTCTGGAAATATGTGGTGCATGCGGAAAGGCTTAAGAGAATTGATTTGGCTACCTATATCACCAAAATTCACTTATCTTTTCCGTCACACATCCAGAGAGAACTCCAGAGTTAAGCGTGCTTGGACTGGAGCAATTTAAGGATGAGTGACCTACTGAGAAGTCATTTTCAGTACCGTGTGAGTGAGGACAAAACACGGGGAAAGATCCCGTGGTGATTTGCAGGGTCAGTAGACAAGTCTTTCTAGCCTCCCGAACTAACACATCGACCGTCGGACAGGGGTGAGCTCACGGGCCGAGATTGGGCGTGAGACCCATTGGGAGATGAAGATTTCTCCTGAATGGATGAGAATTTTCCTTGTATGTTATTGAGAAATGAGGATTTCTCTCGAGGAGATGAAGATTTTTTCTGCATACCGATAGCTCAACGACGGTCGGGACGTTACTATCCCAGTCGTCCCAGTCGTCGCGGGGCAAAATAGGCAGCCCAAGTAGTGCAATGGTTACTTAATTAAATAGTCCATTAGCATAGTTAATTTTTTAATTTAGATCCCCAATATAGTTACTTTGTAAATTGACCCTTGATTAAATTAACAAAATATCTCCTCTAATTGATTTGCGTGTAACGTTTATTTGAGAAATCAATTAGTATTGATTTTGAAAACGTCAAACTATGCAATTAATTGTGTTTATGAGAGAATAATTCTCTTGTCTCCTCTTTACTGCTTTAGACGAGCATATGGCTATATATTGAGCCATTATATTTCTCATAAGTAGACACAGCAGACAACACATCAATCCTCCTCATATTTATTTTATTTGTTTTTGAGTCTGAGAATACTCGCAGAATTTTGGTTTGATAGATTATGTTCTTTAGTGTTGGAAGACAGAAGCAACCGAAGTTGTATCCTGAGAATCTTACCGCTACTAAACCGTCACACTAAGGTATGGGTTGTGGCTTTGAGTCTCAGAATTTGGCAAATGGACCAATGGTCTAAAAAATTAATTCTTTTAATACAAATTTTTTTGAATTATGGAGTTGATTAAATCAACAAAATGTCTCCTCTAATTGATTTGCTTGTAACGTTTATTTGAGAAATCAATTAGTATTGATTTTGAAAACGTCAAACTATGCAATCAATTGTGTTTATGAGAAAATAATTCTCTTGTCTCCTCTTTATTGCTTTTGACGAGCACATGGCTATATATTGAGCCATTATATTTCTTATAAGTTGACAAATACAACACATCAATCCTCCTCATATTTTATTTTATTTGTTTTTGAGTATGAGAATACTTGCAAAATTTTGGATTGATAGATAGATTCTGTTCAGTGTTGGAAGACAAAAACAACCGCAGTTGTATCCTAGGAATCTTACCGCTACGAAACCGTCGTACTACGAGGCGTTTAAAGATTTAAAGAAAGAGAGCCGATGTCTCGCCTCTGCAATTCTTTTTCATCTTTCTGATTTGGTATTGTAATTTTTGATTCATGTTCTTAAATTAATCTTTCATATATCAGTTATCAGTTGCTCAACTCTAGTAAATTTAGTTTCTACGTGTTTCAATCATAAGCTTATGTTTCTTCTTCCTTTCTACTTTGAGTCTTTAATCTTCAATAGATTCTCTATACATCGCTGAGCTTCTTAGCTGTTCATCTTCAAGACACTATTCATGGAGAATTCTTTGCCTTTACATAGGACATTTGTTTCATCCTTGGCTAAAACCCGTAAGTTTTATCATTTGGTGATTAGTTCGTATTTTCGGGAGCTTTGTAATGAATATGGCGGTTTGGAAGATGGTGGGAAGCGATTCTGTGTGTCTAGAGTTGCTTTATATGTGTTGCGTATGCCAAAGTTTGGATATTTGGTTGATATATATAATTCTTTTTGTTTAGTACTTTACGTTCCTTTCATATGTTTCTAAATTTATCTCTGGTAGGAACGACATCTTGAAAGCTAATTGCATAAAGAAATTCGTTTAGGCCATCTTCAATATTAGCTAATCCGGTATGGGCAAACAAATTATGTGAAGTGATTGGATCAGTGCCATGGCAAAAAATTGTTGAAGCTGGTACGAGTACCAGCCGGATATGAGGAGAGTGTTTTGAAACATTTGAATGGGTTCCCACTCCAAAAAGGTCCACTTATTTAAAAAATAAATAAATAAATATTAGTTTGTTTAAAATATGTTATTTGATGGATAAAAATGAAGATTTAGTGAAATAAAAAACTATTTTTTGTGTGGAATCTAGTATTTTATGAGGTTATATGATTAAAAAGTAAAAATTTTAATTATTATTTTTTCATAATTTTATTTCACATAAGAAAAATGAATTTATTGTTGTTAAAAATCGCTTTTTAAAAAAAAAAATATTTATACTAAATGTTAGTAATTTCTTTTTTCTATAGGGCCCAAAAATCTCAGATCCGGCTATGTGAATACCAAAGTAATGTAATCACATAGAATGACTGCCCGCGAAGAGACAATTGAGTAATGAGAAAAAGCGGTTTTGGTCACAAGTTAATGGGCAAAAGGAGATCCTTATGGGGAGGTTGCTCTTGTAAGGGATGGGGGGATGTAGGTTGGGGTAATAATGATTGTTGGAATAGTGGTGGATGGGAAAACCGGAATTCGGAAAATCAAGTTAGGGAGATGAAGGAGTAAGGGATATAAGGAGCATTTGATTTTCATGAAGGGCTTCTAATCCTACAAATGTTTAAAGATTTATGTATAGTTCTCCTACAAATGTTTTAGAAAAACAAAAAATTAACATGAGTCTAACACTATATTTTTTTTCCTAATATTGATTTCACATATAATTTCAACGTTATTATTATTTCAGTTGTACATTAATCCTCTAATACCATTGTTATAATGCAATCATTATTCAACACGTTCGTCTAACTGATTGCCAGTTTTATCTTAACATGTTTTCGATTCAAACAGCATTCCATTGTGCCACGTAATTTATCCAAAACCCGAAAAGAAACCAGATAGTTTTTTTATTGTTCACAAGAAGAAAATATATATATATTAGACTTTTCTGAATGTGATGAGATTTATCCAAAAATAATGGACAATCATCCACGTGTCAGAATCATGATCGATGTTAAAGAAGTAGTGGATCACCTAACCCGGAACAGAAGAACTGGTCCAAAGTGTTCGGAGGAGGGTTTTAGGGCTAAAGCTAAAAAAAACCGTTGGTTAGTTTTAGCCCCACAAAAAAAAAAAACTCGAAAGACGTTATTAATTTACTGATAATTTGAGACTAATTAGACGTTGAAAAGAATTTCTGAAAATTGACTTTCATATATTGTGAAAATTGACTTTCATATATTTCTGAAACTTTGTTGTAAAGAATTTTTGTGGTTTCATGGGGTTTTTGTTCAGACACAAACCCAACTTTAAAGGCGGATGTTTTACGGCTCATATCTCTCTATATATTTTATTTCCCACAAACGAGTTCTAACTTCTAACATAAATCTCACTTTTGTTTTCTCGCACAAAATCAATCATTCAATGAAACGAAAGAGACACAATCATAAGGTTGTGTAGTGTAATGTGATCATATATCCAATGTTTGTTTGTTTAGATTTTCAACACGATGATCTGATTTTTGTATACATTTGATAAAAAAAAATGCGCAGTTTCAGGCTTAACGTAAGCAATTTGTACTTGCGTGTGTCGCAAGGAACATGGTGGACTATGGTTTCGATGCCTACCAACTTCCTGTGGTTCCTAGGGCTTGTAGATCACCCAGGGTGCGTGTATATAGATATCAACAAGATTTCTTCGTTCACAAGTTACAAACAATTGGCTCACTCCATATATTTTTTATTATCCAGGGACGCAGGCAAAAATGGATGAAAAAACATAGATCCGAGTCCGAGGTTTTAGCCCAAGTGGTCGGAAAATTGCCAGGCGATTGCAAGAACCGAGTTGCTATAGCCCATGAACCAAAGGAAGATTTCTTCGTCAATAACTTCTTAGAGACAATGGAAGTTAAGGTTAAGCCTCAACTTGGTCGAGAAAAACCTTCTCCGGTGTTATTGTCTAAGGACTGGTTAGCTTTAGGTCCTTCCATATCTAGCTCTCCAATCACAGAAGAAGGAAACTCCGAGATTGGTAAGATAAAGTGACTCGCTAGCTTTATCTGTACCGCAAGCTTTTTAACATTCAAAATTGATTTTTTAAAAAAGCTTTTAAATGGATTAGATGGGAAAAGAAAGATGTGTTACACGAAAGGGCGAGGTTCGTGTAGTAGCCAAGAATCGCAGAATATGTATCCATTGAAGAAAAGAAAGTTGTTTTACCAAAATCATCGACCTGAATCATGTGATGCTCCAAGTACCGGTATGGATACCTATTTCAGATCAGATTTATATGAACAGTTATTTAATGTTATTTTTTATAACAATTCTATTTGTCGTATATTCAGTTAAATTCGGTAACAAATCGTTGAAAATCTCAGAGCTATTGGTGGACATTTCCGAATCAGCGACGGTCGGTTCACTGAAAATAGCAAGCAGTACATGAGGCAGTAACACGGATTCTTGAGGATGGACTAAACATAGGAGTGCTTCTTCAAGGTAAAACCATCGTTGATGACTCCAAACAGATTGGGATCCCTCGTGATGATGATGATGACCACAACCTCAGCTCTTTGGGATTCACGCTAGAACCGCGATCATCAGAAACAACAACAAGAACGTTAATCTCTCCTTCCCCCAAAACGCGTCTTAGGTACACCGATCAAATGTTCAAAACTAATGTAAAACATTATACAAGTGTAAAAGTTCTAAACTCTATGTTATTAGTAGTTTTTCCTTCTTTATTAAATCTGTCAGAAATATCATATAATTAACTTCATTAAAAACAAAAAATTAGGGCTCCGGGGTCCATGGAGAGCATTGAAACGGTGGTAGCTAAAGCCGTGGTTCCGGTGCGCATGAAACCGGCATCACGGTCAGAGATGGTTCAAAGGAGAATCAGACGGCCATTCACTGTCTCAGAAGTAGAAGCTTTGGTTGATGCCTTAGAGAGGCTCGGCACCGGAAGGTAATCTTATCAAGCTCCAAATTTCAAGGCTTGAAGGTTTTTTAATTTCCTTGTATTAAATCAAAATTGTAATAATTTGGACGTTGTTAAATTACTGAATTGTCTTCCATATATATATTGATATCATCTTTAATATCATCTGTGTAACTTAAAACAGGACAAATGGAAAACGTTGGTTCACACGGCAAAGATATCAGCAAGGCAAAGAAGAGGCGAACCAGTGCCTCAAGACCTTCTTGATAGGGTTTTAGCCGCCCATGCGTTCTGGTCCGACCGGACCGGATGAATAAAAAACTCTATATACGCTTTTTGTGTATGACATGTCGTCTTAGTATTACAATCCATTTTGATATTCTATATAGAATGATTTAACTTAGGATTTTTATTTTAAACACATAAGATTTTGGAACATTTCAACCCGGAAAATATGTGGTTGTATTGATTACTGAGTTGGTGTAGGTTCTAACTTAACTTGCCATACAAGTCACTTTAAGAATTAAGAAATGATCACGATGATAAAACGAGGTTATTAGTTGATCACTAATAACATCGTGATCAAAACATTCATTATATTATTTATCTTTGGGTTTAGTTTGAAGTTTTGTTAGGAATCAAAACATTTTTTAGGTTTAGAATTTTAATATTTAGGTTTTAAACATCCATAATTACATGTATTTTTGCAAATAAATAACACATTATATTTAGTTAGTAGCAGTTATTTGTCGTATCATAATATTACGCGTTTTAATCAGAAAACAAATATCGGATAATAGCAAATATTGATCAAGTAATTAGAATATGTAAAATTGAAAAGTGGATAAGATATGAATATTACATAAGAAAAATCATAACACAATAGATCACGAGGGGTAAACTATATCGAATAGACAACATACCCGTCTTTTTAAAAATAAGTTAATAATGTTACATATGTAAAAGATAGTAGTTAATAATAAAAAAAATATTTGTAAATTTTACTTAACAAATTTATAAAATGAAAATATTAACGAAATAACTTGGGTTTGTGAAATAATTTAATAAAAGTTATTACTTTCCTAAAATTTAATATATTTATAAATTTTAATATTTAGTTTTGAAAAATACAATTTTAATAAATATTTTCATAAGTTCAATTTATTAATTTAGTTTCAAAAATACTACCACATTCTGTTAGATTCAGTTATTATCATTTCATTCAACAAATAGTTATCAAAAATTTTGGAGATTAAGCTGTTACGATTTATGATTTATGAATAGATGATCAAGATTGGGCTTATACTGATCTCTCATTCTATCCTTACAAATTAATTAAAGATCTCAAAACACAATCTTCTCAACTAATGATGATGGTTAGAGCGCATTAAATTTCCGCCGAACGACGTCACATCATTCCTGCTTAGACTCTTGAGCAAATCCTCCATATGTCAGAGAAAAGATATCCACAAATATAAACCAAAAAAAAAAATCAAATATGATATTTGTTGACAAAATGATAACAAAAGCACAAATAAAAATTATATTATAAGGCCAATCCTGTCTTGGGCGATTACAAGAACCTAACTTATCATTTTTTCAACTTCCACTCTCCTCTCAAATTCTCAATATTTGGGTGACAATTATGTTTCATTGTTTATGCTTCTAAACATCAAGGTAATAGTTTCCTTACTTGTCTCTTCTTCTGATCGTGTGTGCTTATGCTAGTGTAATTTTGAAACCCTTCTCTGTTACAAAATTTCTCAACTCAAATTCATGTCTTTGTTCAGGCTTTTAAGTGATTATTGATCTGTGGTCGCTATGTCTTCCAAAAGGATGAATCTTGGGTCTAGAGACTTAATCAGTAGTTTACCAGATTGTCTTATTTCTCACATTTTGTCTTTCGTTCCCACTAAAGAAGGTGCTTCAACTTCTGTTCTAGCCAAAAGGTGGAGATATCTCTTTGCTCATACACCTAATCTTGATTTCGATGACTCTGTTTATCTAAATCCTGAAATGGGTAACCAAAAGAAGATTACTTTTCCTTGGATAACCACAAAAAAGAGTAAAGTCCCTAGAAATTTTGTGGACAGAGTATTGGTTTTGCATCAGAATGTTTCTTTAAACAGATTCTCTCTTAAGTGTGAAGATATTGTTCATCCAGCTATTGTCATTAGATCTTGATCTTCAAATCTCCACGGAATTGGGTTGTTCGCTTCCTACGGAGATGTTTGTGAGCCAGACTTTGGTTAGGCTTAAGATAGGAATTAGAGATCTTCTCGCATTGATGTGAAAGATGTTTTTCTTCCAAAGGTTAAGACCCTTCATCTTGAGTATGTCATAATCGAGAACAGTGTGTTTGCTAAGCTTCTTTCGGGTTGTCATGCGCTTGAGGAGTTAGTTCTGAACAATTTGTTCGAGTGTACGGGATCTTGCTCTGTTTCTACTGAAACACTCAAGAGACTAGAAGTTTGTCTTTCGGAAACTTTTGATGAAAATCACAAGAGTGTGTCATTTGATACCCCAAATCTTGTTCACCTCGAATATTATGATACTATTGCAGACGAGTATCCGAAAGTGAATTTTAAGTCGCTTGTTGATGCTAGTCTCAATCTTCGGATGACAACTGATCAGATCGTCACTGCGAAATTTTCAAATGATGATATATCACATCCGGAAGAGATGGTTGGTCATGCAACAGATTTTCTTATGGGAATTTGCAATGTTAAGATCCTTTACTTGTCTGATAACACTATTGAGGTCAGTCCCATTTTCACTCTTAGTATATTTTTATAGTTTTATTCAGGTAGTATAATTTGGTTTAAGGGCTAAGAGTTTGATGACCTTATTGATTTGGTTTTGTTTCAGGTACTTACTTACTGTTGTTACTCAAGGTGATGAGTCGTGGTGTATTAGATCATCGAGTCCGGTGAAGGTTCTAAAGATATTGCAGTTTGGAGAAATCTTTGGTGATGATGATGACATAGAGGAGCAGATAAAGCAGGTCAAACACTTCCTAAAGACAATGCCGAATCTTGAGCAACTTATACTGTACTATGATACATCTTTCGACGAAGATGTGAATGAAGTGTCATCACAGCTTCAGTGGCATCCTAGAGTATCTTCATCCAAGTGTAGGATTCAAGTAATCTCAGATAACCTCTCCTTGTCATCTATAGTGCCTTCTCCAGTAACGACTAAATGGGGTCGTCTTATGTAGAAAAACCTTTCTGGTTTCTCGTCTCTCTCTTGAATGACGGACTGATCATGACTTTTTGATAATTTTAAAGCCGAATATGTAAAGTTGCTAAGAGATATGAACTATGGTCAACATCATTTTGGTTAGTAAAGAGACTTGTTATATGCTTTGTCCTTTTGGCTTCCCCTGACAATGGTAATAGTAACTTCATGTTTGTTTGAATTCTTTTGTTGTTTTATCTTTTTTTTTTGGCTGAGTAAAAAAGAAAAGAAATGTAAACACACGAGACCTAACTTGTCATAGAAGTTAATTCAGGAAAAAAAATTGCCGGACGTTTTCCTTACCATAATTACCCTGTGTTTGATAATTTAGAATTAATTTAAGTTTCATTCGGTTGAGGGTAAATTCAATATTTCAGACTGGTTTTCTTCAAATTTGTCCATGTATTTATTGACCTAAAGATATTATTCTCAAAATAATAAATTTATCGACCAAAAAAAGGCACGAAGTTTTACTAGAAAGATTTGTTTTCCTTTAAAAAACAAATTTTGTAAGAAAAAAATCAACTTATTAGAGCCACATTAAATTGGCAAATCAGAATATCCCCAAAATCAAAAAATTTGACACGTTGAAAAAACCCTAAATTTCAATTTCGAATCTATAAATGTCAAAAAATTCTCAATAGCTAGTTAGCTATTTCTGCGGGATTCGGTTTTAGAGCATAAGCAAATTTCCATTAATCCTTCTTCTGATTCTCGTAAGTAGTCTTTGATTTTCACTTTTTCTCGATCAAACTTTGCTTCTCCTTGGTACGTACGTGTATCTATATATGATTCTTAGGGTTTTCTTTCGGAGATCGATTTGAAGATCTGCAATTTTCTTTTGTTCGAATTTCTTACTTGATCCTCTTTACTCAGGTTGCAAGTATGGATTCTTGTTCTAAAGATTTGATCAACGAATTGCCAGACCCACTTCTTTGCCACATTTTGTCGTCTCTTACGACAAAAAAGCTGCTTTAACATCAGTTCTCTCAAGAAGATGGCGTTAGCTACTTGCTTTTGTTCCTAACCTCGAATTCCACGACTCGATCTATCCTCATCCTGAGAAAAGGAAGAAGTTTACTACAAGTTTTCCAGATTTCGTGAACAGGATCCTTGACTTGCAAGGCAACTCTCCTTTAGACAAGTTCGTTCTAAAGATTGTAGGTAATAATGATCCAGTTAATCAAGATTGGGTCGTTCGTTGGATACACAATGTGTTGGCGCGTCGTGTATCGGATCTTCATCTAGTCATGAATTCGAAAATGATGTATTCGCTTCCTTCGAGGAACTTCTTGAGCGAGACACTCGTTAGGCTGACAATATATGGCCCTGGCATTTATGTGGAAGATGTTCGTTTACCAAAGCTTAAGACTCTCTGTCTCAAGTCAGTTATGTTCAGCGAGGGCGATATTGGGTTAAGCAAGTTTCTTTCTGGTTGCCACGCGCTTGAGGAACTAGCTTTGGATCGTATGTGGTCGTGTTCATGGAACTCTTGCCCTTTTTCTGTCACAACTCTCAAGAGACTAAGGTTTGATTGCTGTTTGTGTCAGCATGAGGATACTGCAACTAGTGTGTCGTTTGATACTCTGAATCTTGTTTACTTGGAATACACTGAAGTCATTGCGAACGAGTATCCAAAAGTGAATTTTCATCGCTTGTCGAAGCCAAAATCGATCTTCAGAATACATTTGATGATATATACAACGAAGTCGTTGTAGGTAGCGAGGCAGACTATAGTTTCGGTAATGCAACATATTTTATAATGGGAATCTCCAATGTTCAGATCCTCTACTTCTCTGCCCACACTCTCGAGGTTTGTGTTCCAATCTTTTTTTTTTTGGGTCTAAATGTTAGATTGTGTTTCCAATCTTATCTTTCTCCTAATCTCTCTTATTTTTATGCTACTTTGAATAATGATTTGAGTCAGTGATTGCAATTGAGTTGGTAATAATATGCGTTTTGGTTTTAGGTACTAACGTTTTCCTGCAAAGCAATATCGACATTCAGCAACCTGACTCATTTGACTATCCAGAGTCAGCCAAAAGTTGGATGGGAATCGTTACCAGAGCTGCTCAAGAATTGTCCAAAACTTGAAACTCTCGTCTTCCAAGTATAAAACAAACAAACCCTTTAAAGCATCACATAACAAACGTCACACAATTTGTTAATGCAACTTAACTTTGAAACTATTTCCCCCCTATAAATGCTTCAGGGACTCCTCCACAGAGCTACGGATATATGTGGAGATGTGTGTTTATGCAAACCTTGCGAGGAGGAGGGCAGATGTGGATTTGTGTGTTTATGCAATCCTGGAAATGAGGAGGAGGAGGAGGTTCCTAGTTGCTTGTCATCAAGTCCTGTGAAGGTTCTAAAGATTTTCATGAATGGTTACAACATCGAGGAGCAGATAAAGCAAGTTAAGCACTTTTTGGAGACAATGCCACATCTTGAACAAATGGTTTTACACTATGATTCATATTTTGACAAAGATGTGCAAGTGTCAATCAAACTTCAGATGCCTACTAGAGTAGCTTCACCAAAGTGCAAGGTCCACTTTATCCCAAAGTGCAAGGTCCCAATGGGGTCGTCTTGTTTATAAGAACCTTTCTTGAAGGACTCATGACTTTATGATAATTTTAAAGCCGAATATGAATGCGTCTATAAGATTTGTAAAAAGTTGCTAAGAGATCTGAACTCTAATCAACTTTATTTTGGTTGACAATGGTAATGGTAACTTTCATGTTATGTTTGTTTCAATTATTTTGTTGTTGTATCTATTCTTGGTTGATTAAAGAAAAGAAACGTAAACACAAGAGACCTAACTTGTCATAGAACTTAATTCAGAAAAAAAAATTGCCAGACGTTTTTCTTTCCAAAAATTTACCCTATTTGGTTTGATATAGGTTATAATAATTAATTAAGTTTCATTTGATTTTGGGTAAATTTCAATATTTCAGTTTGATTATCTTCAATTTTATTCATTTTCATCAATTCGAGCTAACATATATTTATTTTCCTAGATATATTATTCTCAAAATAATATATTTGTCGATAAAAAAAAGTCACGAAATTTTACTAGTTTTTTTCCCTTTAAAAAACAAATTTTACTACTTAACGATGTTATTAATTATTAGAGCCGCATTAAATCGGCAAATCAAAATATCTCCAAAATCAAAATTTCGACACGTTAAAAAGAGCCCTAAATTTCAATTTCGCTCCCGCAAGAAAATTTCTGAATCTATAAATGTTCAAGAATTCTCAACAGAAGCAAGTTTCCATTAATCCTTTTTCTGATTTCGTAAGTAGTCTTTGCTTTTCACTTCCTCTCGATCAAATTTTGCTTTTTCTTAGGGTTTTCTTTCCGATAGACCGATTTGAAGATCAAGAACATTGAAATCTCGAATCTTTTTGTTTGAATTTCTTACTCGATCTTCTTCACTCAGGTTGCAAGTATGGCTTCTTGTTGTAAAGATTTGATCAACAAGTTGCCAGATCCACTTCTTTGCCACATTTTGTCATTCCTTACGACAAAAGAAGCTGCTTCACCATCAATCCTCTCAAGAAGATGGCGTTATCTACTTGCTTTTGTTCCTAACCTCGAATTCGACGACTCGATCTATCTTCATCCTGAGAAAAGGATCAAGAATCCTCTGCTCGAGTTTGGTTTAGAGGGTTTCGTGATTTATGATGAAAACGATAAAAGGAAGAAGCTTTCCACAAGTTCTCCAGATTTCGTGAATAGGATCCTTGAATTGCAAGGCAACTCTCCTTTAGACAAGTTCTTTCTAAAGCTTGTAGATGATGATGATCCAGTTGATCCAGATTGTGTCGTGCCTTGGATACAGAATGTTTTGTCGCGTCGCGTATCGGATCTTCATCTAGTTATGTATTTGGATTGGAGTGATTGTACATCTTGTTCTTCGCTTTCTTTGACGAGCGAGACACTGGTTAAGCTGAGAATAGATATTAGAGATGGTCCTAACATTGATGTGGAAGATGTTCGTTTGCCAAAGCTTAAGAGTCTCTATCTCGAGACAGTTTCGTTCGAAGAAGACGGTATTGGATTTAGCAAGCTTCTTTCTGGTTGTAACGCGATCGAGGAACTGGTTTTTGATCGTGTATATTCGTGTTCGTGGAACTATTGCTCTGTTTCTTCAACAACTCTAAAGAGACTAACGTTTTATTGCTCTTGTTCGGAGCCGCATGAGGTAAATGCAATTAGTGTGTCGTTCGATACTCCGAATCTTGTTTACTTGGAATACACTGAAGTCATCGCGAACAAGTATCCGAAAGTGAATTTTCAGTCGCTTGTTGAAGCCAAAATCGATCTTGAGATGACAGAATATCAGATATACGACGCAAGATCCAGATACGAGGAAAGTGCTTCAGAACTAGAGGACCAAATCGCTGGAGGTAATGCTACAGATTTTGTAATGGGAATCTCCAATGTTCAGATCCTCTGCTTATCTGCCAACACTCTAGAGGTTTGTAGTCTCATGATCTCTTTTGTTTTCATGCTACTTTGAATAATGATTTGTGTAGATAATGATATGGTTTTGGTTTCAGGTACTAACGTTCTGCTGCAAAGCAATACCGATATTCAGCAACTTGACTCATTTGACTATCCAGAGTAAGCAAGAAGTTGGATGGGATTCCTTACCAGGGCTGCTCAAGAATTCTCCAAAACTTGAAACAAACCCTTTAAAGCATCACAAAAATTTGATAATGCAACTAAACTTTGAAACCATTTCTTTTATATATGATAGCTTCAGGGACTTGTCCATAGAACAACGGATAGATGTGGAGATGTGTGTTTATGCAAACCTCGTGGGGAGGATGAGGAAGTTCCTAGTAGTTACTTGTCATCAAGTCTTGTGAAGGTTCTACAGATTTTAATGAGTGATGACGAAATCGAGAAGCAGATAAAACAAGTCAAACACTTTTTGGAGACAATGCCACATCCTGAACAACTTCTTTTATACTATGATTCATCATCTTTTGACAAAGATGTGGTAGTGTCAACACAACTTTCAGATGCTTACTAGAGTAGCTTCACCAAAGTGCAAGGTCCAACTTACTAGAGTAACCTCAGCGTAACATCATCATCTACTGTGTCATCTTCGGTATCGGCGAATTGGGTTTATCCTCTTCTTTAGAAGAACCTTTCTCGTTTCTCTTGTCTCTCTGTTTTGATCATTATTGGCTCTCTGGTTCCCATATATACATGTGTCTACAAGTTTTGTACTAAATGATCTAAACTCAAACCCAAGTGTATCCCTGATTGGTTGTTTTTATAGTTTTGAAGACATTTGTTTTGTACAGATACTAAAATAAAATAGTAGTCGGTTCCTGCTTTCTTTTGTTTACAATCTTATGAGCCATTTTGGGCCATGCCCTATGGTTTGGCCCATACTCATTCTCCCTTAACCGATAAAATGGGTCTCTGCAACTTGACCACGTGTTTTGTCTATCTCCTCTCTTCTTGTAATAAAAATCTAACAATCTTCCAATTGGTTTGCGTTTCTGAGTTCCTTTCTTCTTCTTCTAAGAAGCTTAAAATGGCGAACAATGGACCTAATTGGGACGGATTACTCAAATGGAGTCTTTCCCATTCCGATGTAGCTTCTTCCCCTTCTCGCCGTTTGAGGTCCCCATCAACTTTTCTTACTTAAAATCTCTTTTTTCTTGATCAAATCTTACATGATTACTCATAGCTTGTTATTTTATTTTTATTTTTTATCAATCATTCGTCTCTTTGCTTAAAAGTGGGTTCTTTATTTGATTGAAATGCTCTGTTTTCTGAGAATGAAAGCATTTGGATGATAGATCGGGGAATTTGTTTGTTTATGATTATTGCTTTCTTTGAGTTTTTGATTTGGAATGTTATGTTCTTTTGTTAGTGAGGAAGATCGACAATGGTTTATGGAAGCTATGCAAGGACATACAATCGATTCGATTTCGCGTATGAAACAGATTTCTCAAATCATGAAAATGCCTGAACAAGTCTTGGACTCTCAAGGAGTTACATCTGATGATCTTGAAGGTTTCCTTACTTCTTTCGTTGCAAATTGCAATGGCGATTATTCGAGTTATGCTTAAGAACCGATTTGATCGATTTTTAAATACCTGTTCCTTTTACTTGGACAGGAATGTTGGATGAGTTGCAGGAGCACGTCGAGTCGATCGATTTAGCCAATGGTTTGATCTTTACATAACTAATGTTCGGTTTTTGTTATATTTTGTGCTTTTTACATATTTGGATCATTAATGTTTTAGATCTTCATTCCATTGGAGGTTTGGTTCCTCTCCTTAGCTATCTTAAGAACTCTAATGCGAAGATTCGAGCAAAATCAGCCGATGTTTTGACCACGGTTGTCCAAAACAATCCAAGAAGCCAGCAACTTGTTATGGAAGCAAATGCGTTCGAACCATTATTAACCAACTTTATTTCTGATCCCGACATTAGAGTCCGGACCAAGGCGCTCGGTGCTATATCTTGTAAGAGTTACTATTTATAGCAAAAAAAATGCTTGAGGACCCTAAAGTTTGACATTGTTTTGTTGCTTTTTGGCATTGCAGCGCTTATCCGTAACAACGAACCCGGGATTATAGCTTTCCGTCTGGCAAATGGTTACGCTGGCTTGCGAGACGCTTTGGTCTCTGATACTGTTAGATTCCAAAGGTAAAATGTCTCAAGCATATGCATTATTTAGGAAGAGTGTTCTTAAGTCCTTGATACATACTCTTTCTGTTTCAGAAAAGCGTTGAACTTGATTCACTATCTTCTCCGAGAAAGCAACTCAGACTGTAAAATCTTTAGAGATCTTGGATTCCCTCGCATAATGATCCACCTAGCATCCAACCAAGACCTCGAAGTCCGGGAATTTGCACTCCGTGGTCTCCTAGAACTTGCCCGTGAAGAATCTGAGAGAAATCTTGACAGGGCGGATGTGAATTTAAGACAGCTTCTTGAGGAGAGAACAAGAAGAATCATTGCGCTGTCGGACGAAGATCTTAATGCAGTTAGAGAAGAAAGGGAGCTAGTGGATACCCTTTGGACTATGTGTTATGATGAACCATCCCAACTAAGAGAGAGAGAGCTGGTTTACCTCCCCTGTGATGACGAGCAGGCTCCTGATGTGGTTAATGACCGCTTTGAACCTCCTTTAAGGGCTTGGGCTGCAAGACGACATGATGAAACAAGTGAACCACCAGTTCCACTTCTTCTTGGTCCTGCACAGTGACCTCCCTTGCTATGGCGTTTGATCCGACCGCAAGAAAATAGTGTTTTTCGACTACAAACCTCTGTATAGAAAACTTGTGGAACACATTTCTACTGTTCTACCGTTTCTTCGTTCAATTCTGACAATACTATAGTGTCAGTTATTGTGTTAAGCCATTAATTAGAGCGAATACTACTTCTAAGGACTGTTCTTGGTCGTAAATCAGCTATCACAATCATAATATTCTTATATTTGATATAACAAAATCTCAATTATTTCTCCATACAAAGGCAAAAATATATGTACACATCCGCATTCATAAAGTTTTCTTCATAAATTACTGTAAGCCTTGCTAAAGTTGAACACTAATCACCTCCCACCAGAGAGTTGAGAATTAGTAATGGAAGATCCGCCAGTAAACCCTTTAAACACGGAGGACATATACGACATTGCAATACCGCTAAAACCGTCCCGACCTCCCAGATTCATCACGCTACCCGCCGACAAATCCAATGGCGTTAATTCAGGCAACGTCATGTCTCCTCTTAGATATTGTAGCACCTGCCTCATACTCGGTCTACACCGAGGGTCCGAATGCGAACACAGCAAACCAAGTTTCAAAACCATTTCAACCTCTTCAAGATCGTAGACATCGGACCCGAGATTCTGATCTTTCGCTTCCATTATGTTTCCTCTGAGCCACAAACTAAAAACCCATTCCACAAGCAAGAACGTATCATCACTTTCGCTGTGGATCTCAATGGGTCGTCTACCGGAAACAACTTCAAGAAGAAACGCACCAAACGCATAAACATCAGTCGCTGTCGTGGCTCGTCCAGTCCGGGAATGTTCAGGTGCTAGGTAACCCAACGTTCCAACAACGTGAGTAGTCTGAGGATCCGATCCGTGATCATACAACCGGGCCAAACCGAAATCACCGAGCCTTCCATTGAAATCAGCGTCTAAAAGAACATTGCTAGCTTTCACATCACGGTGAATCACAACTTGTTCCCATTCCTCATGAAGGTAAAACAATCCTGAAGCAACACCTTTGATGATCTTAGATCTCTGTTTCCAATCTAAAGTCACCTCTGGATTGTTGTATAGATACTTGTCTAAGCTTCCATTGGGCATGTAATCGTAGACAAGAAGTAGCTCTCCTCTTCGACGACAATAACCCAATAAAGGAACTAAATTCCGGTGACTCATTCTTCCGATACTCACAATCTCAGCCACAAACTCTTTCATACCTTGTTTGGAATCGTGTGAGACTCTCTTCACAGCGACTTCGAGCTTCGTCGTCGGAAGTATCCCTCTGTAAACCCTACCAAATCCGCCGGATCCGAGAAGATCCTTCTCCTTAAACCCTTTGGTCGCGTGGTACAGCTCCTTGAATCTGAATCGGTTCGTCCCAAACTCAATTTCCCAGTCCTCGAGATCTTCCTCAAACTTCTTCTTCCTCCTCACGATATAGAAAGCAAGCAAGATCAAAGAGAAGATCAAAAACAGGGAAATCAGAGGCATACCGATTTTGTAGAAATCGGGGACTTTTTTAGGCTCAAATCGAGGAAGCTTAGGGAGCTTCGATAACGCAAGCATCGGAGCTTCTCCGTTTAACCGGAAACTCCATCCGGCGACAAAATGCTGAGAGATAACGGAGCCAGTCGCAGAGGAGAAACCTACATACATATCTTGTAGAAGAATCGGAGATAGATCTCTAACATACGAAACAAGAGGTTTTCTGGGTTTATCGGAATCAAACGGAGCCATAGTAACATCGATTCGATGGCTACGATTATCGTAATCGACCCAAACTTGCATCCGTTTGCGACTAATCAAGCTCAGATTCCGAAACTCGTCTTTCTGATTCCAGTATCCAGCCGTCGAGTAGCTCACCGATCTCAACCCATTGATGTCGAGTCCGACGTGATTATCGTTTGGATCTCCGAACTCGCTGCTTTGAATTGTGTCGAATTCGACGGCGAAGACGTGATTCGTGTCGTTTCCATTGTTGGAGATGTTGAAGAGACCGATGTATTGGCTTGGAAGTGAAGAAGGAAGACCGAGAGTTGGAGCTACAACGAAGGCGATTCCATGGCCGCTTAGTGTTGGGATCTGAGATTGTATCGCGAAGACGAAGGTGGTGGAGAAAGAAGAAACGGTGCCGTTTGGTGAATCTTTGAACCGTATCCGTTCGGTATAGAAAGCGTGACCGGTTCTCTGTACCGATGTGTTGGTTAGCTTCAATAGACCGTTGTCTGTGACTGTGGCTATGCCTTGGAGTGAGATATCTGTTGGAGGGTGGAAGCCATTGTATGTGAAATTGAGAATTTGAGAAGAAGATTTCAGAATTTGACAGAGGAAGAAGAAGACGAGCTTGGTGATGTTGAACATGGCTGCTTCCGGTTTAATCCGGTTCGATTATGAAGAAAATGAAGAGAAATCGAAGTTATTTAAAGATGTGAAGAAAAAATTGGAAAAGTCTTTGGTTTCTTTGAGGGCAAGCTCGTGATTGAATGAGAAATGTCAGAGGTTGGTGAGGTGTTGATAAAGATAATAGCTTTGGTTAAATAGATATTTAATTTCATTCTTATGATTATTTTATTTGTTTATCTGTTATATTCGTATCACTTTGATTTTGACTATTGCACAAAATTATAAAATCCAGTTTGTCTGCATGTGTGGCTGCAATTATTTTATTTATTTGTTGTAGGGTTCTTCTAAATAGTGAAATGGTCAATCAGTGAGATGTTGATAACTTTTGTTTAGTTTTCTTTTTTTAATTACGATCAAATTAAGTTAAGTCAATGGAATCTTTGGATCGTAATCTTTTTAGGCATACGAGCACTAAATCCAATATCTGATTTTCGATTTTCATTAAAAGAGTTTGAGACAATTAAATGTTTTTATAGTATAATTTTGTAGGGAAAAAAACTATGAAAATTCAATTTAATTTTTTTTTTAAATGAACGATTTTAAATACATAAAAATAACATATGTTAGTTTAAGAAGAAAACATACAACCCAAAAAGATGGATGAGGAAATATGCACATGTATAATATGCCACCTAATTTCCCATAAATAAGAGAATGAAATTCGAACAAAACTTATCAAGTGGTTCGTGTTTTAATGGATTTGAGACTTGAAAAAAAAGTTTTTAATATCACTAGTTCAACTCTATTTGGAATGAGTGATTTACGTTTTAAACATAATATTATCAATGACTGATTTTGGACACCGAATAAATTATAGAACAAAAATCTGGAACTCCAACTCCAACTGTTTATAAAAAAAAAAAATCATCGTGGGTTAGCGGTTAAATGCATGGGTTGATCATGTTGTGATTATAGTTCATATTCAGGTGAAATAAATGTTTTATGCCATGTTATAAGTTAACATAAGTTATTAGCAAAAATTGATTCCGAACCATAGAAATTATTAAAGCTCAGGCCCGAATTTCCTAATAAAAACAAAACAAAAAAATCAAGGAACACATGGTTCTTTCAGTTTTATTTGGTTTTGGTCTCCAGAATTTTGAAACCGTTGACCAAAAATACAAAAAATACTTATCTAGTTTTAACTTGTAAAAGTGTCATTTCTCTAATGAATAAAGCTTTCTGGATGTGGAGAGAAGTATTATTCTGTCAACATTTCCAAAATACAGTGAACACTGAAAAGATATCAGAACATAGATTGCCAATCAAATGTTTCTTAGGAATTATTAAAATAGATTAATTTACAAGGAAAGTGTCCAAAAAAAAAAGTGTAATTTGAAAGGAAAAGGGTGAGATTTACTTTTTTTTTTTGTTGAAACTTTGTGGTTACATCTTAATCTTATTAATGGTTATGTAACTTATGTTCGTTCATCAGATATGAGAAAGTGATTAACATGTAATATTCCTTTGCATATATTCGTTTTATAATACGTTGAATAACAGTATTTAAAAAAAAAAACAAGATTCTAAAAATCTAGGGTATTTGAAAGTAAGGAATATTTTGAAATGATATATTGGTTTGTCAGATTACTTATTTATATATATATTTGATATTTTTCCTTGGATGTTTGCAGAAACAGAATAATACCGAGTACTATAGATTCATATGACATTTATGAAAAAACGTGGACTTATCCATTACATGTATACACCAAGAAAATTGTTGATTGTTTGGCAAAAGTCATTTTTGTTTAACATTTTTTGATATATTATAAAGACCCAAAATATTAGTTTCAGAAAAATGAAACTATCCATAACTACTTTAGTGACGTAAAACTAGTTGAGTATAGGAAAATTGTGAATGAATGTATCCTGGATTTGTGAGAAAAGGAAGTGATGGAAGGAGAAAGCAACCATGAATGAACCAACGACTTTAAGGAGTGATGAAAATTGATGGGTCAAATGGACAAGTGGTCAAAACTTGTCCACTCTATTTCTTGGAAGCTTCTTCAATTCTTGACCATTGATTTTTTTGGTGTCAGTCAGCTACGTGAGATGATGGGTCTATGATATCTTCATGATCTTGTTTGAATTTTCTTGGATACCAAATTTATTCCATCCCTACTCAACACACAGGACTTGAAAGTTGGAAGTATTAAACTACGAAACAGATAAAAAAGAGTATGGCAATAAGTGGTCGAAAACAAAAATCATATTGTGCTGGTTCAAAAGTTCTTAAAGTTTAGTCGGATCAACTAAACGCTAGTGGGTTAATGGTTTCCATTTTTTGAGGATTTGCTATTTTAATCCAAATCATGAAACGAAGTATTGTACGTGTGTAGAATTATCCTATTTTCACTTGACCATCCGTAGACGTTTTAAATAGCGATATGGGTTTTGGTCTAGGATGATCTCGGTTGGACTTATTATAAAACCCTAATTTTCTAGACCACATGAAAACCAGTTCTAACCAGACCTATTCTGTTTACCAGGCAAGATTAATTAGGCCTCTAATTTTTTAGCATCTCACGGTCATGTAGAGGTTGACATAAGTTTTTGTTGTTGTTTTGTCCACTAGTGTCTAGTAGTTTCTTGAGACCAAAATTTATCTAGCACATGGAATTTCGAAACCAGGAGACATATAGAAGATAGGACACACAAATGGCCATGTAAGGTCTTAAAGAGGGCATGTAAAATATAGGGTTACTTAGCTGTATAACAAAAAAATAAGGGAAATGTCAACTTGTAAGAGAAATTTCTGAATGTTTTTTTTTATTGATTAAATAATCGATATTTTTATCATCCTTTTCCTATTAAAAGAGAAATAGATTTATTATATTTGCTTTTTTATTATAATTTTATTGGTTAAAAACTATTATGTGGCTTGTCAAAAAAGATGACATGGCTTGTCAAAAAATATGAATGGCTTAATTTGAACTAATTAATTAAAATAATAAACTAAAAAATTCTTATTTGATTTAATTTTGCAAACTAAATAAACTAATTAAAATAATAAAACTAATTTGAAATACGTTATATTTTACTTTCTTCTCAATTCCAATCAAATATTTGATTTTGCAAATTACATGGTTCGATTCAAGTTGCAATCTTTATAAACAATCATAAAGCTTTTTTTTATAGAGAAGAATCAAACAATCATAAAGCTAATAACATGAAACTATCAGAGGAGGAGATTCAGTACCAGTGTTTCGTTTCAATTGTTCGCTGAATAAAATAACAGGAATCTCATACACGAAGAATATGTATGTGGTGGGAGCTAGAATCCTACAGAATTTGTATATTAAATCATTCGTTATAAGAAAAAGAGAGAGAGAGTGTGAGAGAGAGAAATTTGAATAATGATAATAAAGTTTGTAATTTTAGTACCTAAATCTAGCTTTGAATCCAACCACAAACAAATCGCATTATTCTCCAAATAGAGGTATTGAAACAAACAGATTAATATTTTCCCCGATATTTTATTAGATATTTTTCTTAAAAACACAGGATTTGCGGACATCAATTTTTATTTTAATGGAAGTTACAGAATAAATGGAAGTTACGGATTTTATAAGATATTATTAGATATATATATATATTTTTTTTTTTGCCTAGCATCATTTTACGTTTGTTTTTTTATCAAAAAAAAAAAAAAACATTTTACGTTGGTTAGTGGTTACAAACACAAGATGTGCTTTTAAAAAAATATCAATACAATCAAATATTAGGTTCATATATCTACACTAACACGAGATCTTGGGGGGAGGGGTTAGGATCCAATTAGAATATCCTAATTTAATATCTAACAAAATCACAAAATAATATCTAATAAAATCAAATAAAATTCTACCCTCAAGAACTCTACCTATAAATATGGTTCATCATCACAATAATAAACTTCACATCTCTCGCTTCCTGTTTTTTCATTTTAGTATCATAATATTTCTCATACCAAACAAAAATTCTTCTTTCGTATTCTTTGAAAATATTTTGACATCAAATGGAAAACAAAAAATCAAAACTCAAATTCTTGTCTTGTGGAAATCATTTAAGCCCACTGAAAATCCTATTGAAATGGTTTTGGTAGATAAAGAGGTTAGTTATTTATATGCCAATTTCGTACCTTTTTTTTTTAATTGAATTGCACACGCGTGATATGTATTTTTGTTCTCATGATATGTTTTGCCTTTGACATGTATTTAATAGATTCATATGTATTGTCTTCCATGAAAAGTAAGATTAATCCATTAAATATTGCCTTGCATTAAAAGTAAACTTCAAAGAAATACGTTAATCTTGCTTCTCTTGATATGTATTGCCTTGACATGTATTTTTTTCGTATGCCGATTTCATATAAAAATGCACTGTTGGTTTAATTGATTTGCCTCTTCTAAAAATGATATTTTCATCCAATTTTAAAACATTAGATTTTTTCATATAGGGAATAAGAATCCCCACAACCATTGAAGATGATATGTTTAAAAAACATCAGAAGGTTGTTAACGATCTCAAACAAGATAATTGCGTGACGTTCAAAAATTTCCATCTTAAAGACTATTGTGGCGACTATAAATCCCAATTCCATATTTACATATAAATACTTTACAATTTATAATATATTTGATATTAAAATTTAACATATATAGAATCATGTTTATACCCGTACGCGCGGTCATCTAGTTTTATGATTAAAACAGAAAAATGCACTTCAAAGCCTAGCCCAGGCCCAACAAACACATTTCTAAAATAAATGTCTTTCTCGATACATGGTTTCCTAAAACCCTAAAACTAGTGTGTCATGTGTTGATTATTTTCCGTACGTAACGAGTATCTACTATTGGTGAGGAATTCATCATTAACGTTTATATCTCAAGACTCAAGTTAAAAGTTTTTTTTACTCAATTTAAGGTTATATTCTGAAAAAATATCGTATAACAATATTAATATGTTTCGTAATTAAACAAGTAGATAGTTTAAAGGATCGGTGAGACACCCATATTGAACTTCTTTATATCTCAATATTATATTCCAAAACGTGTAACAATCATATTCGACACTTTTTCTTCGCGTTGTAGATAAAGACACATGTGAAACTCCAACATTGAAAAGTCGGTAAAAGAAATTTCAAGTAAGAGTTGTTCTTAGAAGCAATAATAACTCTTGACACTTTCTAACCGTAGGGTTAGAATAAGCTTTGTGGAGATTATAATATATGTCTAGACCGATTAATTGTTGGACAAGTCGAAGATGCTAATGCAGAATTGTTCTCTAGTTTTTTGTTTAAGGAAACTACAAAGCGATTGTAATACTTCTTCCTCTTTAAACACTTAACAAGTTAGAAATTGATGTTTAAGCTAACTAAGCAAGTGTCGTCATCACTTAGCATATAGTCTTCTTCAGGCCTGATATAGTCTTATCTCTAATCGGATAAAACACCTAATGTAGGAACTCATTAAAAATATAGTTGTATAATGACTTTCATAAATGTCGTCTAATGACAGTGATTAAAGAAAATTATAAAACATATATGTCGTCGACCGCTCGCTCATTCGTGTATATGTTTTCTTGTGCAACATTCATAGTGTTTATTTAGGACATCGCTCATTCGTTTACATTTAATTTTTTTAATTTATTCTATACCATTTTGATTTATTAACAAGTGTGAGTGTTTTCATATTTAAAATTCCTTTACAATCCACAACACATCACCTGAGTTACACCTTGATTATATACAAGAATACACTAATACAAATCATCGAGCTACAAATTAACCGAATTAGAAAGACATAAATCTTAAATATTTTTTTTTCTTTTTTAACTTAAAGTCTTAGAAGTAATATGGTGACTATTGTCGGCAAGATATGTTTGTATTTTATACAAAAGTTAAAAATATATAAAACCAATAAAATAACCAATCATCACACTAAGTTTTTTTTTGTTTGATAAAAAATAATCACAATAAGTTATCTTAAGAAAAAGTCGGCGGCTTTGACTTTTACTTACTTAATTAACAATGATCACATTGACATTTTATATAACTGTTCTCGTAAACTCATGATCTCAAAACTATAACCTTGAGATTTATAAAACTGTACATCTCTTCACAAATATAAACATTCCCTTTTTATTCGATTTATTTATATTTTCTCTCGATCATATATACAAATGAATAGGAAATACTTGGATCGTCGATCATATTCATGGTCCGGACAAGCAAGACCATACATATGCGATTTTTGCAAGAGAGGTTTCTCAAATGCACAAGCTTTAGGAGGGCACATGAACATACACAGGAAAGACAGAGCAAAACTCCGACAAGCGAACATAAAAGAAGCAGAAGACGCCATTTGCGCCACTTCGAGAAATCAGTTCGAGCAAGATCTTATTGAGTTACCTTTCTTTGTTGATAGGGTCGCTTCGAAGACAAGAAAAGAAGATAGTAAAAGTAGAAACTACTGTTTGGAAGATGAAGAAGAGAAGAAAATGAGGATGCTTCAAAGGGCTTTATCTCAAAGTACAGAAGTCTTAGATCTTGAGCTTCGTTTAGGATTAGATCCTTACAAGAAATCACCAAGTACGTAATTAATTATGTGAATAGTTTATCACCAAGTATATATGTAATTATTATGTGAATAGTTTTCATTTGTTTTGTTCGTTTGATTAGTTATTGATTTGTTAATATTACATTAAAACTAACATTTATGTACATAATGATGGTATCTTATTGTGATGAGTTAATTTGATCATTAATTTGTTACCATAATTGTTAATTTTCTAAAAATTCGATTCAAACATTTTTATAATTTCTCAAATATTTTTATAATCATTTAAAAATATATATATTTGGTATGTATAGTAAATATTGGTTATAAGTGGTTGAATAGTAAATATTTTTATGTATATATATTATTTTGTTATGAAATATTAAAAATCAAACTAAATTTTTGAAATCATTATATATATTTTTAATTATGTTTTGATTTTTTTTATACAAATACCAGTTGTAACCAATCATAATTATGTTTTGACCGGTTGCTAGAGTTCAACGGCCTTTTCTAGTCTGCCATTTCTAGCCACCTTCTCTTTTTTTTTACAACTGTTCACAAAATTTTAACCGCTATGGTTAGACGTGGTAACGAGTACGAGTCGGAGTCTATAATATGGAGAGGGAGTACGTTACACAACTAACCAACGACAATTTTAGCACAAATCGATAGAAAAAGTTAGTATAAAAAGACAAGTAATACCAAAATAGTTTTAACAAGGATAAAAATAGTGTCAGCAGTAAAAAAAAACATTTAAAAAGGCTAAAATAATAAATTTTGATATGACTAATTGTTGAAAAATTTTAAAAAATTCCACATCTCATATGCCACTTTACAAAAATGTCACACTTTAAAATTGTTTACAAGCGTGCCACTATTCATTAAACCAAAAGTCAAATCTGTCATTTTTTCTTTTTATCTTTTTTTTTTCCTTTTTTTTTTACTCTTTCTTCTTCTTTTTCTCTTTTTCTCTCGTGAAAGAGATCTGAGAATTTTTTTTTTTTTCTTTCTCTCTTTCTTCTCTTTTCTCAGATCTCTCATAAAAGAGATATGAGAATTTTATTCTTGCTCTCTCTAATCTGGTGGATATATATGAAAAAAAAAAATATATATATTTTCAGAGAAACTCAAAAGGAAAAGAAGAATCAAAAACGTTTTGATCTAGATCGAATTTTATGAGTTTTTTGTTATTGATCTCGTTTTAATTTTCGCAAATATATTTTATTTGGTTTATTTTACAGATTTGAGTTTTTGATTCGATTTGTGTTACAAATCTGAGATTTATTCGATTTCGGTTACATATATGAGTTGCTAATTTGACTTGTGTTGATTTCAATCTGGATCTAGATCTAAAAATCTGAGTTTTGTTTCGTTTTGCTTTATTTTGTTCTTGATTTTGATAACAAATCTGGATTGATTTTGTAATTGATTTCAATCTGTCAAATTTGGGTTTGATTTCAATATGGTTAATATTTCTTCTTGCTGTTCTTCTGAGTGATCTAGAGTTTTGACGTTTTTATAAAGTTTTTTAAAGGTTTATAAAGTTTTTTAAAGGTTCTGTAAAACTGTTTAAAAGTTTATAAGGTTTTTATAAGATTTTTAAAAGGTTTTTTAAAGGCTTTTATAAGCTTTTTGAAAATTTTTTGTAAAACTGTTTAAAATAATTTATAAGGGTTTAAAAGGTTTATAAAAGTTTTTAAAAGATTTATAAGAGTTTTTTAAACTTTATAAACCTTGTAAAGAATCCTTATAAGGTTTGATAAGGTTTTTTAAAGGTTTTTATAAGGTTTTTAAAAGGTTTTTGTAAGGTTTTATAAGGTTTTTTAAAGGTTTTGTAAGGTTTTTTAAAGATTTTGTAAAACTGTTTAAAATAATTTATAAAGTTTTTATAAGGTTTTAAAAAGATTTATAAAGTTTTTAAAAGGTTTATAAAGGTTTTTACAAGATTTATAAAGCTTATAAAAGTTTATAAGAGTTTTTTACAAGTTTTATAAGGATTTTCTAAAAGATTGATAAAGTTTTTAAAAAGTTTATAAGAATTTTTTACAAGGTTTTTAAAAGGTTTCATAAAACGGTTTAAAAACTTTATAATTTTTTTTTAACAAAAATAGAGAGAAAGAGAGAAAGAAAGAGAGAAAGAGAAAAACAAAAAACAAATCTTGAGTTTTGTAGAAAAAATGAGAAAGAGAAAAAGAAAAAAAAGAAGTGAGTTTTTGATCTGGATATTTCGTAGAAGAAGGAGAGGTGAGAGAGAAAAGGAGAAAAAAAAAGGGCATATTTGTCCTTTTGTCAATAAAATGTGGCATTAATGTAAAAGTGAAGGGGAGAGTGGCACGCTTGTAAAAGTGCTTTTAAAGTGTGGCATTTTTGTAATTATCTTTTTTATTACTGATTTTTTGTTTAATAAATATTAAAAGAGAAATTTTAAAAAATGTCACATATCTCATGTCACTTTACAAAAATGTCACATTTTTGCAACTAACTTTTACAAGAGTGCCACTCATTTTTTAGTATATTCCTTTATTACCCTTAATTACAATTTTTTTTGTTGAACCAGATCTGTTTTCTTTTTTTTCTCTCTCATACTTTTTTTTTCTTCTCTCTCTCTAATTCAGATTTCATTGTTGTTTTTATCTTTCTAACCCAGATTTCGTCATCTGGGAATCAGATCTTGTTGTCTCTTCTCTATGGACCAGATTTATTTCAAAAAAAAAAAAGATCTGGCAATCGTGAAATTGGATCTGAATTTTGTTTCTTATTGCTTTCGATCTGAGATTAGATCTGGTAGATATGTGAAAAAGAAGAAGAAGAATGTTCTCACAGAAATACATATGCAAACTTAAAAAGAGAAGAAGAAGCAAAAACGTTTTTGATAAAAGATACAAAAGACCATAAATTTTTGAATTTGGGTTATCTATTATGCATTTAGGATATAGATGTGCGTTAACATTTGCATTATAAAATTTTATAAAATTTTAAACAATTTATAAAGTTTTTAAACAATTTATAAGGTTTTTAAACTGTCTTACGAAACCTTTTAAAAATCTTATAAACCTTGTTAAAAATATTTATAAATTTTTAAAAACTTTATAAACCTTTTAAAAACTCTTATAAATTTTGTAAAAAACTTTCATAAACTTTGTAAAAAACTCTTATAAACCTTGTAAAAAAACTCTTATAAACCTTATAAATCTTGTGAAAAACTCTTATAAACTTTTTAAAAACTTTAAAAACTTTTTAAAAACTCTAATAAATCTTGTAAAAAATCCTTATAAACCTTGTAAAAAATTCTTATAAATGTTGTAAAAAACATTATAAACGTTGTAAAAAACACTTATAAACTTCTTTTTTAAACGCTAATAAATCCCATAAAAAAAATTTATAAACCTGTAAAAACAGTTTATAAAGTTTTTTAACAGTTTATAAACCTTGTAAAAAAACCTTATAAACCCTATAGAAAACTCTTATAAACTTTTTAAAAACCCTTATCAACCTTTTAAAAACATTATAAACGTTTTAAAACCTTAAAAATTATTATTTCAACTGTTTATAAAATTTTCTAACAGTTTATAAACCTTGTAGAAAACCCTTATAAACCCCTTAAAAACTTTATAAACCTTTTAAAAATCTTATAAATTATTATTTCATCGGTTCGGTTTTAAAGACACATAGAAAACTATTATAACTTGTTTAAAAATTTCTAAATTAATTAAAAAATTCATAAAAAACTTCAAAACCTTACATCATTTAGAAAAATATCAAGAACAAAAGTAATCTAAATTGTTTAACTTTTTTTAAGTGTGTTTAAAAAACCTTTTAAAAACTTTATAAACCTTATAAATTTTAAAAACCTTTTAAAAAATGTAAAAAAACTTAAACCAAAATCAAATCAAAAACTCGGATCTTCAACACAAATCAATTAAAACTATTTTTAAATTTGACTTTTGGTTTAATGAATGGTGGCATTTTTGCAAGAGAGTATGCATGTGTGGCATTATTGAAAAGAAGAAACCAATGTGTGACATTTTTACAAATGTCCCATATTAAAATGATATACTATAATTAATCAGCCGATTTAATATACTATTAGTATTAAGGCCCTTGCGATGGAGGGGCAAAATATTTGTTAAATACATGCAATTTTTTTTAATAGAAAGTTAAGCTTATACATTTAGGTTTTCTTAAAAATAATGTATTATGTTCATTAGTATTTCAAAAAGCATAAAATAATTATTATTATACCGTGAAAGATAAAATAAATTCTGGAATTTTTTTTTTAATTTTTCCAATAAAAGTTTAAAATCTTACTGTGAAATGATTTTAACTGTCATGAATGAAAATACGTGATATACCCCTAATTACTTACGAAAATTAATTAGCTTCTAAACATCCAGTTTGCAAAATAAATCAAATATAAGAACATAAATATAGTACGCAATTGAAGAATAATAAAAATTTGTATTTGAAAACTATCGCAAGAAAAGCTAAAACTTACATAAACATTTTTTCTGCCAAGAAAATATTCAATATATACTTAAATACACACTTACATAATGCTATTCTATGCACATATTTGATTGTTGGTTACACACAAAAATTAATTATAAATCATAAATTCATAAATTAAGCATATATAAAATAAAAAATTACATTACGAAAAGGGAAAACATCAGGATCTCGCCAAAGTCTTGATCTCCACCAGAATGGCTTAAAGTGGAATAATCTCTTCAAATGTTAACTTTATAGTTCATAAAAAGAAATGTTAATTTTATGACTATCATTGTGTTGCAACACAAGTACAAAGAAAATTAAATACCGAAAACAAAACAAAATGTTACTCAACATAAAAAGAAAGAAACAGCAGTATTGCTTTTGGAAGAATTATACACTTCCATCATAAGGTGCAATTACGTAATTCATGGGTATACTGAAGAAAATGCAAAATTTGATGATTATACTTAATTATGGAAAGATTTAATTATTTGTTAGTTTTCTCTAACTTCTTGTAAATAAAAATAAATAAAAAGAGGTGTATGAATAGAATGAGATACAAAAAACTAAACAGATGAAACGGATTTACCAACTATGATATGGAGTAGCAACTAACCTTAGATTTGATTTGAATACCAAACACAAACTTGCGTAGACTGGAAAACATAGGTATTAAATGATGAAACTACGATCCTGATTTTTTCATGTTTTTTATTTAAAATTGATTTTGAACGATGTTGTTTGATTTTTTTTGTTATATTATTTAAAAAAAATATTAATTGCTTTCCTCTCTCTGTTATACCATATATTTTTTCTTATCAAAGTGTGTATTATATCTTTTATAAAATATTTATATACATAATCTAATTTCATTAGTTAATTTACTTTTGTCACTTTTTGATGATATATATACGTATATATTTATTCATACATGCAAGCATACTACTTACCAAAAAAATTTCATAGTTTCCGTCAATATTTAAAAGTATTTCTAATTTATAGTCTTTTTCCTGTTATTTAATAAGTTAAAAAAAGTTCTAATAAAAAAAGGCATACGTTAAAATAGGACATAAAAAAAAATTTTAAAAGTTTGCCTTTCAAAACCAAAAATCGTGGAGGTTTTATTAAAAAAATACCAAAACAAATTAATTGTACTTTATAAAAGAAATGACACATATCATATTCACAATTGCCGGACGACTTAGGCTTTAGTAAAGTAAATAAAGATTAGAACCAATAGACACTAGAGTCGTAGAGATATCAAAATGGATCAAAATCTATGGGTTATCTAAATTTGTCTATAATTTGAGCAGATAAGGGTTGAATTTTTTTACCCATAAAAATAAATAGATTTTGGTGGATTATCCTATTAGGACTATGAGTTTAATGGATAAACATATAACGGTTGTAGACTTGTGGGTAACTCACGGATTTATCATAAAAATTAAAAAATTAATATATGTTAGAGTACTTTAAAAAATTAGAGTTTCCTAAACATATTCTAAGTTTTACTTTGTACAAATATCGAAGTCGGCTACATGTTCAAACTTTACTTTGTACAAGATCTTGGTTATTTAGTTTTACGACAGAAGAAAAGGTACATATATCATTTATATATATATATTTATTTTAATACTAGCTATTAATATTATCTCAATTAATGATATACATTTTTTTCTTATTTGTAGACAATGAAACTGATGATGATGGCGAGGAAACAGATACATCCAATGAAGTAGATGAATCCAACGAAGATTCAAGTGTTTTTTAAAATTAATTTTGGTTTTATTGTTTTATGGTTCTAATGATTTTATTGGTTTTACGGCTTTATGATTTTGATTTATCTTAATATACGAAGATATTTTAATTTAGTTTGGTACTTGCAAGTTGAAAACTTTTGTTTATTTATAATATATGAAATGGTGTTGCTTTTTTATTAGTTTATTATGATATATAATTTGTATGTGGTAGGCCTGGGCAAAAAATCCGTTAAATCCGATCTGATTCGCTATTCGCTTTGATCCGAACCGAAAATTTTGAATAACCGTCAAATTTTGAAGCAAAGCAAATACTAAAATATAATATCCGTAAAAAAACAAAGCAAATAATAAATAGTGATTTAAAAAATACTAATATCCGATCCGATCCGTATACATATATATACATATGTATATATAAATACATTAGGTACTCTAATATGTGATTAGTTATTGTCTTTTGAGGTTTTAAAATATTTTTTAATGGATCGGATCGGATAATCGCTGATACTTAAAAAAAATTTGGTTATCCGACTTATAACGAAGCGGATCAGATATTCGCGGATATGTACAAATATTTCGGATATCCAAATTTTTGGATATCCAGAAAATACCGGAGCAGATTGGATCGGAAAATCTAATATCCATTTCGGACGGAGTGGATCGCGGATACCGGATATCCGCTCCGTGCGGAGGGCTTGTATGTGGATACCCATATAATCTATTTAGCCAATGGATTTCATGTTATTGGGTTTGAGTATGTAAATTCAACCCATATAATAAATGGGTTGGGTCAACCCCGTCAATTAAAATTTTGAATTGGGTCAGATTACCCATTTTGACACCTCTGGTCTAGAGATGTGTACACATAACAAATCAATATATAAAGGTATTTTACTGATCTCTCCCTCTCTTATACGCTCCCAGGCACTACTACCAAGAGGTTTTACACTTTGGGTAAAAGCTCTCTTATCCAACAGTAACTTTTCTTTTTTAGCTGCTTGTCACTACAACAAATTTTAACCTAGTTTACACCAAACTTTCTTACCCAAAAAAAATCCAAAACCACATCGTAAAAATTCCTCCGGCGTTCTAAAGGTAGGCCAACGGTGACCTTTGGTCAACCAGAACCTAGCCTTTCTGGAATTCACCTCCACATGGAAGATATGATATCAACCAGCATCTCCAAAAGATCTCCAGAGCCAGCTTGTAACCTTTTCAACTAGGGAAAAGTCTTCTTACTCGGCAAATACTTCTCCAGACAATAGTGGAAACCTTTCCTCCGGCCATCAAGAAGCTACAAACAAAACTCCACAAGAAAAGAAACTAACCAAATGTCTAGAAGACACACATACGCTGAAAAAGGGAAAGTCATTTTGAGGGATGAGGACTCACCACCAAGGAAAAGGATAAGAGCCCCTCCAATGGATACTTCTGAGCTGATTTAAGAGAACAAACTGACACTTATTGGAAGAATCACAAACCCAAAAGCACAACGGATCTGGTCTATGATCTCCTATTTTTCAAGAAGGAGGGCACATAAGGGAACTGTTGAGGGAGCTGACTTGGGAAATGGAATCTTCCAGGTCAGGTTTACTCAAGAAGAGGATCTCCAGAATGTCTTAGCAAACAGACCATACCATTTCTCTGAATGGATGGTTATCATACAATAATGGGAGCCAATAATCTCTGCTAGCTTCCCATCTCAAATACCCTTTTGGATCCAGCTAAAAGGTATCCCACTGCATTATTGGAAAAGAGAAATGACTGAAAATATAGGAAAAGCGTTGGGCAAATTTGAAGGAACAGAAGTAACACTCACCACTACTAGAATCAGAGTCCTCATAGATAGGTTACAACCCCTGATCCAGGAAACCATCATTGACTTCGAAGAGGGTGGTGAAGCTGTGGTGTCTCTAGTCTACGGAAGACTTAAGAATTACTGCCCCATATGCTATAGGCTCACTCATTAAGCAAATGATTGCCCAAAAACACTCCAGGAAGCTACAAAAGGAAGGTATAAGGAACAATCTCCAGTGAATGAAAAAAGATATCGCAGGACCAGTGGGAATCAAACCACAACAAGAAGTGCTAGCCAAAGAACTTACCATGAGAGAAGGGATAGGCATGGAAAACCATATGGAGCAAGGCCTTCTATCAGAGCACAACACCATGCTGAACAACAGAGAAGGAGAGAAAACTCTCCAATCAACAATGAGATAAGGCCTGCAGCCGGACAACAAAGAACAACCTCAGACTCTAACTCTTACTATAGAAGAAATAATGAAGCCTAACATAAAGAGGAAAGGAGCATCCATACACCACCTGTTACAAGGGCAACAAGAAACCATCAGACCAATATGCAATGGAGACCTATTGAGATGGAAAGGAACATGGAACAACAAACCTCACCTAAACATCAAAGCCAGAGGAGACCCCCTCTGGAGAGAATTCTCCACAACACAGATTACCCAACTGTCTCCAGAGAACAAGTAATGGAAGACATGCAAGAGGTAACTATCAATCACTACAATGTAGAGAACCCAGTGGAAAGAGCAGCTAGGCAACAAAGGGTATTTGAGGGAGAGACAAGAGGTTTAATGGAAGAAATAGCTAATGCTATTCTAACAGCATCTATGGTGAACACAGTTCATCCAGGCCAGAACTCAAACATAATGAGGAATGAGACTGATTTACCTTAAATAGTAGAATCCAATGCTCCTGAAAATTGGAGTGGTAAAGAAGAAAAGAGGGAGACCACCCCTTAAAAAAAGGACTGGCTTCTCTCCACTACACCAGGGACTTGATTTGGCAAAGAGGAAGTCTCCTCAAGCTGGGAAATCTCCAAAGAAAAGAGCAACTAAGACACAACTAAATGGACAGAATGCTTTCTCAAGCAGGGATCCCCAGATTTCTCTAATCCCTACAATGATAAGACAACCAAGAGAACCTCAAGGGACTACACAAGGACATCAGGAAAACCAAAGAAGGAATACTATAGCTCACACCAATGGGTCCAACCAATTGAACAATCCTACAAGGAATACATCACCAGGGAATAGGAGAGGGAACCAGGTGGATTTTCACAATCCACCAGACCCTCTTCCTTAAGGATTGTGAGCTGGAACTGTCAAGGGTTGGGGAATCCCAAGACAGTTCGACGTCTAAAGGGGATTAAAAAGAAGTATCAATTCCCAGATATTATCTTCCTCATGAAAACAAAAAATTCAGATGATTTTGTCCTAAAGGAGCTAGCACCAATGGGTTATGAGAATACCTTCTTAGTGTCTCCGGGATCACCTGGATGTGGTGGTTAGGCTTTAATCTGAAAAAAAAGAAGTTGAGATAGAAGTCAGCTACTCTTGTGAAAATTTTATAGATGCATCAATAAAACACAAGGGGAAAAAGACTCTGGCAACCTTTGTGTATGGCCATCCAAAAATAGGGAAAAAGAAAGCAATATGGAACCAGCTAACAACTCTGGCTCAAAACAGAGACACTCCTTGGTTCCTGACAGGAGACTTCAATGAGATTGTGGATCTAAGTGAGAAAACAGGAGGAAAGCAAAGAACTGAGGAATCATATGTGAATTTCAGATCTTTTATGTCAACAAATTACCTGTATGACCTAAATTACTCTGGAGATTTTCTGTCATAGAGAGGAACAAGGTATAAACATCATGTTAGATGTAGAGTTGATAGAACAATGGGCGATAATGCATGGATTGAATGTTTCCCTGATGGAAGAAACACTTACCTACGCTTTGAAGGCTTAGATCATAGACCCCTACTTATCCATTTCTCTTTGGTTAAAAGAAAATCAAAGAAGTTGTTCAGATATGATAGGGGCTTAAAAACAAATGAAACAGTGAAGAAACTTGTTGCTCAAACATGGAATGCTTCCAACCAAGCAACAGTGGCTCATAGAACAGCAAGTTGAAGAAGAGCAATCATCAAGTGGCATAGGGAACACTACTCCAATAGCCAGAAAAAGATTGAAGAGAAGAGGAAAGAGTTAGAGGCTGCAATGGTAGATCCTACAAGTGATGATAGCCTTATCAACCAGATAAATGTGGAATTAGAAAAGGCTTACCAGGATGAAAAAGAATACTGGAAGCAACGCAGCAGGCAAATGTGGCTGGTGCTAGGAGACAAAAACAGTAATTACTTCCATGCAGCTACAAAAGGCAGAAGAACAAGGAATCATATACCCAACATTGAAAATAGAGAAGGACAGCTCTTCCATGAAGAAGAGGAAGTGGCCATGGTGATTTCAGAATATTTTCAATAACTATTCACACCTCAAGAGGGTGAGAGAGCATGTACAGTGAACTTTGCTCTAAAACCATGAATATCTACAAAAACCAATGAGATGCTTGTGAAACTGCCTACAGTAGAGGAAATCAAGACTGCTATCTTCTCAATTCACCCAGATAAGGCCCAGGACCTGATGGGTTCCCTGCTAGCTTCTATCATACAAATTGGGAGGCCCTGGGACCAAAGATCACAGAAGAAATACAAGAATTATTTTCAATAGGAATGCTACAAAGACACATCAATGCAACTCATATATGCTTGATTCCTAAGATAACTACACCCAAGACAGTGGCTGACTACATGCCTATTGCCTTATGTAATGTGTATTACAAAATCATCTCCAAAGTGATTACCTCAAGATTACATCTAATTCTTCATGAAATCATCTCTGTAAACCAGTCAGATTTCGTCCTTGGAAGAGCAATCTCAGACATCGTGTTGATCACTCATGAGGTCCTCCATTTCCTGAAAAATTCAACAGCAACCAAAAGAGCATCAATGGCAATAAAGACTGATATGACTAAGGCATATGATAGAATTGAATGGGAGTTTATCAGGCTAGTTATACAAAGAATGAGATTTCATGAGAGGATGGTGTGTTGGATCATGCAATGTGTTACAACAGTCACTTTCTCAACACTTATAAATGGAGAAGCAAAAAGGAACATTATACCTCATAGGGGAATCAGGCAGGGAGATCCCCTCTCTCCATATCTTTTCATAATCTGCAGTGAAGTCCTCTCTGGCCTCTGCAATCGAGCATAAGAAAGAGGTCAGATTAATGGAGTGAGAGTAGCAAATGAAAGCCCTAAGATTCACCACTTACTATTCGCTGATGATACAATGTTCTTCCTGAAGACAAATCCCAGGAACTGCAGAGCCTTGAAGGAAATACTACAAAGATATGAAGCAGCATCAGGTCAGAAGTTAAATACACTGAAATCATCTATTACTTTTGCAAAGAAAACACCACAAAGTGCAAGAGATAGAGTTAAACTAGAACTAGATATCAGTATGGATGGGGGTATTGGCAAGTACCTAGGCCTACCAGAACATTTTAGAAGAAAGAAAGCTTACCTGTTTAGCTCCATAGTAGACAGAATGAGGCAAAAATCCATCTCTTGGTCCACTAGATTCCTCTCAACTGCTGGAAAGATGACACTACTACAATCAGTCATTTCTTCTATGCCAACATATACAATGTCATGCTTCCAGCTACCTATCAGTTTATGTAAAAGAATACAGTCAATTCTTATTCGATTCTGGTGGGATTCAAAGCCAGAAAAGAAAAAAATCTGCTGGGTGGCTTGGGATAAGCTAACAAAAGGAAAAAGTGAAGGGGGTTTAGGCTTCAGAGACATTCAAAGTAACATTGCGCTACTAGCAAAACTAAGTTGGAGGCTCCTCTCAAAGCCAGATTGCTTACGAAGCACTAAAAGGAAAGTACTATCCAGATACAACCATACTGGATTGTAAACCCACAGAGACAGACTCCCATGGGTGGAAAGGCATCCTAATGGGGATGAATCTACTCAAAGGCAACATGGGGAAGGCCATTGGAAATGGAACCAGCACCAGCCTTTGGGAGGACAACTGGATGTCTACAACACACAAAGTTAACCCCATAGGGCCAGCAGAAAAGGACATCTAAGACATGAAGGTGGCCGATTTATTCCTACCTAACTCAACAGACTGGGATGTGCAGAAAGTAAGAGAAATTCTACCAGAATATGAAGCAAAGATCCTCAGCATCAAGCCTAGCCTGTTGGCCCAGATAAACATGTATGGCTCTCACAAGTTTCAGGAGAATACACAACAAGAACTAGATATCACTCCTCAGCTCCAGAAGATTTAGATCCAGGAACTCCTGCAATTATGAACTTCAATTGGAAAAGTGAGATTTGGAATTGTAAACATCTCAGAAACTAAAGTTGTTCCTGTGGAAACTAGCTCATAAGGCATTACCTGCTGGAGAGAACCTGGTCAGAAGGCACATCATCCCACATGCGAGTTGCATTCGATGTGGAGAGACAGAGACAATGATTCACCTTTTTTTTCACTGTCCTTATACACAGACGGTATGGAGTTTGGCCCCATACCAAGAAGATATGAATCCTCTCAGCATATTGGAGATAACTTCAAGAATACAGCAACTGAAGCTTGAAAGATGCTTTCCACCATCTGGAATTGGTCAAGGACCATTATTTCTATGGATCCTATGGAGCATCTGGAAAGCCCGCAATACATTCATCTTCACCAAAAGAGTCTTCTCGGCGCAGGACGGCGCAGGACACAATAACAAACTTAATCAAGAGTGGAAAAGAATGGCAACAAGCACAACCAATCAAAACGGAAATCTCACCGAAACATCGCCGGAATTGGATATTGCCTACTCAAGGAACTTTCACCAGAGTCTTCACCGATGGGGTGGAGAGAAGACAGAAGCTGGGCCGGAACGAGATGGATAATGAAGACCACCGACGATGAGATTGTCGCACAAGGGTCGAGAGCACTGGACCATGTCGCATCCGCGCTGATGGCGGAGGCTCTAGCAGCCAGATCAGCTCTACTCCACACCAAGGATATGGGAATAACGTCGATTGGACTACTCTCTGATTCACACCAACTCATCAGAGCCATCACGACCGGATCATCGATATCGGAGATTCACGGAATTCTCCTAGATATCAAGTTAATTTCCACTTTGTTCACTGAAATCAATTTCAATTTCATTCCGAGGCCAGCTTTAGACCTGGACCTATTTAAATTTATGAAACATTCATACCAAAAAAAAAAACAAATCAATATATATTGAACCAATTTGAAAACTAATTAAAGTAGTTAATAATGGAAGCTGATAAAGCAGGAAAAAAATAAAAGAAAATATTTAGAAGTTTATTTTCCCAACCACGCGTCGATGGTCGATCAGTGTGAAAGCTCCAAATTTCCTTCCAGAAACTTCTCGAGATTTATTTATTTGCTTTAAAAAGAAACGCGGTCAGGATCATGCCACGTTTTTTCCCAAATGACGTGGCGTCCGATGTGGCACGCCCTAAACTCTCGTAATTGATTCTCCCACCCTCATTTTTCTCACTGAGTCAACTCGTTCTCTCTCTCTCTCTCTAGCCTTGTTTTTCGGTTTCTCGATTCTCTCTTGTTCAAAAACGCCGATTTGCTTAGAAATTGAAACGCAGATCACTGAAGGAGAGACTATAGATTGTGTTGCTAAGTTTTGAATTTTTGTTGGGTGCTTTTGATTGTGTGTGTATATGGTTTTCGAAAAGTTTTCGCCATGAATGGAAACAATGGAGGACCAGTTCCGATTGGGGAAGAATGTAAGGCGACTTTAGTTTACATGTCCGGTTATCTCCCAGGAGCCGCACCGGAGAAATCCCCAATTCTCTCTCCTGTTTCCGTCAGGTTACCGGCGACTGTTCACGGCGGAGATTCATGGAAAGACGTTTGTGGCGGAGGTTGTGGATTCGCTATGGCGATTTCAGGTTGAATTAAAAAAAAAGCTGTGTTTTTTCTCGGATTTAGTGACTTCGGAAGATCGATATGAGCTTTACTAATCATGTCTCTTGGTGGGTTTTCAGAGAAAGGGAAGCTTTTAACTTGGGGTTCTTCCGATGATGAAGGGCAAAGCTATGTGGCTTCTGGAAAGCATGGGGTAAAGTTCTTGAGTTATAAGATTATGGAATCTTGTTCGTCTCTTCTTTTAACCTTTAGGGTAACGAAATTGATTCTATTGTTGTTTGTTTTTCTTTCTTGGAATACGATTGGTTAAGGAACCTCCAGCGCCGTTTCCTCTTCCCACGGAGGCTCCAGTCGTACAGGCTTCTGCAGGATGGGCACATTGTGCCGTTGTAACAGGTAAATGATTAGCCTTACTTCTGTGGCTTTTACTCTGGGACAATTTTCTTGTAATGTTTGATGTGCCAAGGTGGAATATTTAGGATTTGATCAGTTGAAACATGAAAAAGGCTTAATGATATTTGTAAGTATGTCTTGTTATCTGAAGACGTGTGTTGGTGTGTATAGAGGGTGGTGAAGCATTTACTTGGGGTTGGAAGGAGTGCATACCATCAAAGGATCTTGGTGGAAAGCAGCAGAAAGGCTCGAGTGAGCAAGGTGAGGTTGGTTTGGATATCTTTGGTTTCAGTGGTGTTACTTGTTTATCATTGATGGATATGGTATGTTCTTAATTGTGATAGTGAGTGCACCGTCTCAAGGTTCCAGTGCAACCAGCGGTATGACATTACAGAATGAGAACCGAAAAGTTGGAGAGGAATCATTGAAGCGGAAACGGGTTTCAACCGCCAAAGATGAGTCGGAAAGCCTTGCATCTGGAGAGGACTTCTTTGCTACAACACCTTCACTTGTGAGTGTTGGCCTTGGAGTGAGGATCACCAGTGTTGCTACTGGTGGTCGGCATACTCTGGCATTGTCAGGTGAAGTTGAATAAACGACTTCTTTACAATCCGAGATGAAGCTGCTTCCTCTGTAGTTTTTTTAGCCTAGGTTATGTGAAGCCTGAAGATCATTGAGGATGATTGCATCTTATGTGTCATGTTTCTGCGGAAGTTTCAGATATAGGACAGGTGTGGGGTTGGGGATATGGAGGCGAAGGGCAATTAGGATTGGGTTCCCGGATTAAAATGGTGTCGTCTCCTCATCTAATACCTTGCATTGAATCACTTGGATCTGGAAAAGAAAGAACATTCATATTACATCAAGGGACAGCAACCACGTCTACTCAAGTTCCAAGAGTTCCTGGTCAGTATATAAAGGCGATTTCTTGTGGAGGGCGTCATAGTTCGGCAATTACAGGTCTGTTGTGACTTCTGAAATATTCCTCTGTACAGTTGACTTAACTGGATTGGTATGAAAAAAAAAAAAAAAAAGAAGGTTACTTTGCAGTATATGTATTTCTCAAGTTGATATATGTATTCAAGACTGGTCGAGATTTTTTTTTGTGATGGTTTGATTTTGATTGCTCGTCCTTCCTAGTTGCAGATGCTGGAGGGTTAATAACTTTTGGCTGGGGACTCTATGGACAGGTGAATCTTTCTCTGATTTTCAAATCGAGGGAGTCTTCACTTTAGTTGCAAATGTGTTCTATTTAGCTTCTCCATGTCCTCATGCTAATTGGAAAATATTTTTGGCATTTAGTGTGGCCACGGAAACACAAATGACCAGTTAAGGCCTATGGCTGTGTCGTCAGTGCAGAATGTCCGAATAGAAAGCGTAGCAGCTGGATTGTGGCATACTATTTGCATCTCTAGTGATGGTAAAGTGTTTGCCTTTGGTGGAAACCAATTTGGGCAACTTGGAACTGGCACTGATCATGCTGAGGTACATCTCTTGTAATCCAAAATTAGTGACTTTCGGTTGAGAAGTCTTGAAAGTTTTGTCGATTCATTAATGGAAACAATCTGGTATACTCAAGTAACGTACCATCTCTCTTCTGATTTTAGACAATACCGAGGTTGCTGGATGGCCAGAATCTGGAGGGCAAACACGCAAAAGCAGTGAGTTGCGGCGCGCGGCATAGTGCGGTTTTGGCAGGTATGGTTTTTGAAATGTTAATGGCAGAAAGGGACCACTCCGAAACAAACTGAGGCCTAGCAACTTGGCATTTGTTTTCAGTTGTTTTAACGAGAAGAAACTAAAGAGCCCTAGCTTGTGAGATGCTGCAACTTGTATTCAGGTCTCCTTTTGCATTGTTTTCAGTTTTAATTTGTGGTCACACTTCTTACAAGGAAGAAAAAGTGATCACCTTCCTTTCTAGACAATATAACATGTTCGTGAAACCCTTTGCGTTCTATGATACATGCCTGATGTCAATGCTCCCTTTAAGTGTTGTTCACGGTAATATCTTTAAAGGTGATACTGAATGTATTCTCTGTTTTGCTCATTCGCACTGCGTTATTTTGTATCTGCAGAAGATGGTCAGTTGCTATCCTGGGGATGGAACAAATATGGACAGGTTTGATTTCGTTCCTGTTTTGGTTTTCTGGTTTCGCTAAGCGGTTATGTCTCATTGTGCATATAAAATATAAACAGCTGGGTCTAGGGGACACGATCGATAGGAACATTCCTACGCAAGTCCAGCTCGATGGCTGCAAACTGAGGAAAGTGGCGTGTGGATGGTGGCATACGTTACTACTAGCTGACTCACCCACTTGAATTTTCACAATCACTCACCAGATCCTCAACACGCATTTTCGGATTTTCGTCTTGTGAAAGAGTTTGCTTATAGGTTTGACAAAAATCTGTACATACAGGCTTTTGCTGTATGTTATTTCTTCTTCTGTCTTCAGATAATTTTTTCTACAGACAGGAGCTTTGACTTTCCATTGTGTTATAATGGAACAATAAAAATGTTTGGTATGAAACAATCTTAGGTGTACCAGTATATAACAATTTGATTTTAAGATTGGTAAAGAGGAAGAAGAAGTCATTTCTTGTTCTGTAACACGACTTTCAGTTCTGTTATACTCGTGATGGATCAGTCGTTAGAAACTTAAAACTTTAACGTAGTGTGGGTAGAATCTGTTAAAAGTATCTATCGTGAAAGTGGTATATAAATTCATTCAAAGTACTTGAATATAGATTGTGCTAACTACAAATACAAAACAAAATATGAATATATATATATATATATAGGGAATTCCTCATATATATATATAATACTATAAGATGTTGGGTTAATTAACACTAGTACTAGTTTATAACCGGCCAGTTGGCCACTGAGTAAACTAACCTTACTAAGTATAAAGAAATGTTATTCCTCGGGACCTATGTCACGTAACAAGGAGTTTTGTCGGTTTGCTATAGCAACATTTTTATTTTGGTCAAATATTATTAGATCATTCAATTTTACTTTAATATCTCATAGAATTCGTAAATAATCATTACTCTCAATCTCGGAGATCATCAAAAACATCAATGAAGGGTTCCACAATATCCGTATTCGTATTCCATTTTGGATATTTGTACAAAAACTCAAGATGTTTACCTATCTTGTTATGCTATATAAACATCCACATGTCTTCTACAGTTTCTCCTCATTAGCGAAACTTTTATATATAGAACAATGTAGAACTTTGGGTCCATTCGAGATATCATAACACAGCTTTTAATGTTACTACCAATCGGAACATTGAAAGAATCTATTCGTCCTTTACTCAATGACAAATATATAATTAATTCTTTAAGAGAAAAAAAAAATCAGAAAATCATATATAGTAGTATTGCTAGTACGTAGCTGATGTACTCCCACAAAACCTGAGAAAGCACCTGCTCAATAAAAATAAGAATGAAGCTTCCATGTCTCTCTTTCCTCACTTTCACTCTTTCTCTACTTCTCTCCTTCTCTTCTACTACACAAGCTTTCAAACGATGCCCTAATTGTGGCACCACTCGAGTCCCGTACCCACTAAGTACGGGACTCGATTGTGGCGATCCGGATTACAAGATCCGGTGTGATGACCGCGGTTCACTATGGTTCGATACGCTCAACGGATCAACCAATCCAATCAAAAGAATCGACCCGTTGGGCCAAAGTTTTGTCCTAGTTCCACCAGGGTTCGAACCGAACACATGTGTATCGGTCGATATTAAGTACCACGGTATTCAGCTAGATTTAAACCTTCCTTTCAATGTTAGTACTCGTAACACGGTTATAATCATGAACTGTACAAAAGATGGTTTAGATGCATACATCTCTCAAGGGTTTAACTGCTCGAGTAATAGCTTGTGCCACAAGTTTCTAGATTCGAATCCCGAGGCACGAGGCAAGTGTCGAAGTGTGTCATCGTGTTGCTGGTATAAGACCGGTGCATCGGTTAATACTTATAAAGTATATAGGGCTAGGTCAGATATGTGTTCGGCTTATCAGAGTTATATGAATTTGGATCTGATGATGCCGGTTAGCAAATGGGGTGAACCGGCCGTTGAGATACTATGGGAAGCTCCAAGAGAGCCGGATTGTAAGATTCCGGGAGATTGTACGGATTTGGCGAGTTCGGTTTGCTCGGGTGATTCGAAGAATTTAGGGCAAAAGAGATGTTTCTGCAAGAAAGGGTTTCGATGGGACTCGCTCAATGCAATATGTGAAGGTCCGGTTTTTTTTTAGTTTAAGTTTGAGTTTGAGTTTGAGTCGAGTCTTTTACTAATAGCAAAACTGTTTATTCAGTTAAGAGATGCTCTAAGTCTATGGGAAAGAAATGCAAGCGATGGCGCAAATTACCTTTGATTGGAGGTAAACTCATTTCCTTTTAATTGATTTGTTTCATGCATCATTTTGAGTCAAATCAACAAAAAAAAAAATCGAATATGTTGATCAAGATGGCTAACAGGTCAGCTTTGGTTGTATTATTTTTGTTGGTTTATTTGGTAATATCCAAATTACTAGGATATTCACTCAAGATCTCGATTCGGTTCGAGTTTTTCGGACTTATGAATAGCATTCGTCAAAGTAAAACATAATTCTTTACGGATAGTTTGATATGGTTTTCGTTCGGATTCAGATTTGAGTCAAATACAAACTTTTTAATGTTAGAATATTAACTACTACAAATTACGAGAACAATTACATAAACGATTCTACACTGGACAATCTTATTATATAAAGGAGGATGCGCATGATGAGAACTTGACACGTAAGCAAAATTATAACTCACCAGATTATGACATGTGTTAATGCTTGAAATTAGTTAAAGATATATAAAAATAAAAATGGAAATCGAACAAAATAATTGTAAAGTAACTAACCAAATAGTAAAGAATAATTTTTTTTTATTGTTCAAACTAATTATGAGAAAATGAAAATTTCTAATAAAGGAAATTTTCTAATAGTCCAAAATAGCTAGTTTAAAATTTTTTGTTTATCAAATTCAATAAAGAAAGAAAATAGAGAGAGTGTAAACCCTAAAAAAAAGTAGAGAGAACAAGTAAGAAAATATTATCGACGAGAGTTTAACACTTAAGCAAAATTATAATTCACCAGATCATAACACGTGTCCAATATTGATCTGATGATGCATGCGTTAAAACTTACAATTAATTAAGAAAAATAAAATTAAAAATGTAAACGAACAAAATAATTGTCAAAAAAACTAACCAAATAGTAAAAAAAAATCTAATAATCCCAAATAGATAGGAAAAAATAATTAAAATAGTTTAAACAGATTATAAAAATAAAATTTGGAAAAAAATAGAAAGACTATAAACAAAAAGAAAAGGTAGAGAGGAAATAGAAATTTAAATTAAGAAACAACTATGAATGATAAAACAAAAGAATTTTTATCAATTGAAAAACAAAAAAATTAACAAGAATATGGAATTCTCAATGTTAAAGTTTATATGTACAAACATACCAAAGAAAAAAAATCTAGAGAAATTTAAAAAAATGCCACTTTTCAAGTGCCACTTTACAAAAATGTCACAGTTTTGAAATTTTTACAAAAATGCCACTTTTTCAAAATTATTTTTTCTTTATATTATTTATGTTTGAGTTAATTATGTTCTATCAGGATTTAGTTTTGAGTGTTTAGGGGGTTTTAGGTGTCAAAACATTTTTTAGGATTTAGAATTTTAAGATATAGGCTTTATAAATCTATAATTAGTGACATTTTTGTAAATTGACACCCTTAAGTGGTATTCTTGCAAATGTGCACTCAAAAAGTGACATTTTTGTAATTGCTCCAAAAATTTATAAACATATTTACTTTGTAAACATAGTTATATAATTGGAAAAATTGCAAAAATGCCACTTTTTATGTGCACAATTGCAAAAATGCCACTTAGGGGTGTTCATTTGCAAAAATGCCATTAATTATAGATTTTTAAACCATATATCTTAAAATTCTAAACACTAAAAAATGTTTTGACCCATAAACCCTCATAACTAAACTCTGATAGAATATAAGTAACCCAAACATAAATAATATAAAGAAAAAATAATTTTGAAAAAGTGGCATTTTTGTAAAAATTTCAAAAGTGTGGTATTTTTGTAAAATGGCAATTGAAAAGTGGCATTTTTTGAAATTTGTAAGTTTTTATGAGATTATTCACATAAATTTATTGTTTTATAATTTAACTATAATATTTTAATTTTAAAAGATTTTATCTGATAGTTAATATAAATTTATAATGTGTAAGAATATTTGTTTTTGCTATTAAGAATATGATTTGAATCCTATTTATGTATATATATTTCTTGGTCTGCATAATATGAATTGATACATAAGAATTAAAATATAAATTAAACTTTAATGTTTGAGATCCATGTTTAAATATTTTAAAATATTTTTATAACTAAACGGGTTACCAATTAAAACTTAAATTTTGATATTAATATTAACGCGGATCCTATTCTATTCTAGTGTTATATATAGAAAAAACCATTTAAACCATACTAAAATGTGGTCCGCTTTTTGAATTAAGGCCGCATAGGTTCGATTTGGTTTGATGCATATTGATTTGGTTCGGTTATTAAACAGGTTTGGCGGGAGGTATAGGGGCGATATTAATCGCCGGATTCGTAACGAAGACGATAATCTCGACGAACAATCGGAGAATCGCCGGAAGTCAATCGTGGGCAAGCATAAGAAAACTCCACCGACACTTATTGACTACCAACAGTACCGGACTCGAAAGAATCTTCTCCGGCAAAGAAATCGTCAAAGCCACCAACAATTTCTCCAAACCAAATCTCCTCGGATTCGGCGGATTCGGCGAAGTTTTCAAAGGAAATCTCGACGACGGCATCACGGTCGCCGTGAAACGAGCCAAACTCGGTAACGAGAAAAGCATTTACCAAATCGTCAACGAGGTTCAGATCCTTTGTCAAGTTAACCATAACAATCTAGTGAAGCTTTTAGGATGCTGCATCGATCTAGATCTACCGATTCTGGTTTACGAATTCGTACCCAACGGAACTTTGTACGAGCAGATCCACCACGGCGGAGGAACATCATCGTTACCGTGGCTTCGCCGTCTCATGATCGCGCACCAGACGGCTCAAGGACTCGCTTATCTTCACTCCTCCGTTACGCCTCCGATTTACCATAGAGATGTGAAATCGAGTAACATTCTCCTCGACGAGAATCTCGACGTTAAGGTGGCAGATTTCGGATTATCGAGATTAGGAGTGAGTGATGTGAGTCACGTTACGACTTGTGCGCAAGGGACTTTAGGGTATTTAGATCCAGAGTACTATCTGAATTTTCAGCTGACGGATAAGAGCGATGTTTATAGCTTCGGTGTTGTGTTGTTCGAGCTATTGACATCGAAGAAGGCGATCGATTTCAATCGCGAGGAGGAAGATGTGAATCTGGTTGTTTACGTGAGGAAGATGTTGAAGGAAGGGAGATTTGTTGAGACGATTGATCCGGTGATCAGTAAAGGAGCTTCGCAGATGGAGATGGAGTCGATGAAGGAGCTTGAAGTTTTGGCGGAGATGTGTGTGAAGGAGACGAGACAAGGTCGACCAACTATGAAAGCTGCAGCTATGGAGATCGAAAGCATTTTACATGGACTTGCTTCTGAAGCTTGAGAAGTTTCTTTTTTTTGGTAATGTAACAATGAGAATATCTTTATGCATAGCTTACTTTCAAGAAACATTGATGGATTTGATCTGAAGCAAAATGTTATATATCATCAAAGCTACAAGATGTTAAACAACATTCCAAGAAACGAAACAAGGGTCGCGGTTCTTTTCGAAACTAAACCGAGGCTAAGATCCAAAATGTAACATGAGAAGAAACGGCGATTTGAACCCAAGTGACGAAAGAAAGCGCTACAGCTACTTCATACCTAAGACACGCAACTCTGCTTGGAACATCGCAATACCCGAGATCTTTGGCGTATAAGACTATAACTCCTGCTGATGATGATGCAGCTGCAAGAGATAACATTGCAGTCACCTGCAAAATATTCATTCCCACAACAACAAAACAATTCAATGCTTCAAAAAGAATGGAGCAGAAACAGCTTTATCGAACCGAAAAACCATTCAAGAACAATGGAATGAGGACATACCCAATCACCAACGACGAATAAGCTAACCAAGATCGGGTTTTGAAGATCTTTCTTGCTCCTTAGAGCATAAACATCAAGACATGCGAGACCAAAGCTCCACAACAATTGAAGAGCCATTGAAGCAATCAAGTAGCTGAAAGAAAGAAACAAAAAGAAACCAACCAAAATCAAAACAACAATTACACAAATCTCTTTCTTTCCACAGATGAATCCATTAACCCTCTCTCCAAAATCCATTTCAACACTACCCAAATAAAATCCAAAATCTAATCGAACAGAGGTTAGGGAGGGAAACAAAGATCGAAATCATACCAAAAAGCAGTGTGAACAGAGAAATCTTTCGCAGAGACCATAACGCCGATGGATGCAGCAGCTGAAGCACATTGCCCGATTCTCAGTAACAATCCACACACAGTTCCCGGACCTCCGAAAATCTTCTTCATTTCAATGTACAAAAGAAACGATTCTTACTCTTCCCAAACCCAGAAATTCCGTTAAAATTCAGCGAGGAAAGAGGAACGAAATCGAACAAAACCCTAGTTTCGGAAATTAAAAGCTACATTTGCTTTTTTAGTAGGAATTTTGGCGGGGAAATGAAGAGGAACTCCATAGCTAAGAACAACCCTAGACGATGATTGTCACCTACTTAGGGGAATTTTTCCCAGATTCGATAATATGCTTCTTCTTCTTCGTATTTCTGCTTTTTGACATTTTGTGCTTTTTAGCAAGTGGAGGACTGAGATGAAGCGTCCGACGTGGCAGAAAAATAACATAAAATTTGTCATTTTTGTTTTGGTAATATCGATTAAATTAAGTAAATGAGATAATTTGCTACCTAACAAAAAATTAACCAATTTCTCTTAAATTAATGGTCCTAGTATTAATTAAACTAAATTACCTGAAATCGGAAACGCTTATGAAAAAGTGAAATATTTTGAAACGGAGAAACATTTTTTTATTAAAATTAGATATATTAAGAAAACAATAAATATATAATAGAATTGGTTCAATAACCATAAAAAAAAAAAAAAAATTCACTAACTAACCAAAATTTCTGAATCTAAATGTTGAGAATTTGCCACATAGACAAATGATGAATATATGTATTAGTTTATAATTATTAACTACTGCCCTTTTGTTATGTTCTTAATCAAAAACTGTAAATAATTAAATTGAACCTATCAATTATTGCTCTTTGTTCTTAAATAAAGTAATATCATGTATGGAAATATTAAATAAATCGATTCTTCTTAATTATTTAGTTTTTTTTTTTCAAGTTAGGAAAATATTATATATTTTTACATTTCCAATTAGTTATTTACTATTAAGTTTCCAAAAGAAAAATTAGATATGGCCGCGTTACTAAAACGGAATTTATTTATTTCTCTAACAGAGACAATTGGGTATTTCTGTAGCGCTTGTAAATACGAAAATCACGTTTTCACTGCGTTTTCAAAATCGTGAAGATTAAACCGTTAAGATTGATACACGTGTTTGAAACCTGGCCCTTGTAGGAATAAAATCCCCCGCGATTTTCCCGCTCTATCGACTCTTCCTCCGCCTTTCGTCATCATCACGAGATCTAAAACAAAAATCGCACTCATCAAGCTCTGACAATGGCGAACGAAATCGGATTTTTCGAACTCAACACCGGAGCAAAAATCCCATCGATCGGTCTCGGTACATGGCAGGCTGCTCCTGGAGTAGTCGGAGACGCCGTCGCCGCCGCTGTGAAGGTTCGTTTTCGATTTCCGTCTCATGGCTTCTCATTTCACTGATCGCTAGAGGTCTTGAGTTTCGATATTTACGCTCTGATTTCAGATCTTTACTGTAATTTTGTTTTCTATGAGTGTTGGGTTGGATCTCTCTCTGAGTTTAGGGATTGAATTGGGAGATTCGATTTCAATAGTTGAAGAACTGAAACATCATTTTCGTTCTGCAGATTGGTTATCAGCATATTGATTGTGCTTCAAGATATGGCAATGAAATGGAGGTAAATCCATTCTTAGTCTCACCGATTCTGACTTTTGTATCTCCCCAATAAAAACCTTGCATCTCTGTTGAATTTAGCCTTGTGATGGCGTTTTAGGTTTCATTATCTTCTTCACTGCTTGAGAGTTACATGGGATCTGAAATCATATGGACTAGAAATTTTGTAGAACAGTGTATATTTTGGTATGATCATCCTTATTGGATTCACCATTCTTTTTGGGAATGAAGATGACACACATTATCTTGTTAACTAGCTTTGATTTGTGGAGGATTGGTGGAGTTATTTGTTATATACTGTTTTCAAGTTCATTTATGTTTTTGCTATGGAGATATTGAAAACAAAAAAAATCACCTGCAGATTGGGAAAGTTTTGAAGAAGTTATTTGAAGATGGCGTAGTGAAGCGTGAGAAGTTGTTCATCACATCAAAAATCTGGTATTTTGTTCATAACGTTTCTGTTATCTGTATGTTTCTGACGTATATTTCAGTCTCCCTCGCGTTTGCTTAGCCTCTATCCTTTTAAAACCTACAAATTATGCCATGACAGGTTGACTGATCTTGACCCTACGGATGTGCAGGAGGCATTGAACAGAACTCTACAGGATTTACAACTTGATTATGTCGATCTGTATCTCGTAAGCAACTACTCCTTTGAACTGATGATATTTTGTATAATCTAACAGTTTTCAAGATGTGTTCATTTCTTTGACATCTAGCCTGAATCGTGGTTAGAAAACTAGTTGGATCTCTGGAATTGAAACTCTAGTTATGCTTGCTTATACTTCAATTGAATCTTTGTTTTCAAGATGCACTGGCCTGTTCGGTTGAAGAAAGGCACAGTTGACTTTAAGCCGGAGAACATTATGCCTATCGATATTCCTAGTACATGGAAAGCAATGGAAGCACTGTATGATTCAGGCAAGGCACGAGCCATTGGTGTAAGCAATTTCTCTACAAAGAAACTCTCAGATCTATATGAGGTTGCTCGCGTTCCTCCAGCTGTAAACCAGGTTGAATGTCATCCTTCATGGCAACAACATAAGCTACACGAGCTCTGCAAGTCCAAAGGAATCCACTTGTCTGTAAGTTTGAAACACTAACATTGACCAAATCATTATAGACTCAAGGAATCATAAATCTCATGTTTATACACTTGGGGATATTGGATTGTCGCAGGGATATTCGCCTTTAGGTTCTCCAGGAACAACGTGGGTGAAGGCCAATGTTCTAAAGAACCCGGTTCTGAAAACAATTGCTAAAGAACTCGGGAAGTCTCCTGCACAAACCGCGCTTCGATGGGGTCTTCAAATGGGTCATAGTGTACTTCCCAAAAGCACAAATGAAGTGAGAATCAGAGAGAATTTTGATCTATCAGGATGGTCGATCCCAGATGAAATGTTTGACAAGTTTTCTCAGATAGAACAGGCAAGTAAAAACTAAATACCACATCTTTACAAATTGCAACTCTACGGAAAACTAAAACATCATTTTTGGTGTTTGTGTTTGGATGTTGATTGTGCAGGCTAGGTTAGTCCAAGGTACGTCATTTGTTCATGAGACATTGAGTCCTTACAAGACACTAGAAGAGCTTTGGGACGGTGAGATATGAATAAAAAATGCACCTTTTTTCCTTTTAAGATGAAGAAAGAGAACTATTTTTCCACTGTTTAATGCTTAATCTATGGGAAAAACGTTTAAAAACTATTTAAATTTTCACTTCATTATGTTAGTTAAGTTCTTCCTGCAAATTAAGGTTTGATGATAATAGAATTTTTATAAAACCAGAACCAAAAATATGAACGAGTAGAGAAAATCTCAATTCAATCGAGACATCCTAAAATAACAAAACAAGAGGAAGCTTTGACTTGTCTCTCACTTTCTCTTCACTGTTGTTTGGTTTCGATCTTCTTCTTCTGCCAGAGCCTGTCAACGCCACTGTCTGCATCTCCCAGAAGTTTATTATGATGTTTCATTCAATCAAAATGTCAATAGATACAATCATAAAACTTTGCAATAACAATTGTGAGAGATTAATTCAAGCATTTTAAACGATGTGAGAGTAATTTTAAAGTAAATTAGTGGAAGAGTGATCATCACTTAATCACAAACCTGAGCTCGGACAAATCCGCAGAGAGCAAAGGTTGAGAATTGGCTAGTGTAGATTCCATCAGTATCAAGATGACCCATGTTAAGCTGAACTGAAGCATGATCCTTCGATGTAATCAATCTGTTAGTGGCTGAGTTGCAATATTACAATCAGACAACATTAAGATTCAGTTCTGAATTTTAAATCAAAAACAACACAAAACATAATGTGAGGCTAAATATACCATTTTCTTGGGAATGTAGAGCTCAGTGACGACTCCTCCTTCGTTTTGCATTTTGAAAGATTTTTGCTTTGATCTGTTCCATAAGAAAGAACCGATAAACAAAAACAATCTGATACCAACAAAGAGATCATCAGGAAATCAAAACTTAAATGATTTCTTATACGTTTATGAGCTTAGCATAGAAACATAAAGAGACGAAGAAGAAGAAGTCTGAGAGGATATGAAGAAAAAGAGTTTCAGAGAGGACGTAAAGGACTGACTATTATACCCGTTTTGTGTTTTCTTGAACCAAAAGAATTTAAGAACCGAATCCCATATTAAAGCGGGTATGAAACCAGAATTGAACCGGCATCTATTTGGTTCTGTACCATTTTTTATTTTTCTACTGAAAATCGAAACCGTTTCAAAACCGAATTTTTGATTTTTTCTCGCACAATTTTTTTTAGAACCTCTAGTTTTGAAGACAATATTGTTTCACAAGAAGGCGACAATGCTACAGATACAAAATCAATATACTCGACCGAAGAAAACTGGGGTTTACAAATCACAAACCCTCTCAATAATCCTGACATCGAGACACATCAAAAAAAGAAACAAAATTAACCTAATGACTGTGACTTTTAATATTTGAAGAACGTACACAAGAATCACTTTCATCAAAAGCTTAATCCAAATCACTTTTATGTCCCGAAACTGCGGTCTCCAGCGTCTCCAAGCCCAGGGATTATGAACCTAAATACACAAGACAATGAAATTTAATCGCCAGTTCTCTTCACAAGAACAAGAATCCAAAAACATGTGCACAAGAGCCAAGCCTGACTTACCCCTTTTCGTTGACTTCAGGATCGATAATTCCAGTATATACATGAAGCCTGAAATGTTGCAGACAGTAAGTAAACAGTTTTAGTACAACCTCGCCTAATGTTAAACAAGTTAAGAGGCGATCTTTTGATATTGATACCCGGGGTATTTCTCGTTAAGCTTTGTTAGTGCAGGAGGTGCAGCAATCGCAGAAATCTGTAATCAGGAAGACGTAAATACATAACTAAGGATATTCTGTAGCCAATGTTTCTGAGAAAGTCGGCCTCCTATATATACTTACCACTTTGATTTGCTGAACAGACAAACCACGTTCCTTCAATAGGTCCATTGCTGCAATTATGGTACCGCCTAAAATACAAATGAAATAAATAAAATTGCGTTTTGAAGCATAGAGAAAACCAAGTTGTTACTAAACCTACGATTCTAGTTATGAAAGTTTCGGTATAATCATGTCATGTTGTTCACATTCTCTCATAAATCATGTGCGTTTGAGACAACACGAGTTATACTTATTCTAATATAGTCGTGACGAAAATGATTACAAAAACTAGCTACATTGCAAAAATTGACAAGACTCCCTCACCTGTGGCAAGCACTGGGTCGACCAAAAATACTCTCGAGTTCTTGGGAAATTCATCAGGCAACCTAAAGAAAATGTATCAAAGTAGTTCTAAGAAAAACTTCAGTAACTACATAATGACATAATGCTCTGCAAAGAAAGTTCTTACTTGTTAAGATACACCGTAGGCAAAAGTGTTTCCTCATCCCGACTTATTCCTGGTAAAAAGGATATTACGAGGACATCATAAGCTACAGATAAAAGTCTTTCTTCTAAACAACCACTCCTATCTTTGGGCAAGAAGAACGATATAGTTAGATTACTAACCTATATGATATATTTTATTCGCAGGCAAAACTGAGGATGCGTGTTCCGCTAGAGCAAGACCAGCTCTTAAAATCGGAACAACCTACACAGAGAAAAAAAAGTGAAACCAAGAATAAGAAATGTGTAATTTTTGGATTAAGAAGAAAACAAGAGCTTTTGAGGGGGTAGACAAACCGCTATAGGCTCTCTAGGATCAATGAATTCAACAGTAGCAGCACCCAATGGAGACATTATTTCTCCAACAACAGTTGGCTTGCACCACATAACAAGAAACAATAAGCAAAAAAACCGTAGATATCGATATTCAAGAAAAAAAAAAGATATGTGAAACTTTATCTAAACTTTACGCACCAGCCAATCTCGTGATGCTTCATACATCAGCAGTCTCCCTAGTTCAGCTATTGCATTCCCTAACATAATCAAAAGAAATGCTTTAAAAAAAAACCTCAAGAATTTAAAGAGCAACACAGACTTTATAATAACAAAATAAAAACTTGTTTTCCAAACGCAATATATTAGCAGATAACACAATCTAAGGAGCTAAAGACTGTTCACTAAATTTAAGAATTAGGCTCCATGAAACTGATGTAAATTTAGTCCTATACACTTCAAGAACAAAACAATGGTTAAATAATTCACACAAAACACTGATCAAAAATCTTATCTACTCACTGAAAATTGGACAAGGAGTTTGATCATTTCTCAGAACAGAGATCCAATGTTTGATCAAAGGATGCGGTGGCACAAACACCTGAAAAAAAAAAAAAAAAAAAAAAAAAACAGAACCAATCTCACATGCAAGAAAAAAAAAAAACTCCAAAAATCTATAAACCAAATCCGAGAATTTTTTTACCAGCATCCTATTGGTACCATTAATCGACCCCTCCGATGCAGCCATTTTTGCTGTGACCAGAATATTCCGGCGAGAAATTCTGGTCGAAGAAGAAGAAGAACCCAGAATCTATAGAAAATTCGAAATTCGAAAAAATCAATATCAGTTTCACTCTAGAAAGTGAGCGTTAGACATGGATGTATATATATATATATATATATTCATTAATTAACCTGTGCGAGAATCGGGGAGGAATTAAAGGAGAGGAGAGAGGAAGGATTAGGGTTTAGTCGGACGTATTGTTGTCGAGGAGCAAAACGCAGCGTTTCGGAGTAACACCGGAAAAAGGAGTTACTACTACTAACTGAGCATGCCATTTCTCCTCGGCGATGTTTCCGAAGATCGTAAAGAAACAATTAACAAAGACGATAGGGCGAAAGATAAACCGGTACACTGTACCGAACAACAATTTTGTGTCTACATTTTACGGCCCATTGGGCCTTATTTCATATAAGCTTCAATATTGGAGGAATTGAAGCTTATATGCAAGTAAGGACTTCATAGCTTATACGTGAGGCTAAGCAAATAGTGTAAAAAAGCTTTAAAGAATTGTAGAAAATTTTTAAAGACCTACCAGTCACACCTAATATTAGAAAATATCGGTTATAAATCAATTATCCGAACCGGAAGGATACCGAATCGAATATTCCAAAAATTTCTAACGGTATCTAGTACTGATATATCTAAAACTTGAAATATCTGAGCCGAACCCAAACCGAGTATGAGAATGCCCAAACCTAACCAAGATATTTGTAACTGATCAAACCAATATTACAGTTGTCCTAAATGTTGTATGTTGCCACTTTGGATTGAAATCTCTATCCTATATTACAAATTTTTACAACCCATATGTATAATGTATGTATATAACTTTACACCATTTACTAAGAGATCTCTAATGCTATGATAAACACACAAGATTACACTCATCACATTGAGACAGATTACATATAAAAGCCATTGGTTCCCAAAAAAATCTATCTTTTCACTGATTCAAATAATATCTGAGATTGTCGGCTTTCGGTTGATCCCTGAGTTTAGCCATTGCTCTCCGTTCGATCTTCCGAATCCATTCTTTGCTTACCCTAAGAAGCTTACCAATCTCTTCCAAGGACTTGGGCCTGTAGTCTTGAAGACCATAACGTAGAACCATCACTTGTTTCTCTCTTGGCTCTAGCCCTTCTAGAAGTTCATGTACGTCTCTCCTCGCACTTTGCCTCATCACAGCTTCATCAGGACTTTCCATCGTCGTGTCCGGAGTGAATTCCTGCATACAAAGCAAACAAACATCGACTCTTATAGTAAAAAACCAAACAAAAATAGCTTAAAACTACACAGAATCAATCCCTACATGAATTGCTTAAAACTACCATACTTTCAGCTCATTTTGGTCCAAGCTTACATACCAGGAATTTTGTGGTAAAGTAATCCCCGACTTTCTGGTCGATTGAACCAACAACTTTAAGGCATTGGTTAGCTGCTCGGATTTTCTTCAGTGAGTGGCCTGTTAGTTTTGATATTTCCTCATCAGCCGGATATTTTACCCCGTGGCTCGTTTTCAAAGTCTTACGAGCCTTTTGTATTTGACTCATAGTTTGGATTATTGTAGACTGCCAAAAGAAACAGAGACCATAAACAAAACAGAAAATGAAACAGCCTATTAAATAAGAACAACAGAAAAGTTTGAATTATCAAAATGCACTAACGGGAATATGGACGCCTCTGGCATGCCGTGACACCATCATGGACATCGATTTCCTTATCCAATACTGCACATATGTCGAAAACTTGTAACCCCTTGTGTGATCAAACCTCTCTGCTCCTTGTAACACTCCCACATACCCTGCCTATTAACCCACAAGAAATAACATTATAACAAAAAGAACTCTAATCACAATTTTAAAACTTTCCACTTGAAAAGTTTCATCATTTGTGTACCAAACAATATCTTGAAACCAAGCCTGCACCTTCCTATTTGTTATTTCGTAATTATAACTTCAGCAAAAAGATTGGATTTGCAAGACTCTTACTACAAAGGGAGAGAAGAGGAACCTGAATTAAATCTTCGTGGGCGATTCCAAGTCCCCGGTAGTTTCTTGCAAGATAGAGAACCAAAGACCGGGTGCTTTTCAACAGTTCATCTCTACAGTACCAACCGTAATATAGATTGCGCATCAGAAGTTTCTCGTTCATCCCTGCTGCTTCAGCCCAACAACTCATACTCGCTACTTTACCACTCTCCTCTTCCAACTGCGTTCTGATTCTCTCCATGTCCGCCACTATCTTCAAAATCGACATGAGAGTGTCATAAGAATTTCTTGTTAACTAAAAGATGAAAAAGGATAAAGAAAACAGTTACAGGAAGATTTCACACTGAACCTTGACTCCTGTTGACATCTCAGCCTCGTTTCTAGATATCCTCTCTCTTTTCTTTCTATATTTCGATGACCTCCTCGCTCTAGGGACATCAATATCGTTCCATGTGCTTCTTGAACCGATTGTAAAAGAATCCTGATCACTATTCTCAGTTGTCAAACTCGACCTTCTTGCTTTCTTTTTCAATTTCCTTCTCGACGATACAAAGGCTTTCTGTTCTAGTGTAGTAGTAGTCTCCACAAAGTCATTTTCCGTGTCAGATAAGCATGAAGTGACTGAAGAACCACGGGACTTAGAGAGACAGGTCTTGAATAACTCAGCAGCCCCCAATTTCCTCATTTGCAACATAATATCTCTTTCCATTCTTAAAGAGTTCAAGGCGACAAAAGTTTCCTCTAATGCCAAAAGATTCTTTGCTAGTAAATTGTATTGCAGCATGCTACGTGATAGATGAGCTTTCTCTGCAGAAGACATTTGTTCCATCTGCAAAAAAAAAAGGCAAAGGATTCTCAAAACGCAACGAAGGGGAAAACGTGAAAATAGCGTTTTCATCTGCAGTGAACTTCCTTGCACACCTTAGGGTCTTTGAGCTCTACATACACATTTTCTGCAGTGTAAGGAGATGCAGAAGCACAACCACATGCTTTCAAAGGATCTTTCTGGTAAATTCTGCTCTCCTCTTTGATTGAGGATAAAAACGACCACCTCGTTGATACAAAAGAAGTCACAGGGATTCTAACTGAAGCATCAATCAAGTAACCAAAAGAGGTCATGTTTAGGAAGAACATTAATCTCTATGCAAAAGTGACTGAAACAATTAGAAGGTCACACACATTCACTGAAACTGATAAACCGAGATTAAGCAAGGAGTAATAAAAGTGTTCAGCTACTTAAAAAGAACACTTGGTCCACGTTTAAAACCAGTGACACATGTTGTCCAGTATATAGCATACACAGAGAGAGAGATGCAAAATCCAATCATAATGTGGAAGAGTGATTCATGTAAAATTGGAGTAGTTACCGAAAATGGGAAAAGGGGTTTGGTCGCATCTCAAAAAGGAGAGCCAATGTTTGATCAAAGGATGCGGAGGTACAAAGACCTGATCCAAAACACACAAATTCGCAAGTTACAGTTTCAAATGAAGAGAGAATACAAGGAAAAAAAAAAGAAAGAGAAGAAGACAGTATCAGAGGTATTGTGGTTATTACCAGCATATTATTATTGGTCGAGCCAATCGAGGACGCCATAATCGATCGTACTAAGATACGTGGCCGAGAAGAAGAAGACGAAGAAGATTTAGAAGAACCCACAATCTATAATCCCGAAATCGAAAGAAAACAAAAAAAGTTAAAATCAGGGCGAGAGATACATACATACAGATACAGACAACAAGTATGCTGCACAGACCTGTTTGGGAATGGGGAAGGAATTGAAGGACGCCATTGACGCGAAGAGAGAGAGAGAGAGAGCTAAAGGATTGAGATTAGTGAGGAGATATAGTTTTTGTGTATTGTATGGTCTACGACTTCTCCCCTTGTAATTCCCTCTCTGTTTTTGTGTGTTTCCTTTATTTTATTTTTTCTTCTTATGAATTTGGTTTTTTTTTTCCTGATTTTTGTGTAATTTTTGTATGGGATCTATTCTCAACACTTTACTGATTTTTTTTACACAAAATATTAATCCGGGGAGTCATCTCTTTACCGTTTCACAAAAATAGTTACATAGTAAAAAAAAAATAGTACTCGTTATATTTACAATGACATCAATTATAGCTTATGAGTTTCTAGTAGATTCTCAGTTTGATGTTGATATGCCAAATGTGTAGGTTCAAATTAGGATCAATCGGTTGTATAACTAAAAAAAAATGTTATTTAATAATTTAAATAAAAATCTTAAATTTAGTGATTAAGATATAGCCATATAGGTGATTTCTGGTTAGATTACTAGTTTTTTTTTTATATATATAATCATCCATGCTAATTTTTCTTCAAATTATCCGTGAAAAAATTTTACCAATAAAAAAAATTTTATTTTGTATATAAATTCCATAACTATTTTTTTCTCCAATAATTTATAGATATAATGATACGAGATGACTAGTATAAGGTAGAGGAGTTGGACATTCAAAGACGTATCCAAGTACTCCGGACCGAGGCTATGAACATTCGAACGGCTCAAGACTCCCGCATTTTCCTTCGCTCACTGAACACTTGCAATCGGGCCAAGATTACCTACTTCCGGTAACTCTAGCTCGGTAAGTTTGTATAATTTTTGATTTTTGTTATTCAATTTTTTTCAATTCTAAAGAAATAAACTTCACTGTTTTGTGTGTGTGTGCGCGCGCGCAGATACCACCAGGAGGCATCTTACCTCATGCGAGACTCAATTCAACTTTATATAGCATTTAGAGACTTTTCTTATAAAGACTCGTAAAAATTCAAGTTTATATAGCATTTAGAGACTTTTCTTTATATAGCATTTAGAGACTCGTAAAAATTCAAGTTTATAAAGCATAATACAGACTCTTACAAATATAGTTATGTAAACAAATTTGGGCCTAAGCCTATTGATAACTCTTTTGTGCACGCCTCTCTTTTTCAGTCGAAAAATCGCCTAATTACCAAAAATGTTAAATTTCTTATTTTACTTCACTTTTTTCTCTTTGAGTCAAATAAGACGCCCTAATCGACATAAATAATTAAGTTTGTTCCTTTGCTGTTCTTCCTTCCTTTGAGCCCGAATAATCTCCAATCCAAGCAAAGTCTCGCATCCGTGAGGTTTGTATGGATCTTGTTCGTCTTAGGAATTGATAAACCTTATTATTGTAACAACAAGAGGTCGTTTCGGGCCACCATTTTTATTGGATTGCCCTAGTATTTTAATTTGCTTGACATATGTACATTATTGTTTATTGGGCAGAGATTCTCTTTTAACCATTTCCAAAATGCTCTCACTTGGATTTTTTGGGACGTGGAAAATGATTATATCCCTGCTTATGATGATTGTGGGTCATTCATGGAGAAATTTGAAGAATTTGTCTGTTCGGTTGAATCCAGCGAAATTGGTCAAAGGTTTTTTGGCAGGAGACCTTAATCAAATTCCTTTTCGAAAGTTTGGTAAGATTGCACTTACGAAAAATGTTACCCTTCATAAACAACAAAATCCATACGAAAAACAACAAATATTTGTAAGAAAAAAGCAAATCCTAAAAAAACCTCAAAAATTAACAATACAAACAATATTTCATAGATATAAAATAATATTTCATTTAAATTGAAATGAAATTCATTGTTTCTCTTGTTTCTCAATCATTTCAATATTGATAGTTTCTATTTGAAAACAACTATGTTTGTTTGAGACTTTGTTATATATATATATATATTTTTTGTAGTTTTGTATTTAAGCATTCACCATTTTATTAATCAAAATTTTCTTCTATACTTTCTTAAGATTGCTCAATATCTTTGAATGAAATAAGATATCTTTTGACATGTTTTGTATTTTAACATCAATCGGGTTACTTTATTAATTAACATCAATTAATTCTTTTTTTTTTTTATTCTCTCTTATCTCTGCATTTTCACTCATTTGCTCTTATATTTATATTCATTTTGCATATTTTTCAACTTTTGAAATTAAAATATATAACCACTTATTTTTATCATAAAATCATAATGTTGTATTACTCTTAAGTGAAATAAAATATAAATAAAATAAATTTCTTATTGTAATTTTTAATTTACAACAATAAAGTACTCAAAATATTCTTAATCATTTATTTCGTTTTTATGTAATTCACATTTTTAGTAGTTATAAATAACAATAAATATACATAGACATTTATTTAAAAAAAAACTTTTTGCTTAGGTGGACACCCTAGATGGAGAGAAAACTCCATAATTATATAATAGACTAGGGGATGTACCGGGCTACACCCAGTTATGTTGTTTATAGATTTGTTTGATATTTTACTCCGAATAAAATTGTCATGGTAATTGTTGGTAGTTTTGTGGATCCGAAAGAAATTTTTTGGTCACTCGAAAGAAACTTATATGTTTATCAAATATAGAATAGATAAATGATAAGTTACTAAACATAAAATTACATAATTTAAATTTAAATTTTAAATTATTTAATATATATACAACATAACAATTATATGAACTATATATACAATTGTTTCTTTTGCAACAACACATGTATTTAGTTATCCTTTACTTCATTTTTCATCAATAGTTTAAACACGACCATTTAAAAGCTAAAATTTTGTACTATATATATATTTACGTTGTTTTTTTTATCTATTATGTTATCTTTGTATCACACAACTAATGACTAACACTATCTATTCATACCAATTCAACCCTTCGATCGGAGAAGTGTACAAAAAAATTAATTATATCTCCAAAATTTCTTCTCCAACTTCAGTGCATTGCATCATATGACTATTCTCCATTAGTACATTTGGAAAAGAATGAATTTTAACTGTTTATTGATAAATAGAAATATAATGAAAATTTAACAAATGTTGAAAAAGATATAATAATTTTTACATACCGCTCTTGTCTCATAAAGACCAAATATCTCTCCTTAATCTTATGTTACTCTATATTTGAGTTTCTTCTCCATCTTCAACAAAGTTGCTTCATCTCTAAATAAGTTACTATTTGATGATTTTAATCTTTTTTTTTTTGGCTAAAAGAAATTTGCTGATTTTAAATAGTTAGCATGAACAATATGGAAAACATTATAATATTATAGGAAGTACTCATATTTGTTTTCTTGAGAGCTTGATTCATTGATTTCTTATGAATGCAAGTAAAGTTCTTCCTCTTTCTTGACAAATGCCTCTAGATATTTTCTTGTGATATAAATACACAATGTGTACCACCATTCCCGTAATTAAAACTCTAATCAACTTTTAAGGAAACACATGATTCAAACCAGAGCTACTCAAAACTCCTTATTGTAGACGTGATCTTTTGTAGACGTGATCTTTCTTAGCTGTCGAACCAATAGGTAGGAAGGCCGCAATGAAACAGTCAGTCATGATTCATATGATAATTTTAATTATTTTACGGAAAGCAATGAATGGTCTTTCTTTTCCAATGGTCTCCAGTATCAATCAGTTGATGAGGTATTGCAATAGTTAGTATATGATACTAACCTCAGATATATCCATATCTCTAATAGTATTTGCAATCTTTCTAACTAATTTCTATTTGAGAAAGAAATGAATTAATAAAAGAGCAATTTTCCAAAAGAAATCTTTGATGAACTTTATCAACTCAAAAACTTTTTTATATCGAAACTATTTATGATATTGGTCCATGAAATCAGTAGCTCAATCTTAACGTCATTCTAGTTGTTTATCCAATCAAAGAAATATCTTTATATTTTGAATTTAAAAGCATATTGTTGTAGTGTCTCGCTCGCGCATATACAATTTCGGTCATATGATGATTCTCCAGAAGGTCGTTTCCTAATATCACCGCCACCAGTCTCAGATTACCAAATTATGGATTTTGATTGTCCAAAGGTTGAGTGAAACATACAAACAAAATAGAAATTAAAGACATAATTGGAAAGAAACAATGAAGATTTGTTTTATCAAATTGGACGTAAAAGAAATGAGACAATTAGGTTTGAACCCAACAAAAAAAAAATAGAACAACAAATTACTGTTAGGACGGATGACACTTCCCAAACCAATTTAAACTTGAATAGAGAAATAATCATTGGATCTTGAAGTGACAATAGAATAACAAATTAACCATGACATTATAAACCCCCAAAGTTTGGATCTTTGTGCAGTAGTGAGTCTTAATTCCTCTTCGCAGCATTTGTCATGTCTCTAAGTGAGAATTCTGTGAAGGGTTTTTTCAAGGTTTCATGACACCAACTACAACATTCAATTAAGGAGATGCCATAAAGCAATACAAATACAATGTTCACTCGTCATACTAAATATAAATGCCAAACAATAGAATTCAGAGCAGATATGATAACATACGTGATCAATCATCCAATCTAATGTCAATTGCAACATGCTTACGTACGTTTGAGCTAATTAAAAAAACTCCATACGAAGAAAATAAAAAGAGAAGATCAAAATACAATTACTAACGATCTGACGAAAATTAAAAATAAAGATAGAGTTCATATATACTCTAAGTAAGCACCATATGAATTCAATTCAACTATGAATATTCAAGAGTCATAACCGACGAACGGTTTACCTCTCACGGTTTCAGAATTTGTTGGAAATTCATATTCCTTCGACTCCTCTGTTATTCATAGCTACATGGTTGACTTAAATGGAGAATTATAATATTGACATATACACCAATTAATATTAATATTAGCAAATGATCAGCGAGCAAATGTTATCTCTTAAACACAAGGAAACCAAAAATTTCTTGAAACCTGAAATGTTGTGGAAGATTCAAACATAGTTAGACAATTTCCGGGTTTACATTTTCATTATTGGTAGCCTACATCATGTTAGCCAACTTTAAATCTAGTCATGAATTAGCTTTTGTTGCACATCTGAGTACCAACGAATACCCAAACTTTGTTATCATCTATGACTCATGTCCAAAGAAAGCCATGGAACAAAGAGAATATAGAGGGAGGTAAATGGTATATCACAACAAAAAATAAATTTGTAATATTACCACACATATCAGCAAGAGCACTCACGAGAAAGATTAGACGTACCTCAGTTATCATTTGAGCTTGTTTTCCAAGGTCCTCGCTGAAAGGATATGGATTGGCCCCAAAAACTTCACATAAAGGTTATGATCACAAGTTAATACAATTGAAATTAAAATAATCCAAAAAAAAGAAAACTCTAAATTGTTATATTGAACATGATCTCATAACATGTGAGCTATAAATCTAAAAAACAATTATATATAACTACCATTCAAATTGAGGAGTTTGAGCTTTCATATGTTTGACCAACAAAATCCATACTTAGCTAAAGCAGATAATCTTATCAACACCCTTTGATTTCAGCTCATCTGATTTCTCAGTAAAATCCATCAAGTGAATCCAAGAACATATATCAGCATCATCAAATCTACATACCACCAGCATATGGAAGAGGTTACGACTTATTAGAACAAAAAGAAACGGAATGGAAAACGAAAATTTTACGGAAAAAGAGGCGAAGTGGAAATTTCTCATACGAAAAAACTAACCTCCTTCACCAGAAACCCGTAATCCTCTCGGATTCTTCCTATTGAAACTCTCATCCGATGATTCATTGCCTCTCTTTTTAGACTGGGCCATGATTGGAAAAACTTAATAGTCGGATTAGAAGGGGGGATCTATATGATCGGGAGAAGGAATATAAGAGGTGAGAAGATGTAACGACGTTTCCAAGACTACATGTTTTATACCGTCACCAAAGCTTTGCATCTGCGATGATTCAATTGGTGGGAAGAAAAGTAGAAGATCAAGAAGAAAAGGAAGATATGGATGAGGGAAGAGCACTGTTTTTTTTTGGAGAGTATATAGAAAGATCTTTACATAGTTAAGGAGAAGAGAAACGTTTCGATATTTTCTTTAGATTTAGCGTTTCTGTTATCTTTCCAAAGGGGTTGTTATTACTTATTAGGGTTGATGAAAGGTCGCGATGATGTAGCAGTTGTAGAAGTAGTTTCGAAAGCTGATATTACCCTTCTATTGAGAGTGCCACGTGTCCAGTCGAAACTAACTAAAAAATTGGCTGATGTGGCTAGTTTAAGGTGTCTCAATTAGTTCTTATTAGTTAGTGTATAACTTTGTAGTATCATTTCTTTACCGCTTTACTAAAAAAGTTACACAAGACGACGATATACAATGTCATCATTCATAGCATGTTATAATAGATTATAGTTCCCCCATGGCTACAACCTCATGTTAAGGCCAAATGTGTAAGTTCAAATTATCAATGGAAGTATCTTGTTGATCAAAATAAAAATTGACTTTATTTTGGTCTCAAAATATACTTTAAGCAAACGCAATACATGTTTCTTGTAGGGTATACAACAATCAACCGTATTGACTTATATATTTTTATATCCACTTCCACTAGGGGTCTAGGACAATAAGATTGTGTATCAACTTGTACAAAATATAATGAAGAAGACAAAACAAGCATACTCTTAAAATAGAATGCGTAAAAACTTCATCCATTTCAACTCGACTCCAAACCAGAATCAATACCAAGTTAACCGGCTATCTAATAACCTAACAAAATAGTTAATATAATAATAATTATTAGATGGTGAAGTTCATTGAACTGGAATTACAAAATGTTTCTTTCTGTGTTAACTTTGTTGCCTTTCCTTGTTTTATAATAGCCTAATCATTATTAACACACAAACGCAACTGCAAAGAAACAATCGTGACTTACATATTTTAAAAAATTACTTACAACAATGTTACGTGTAATTAACTAAAGAATTAAGAAAAAGATAAGCCATGACGATGTGTGTATACAAATCTACCTAAAACCAGTGGATTAAATAACAAAAGTGAAAGAAAGAAACAAACGGATGATTAAGACCTATACTAAAATCCGGCATGACCACCGTCGCAGCCGACACAACTTGCATCATCATCGTTTTCCCGGTCAGGTTTGGTGCTTATACAACAACACACAAGAGCCACAAGCAAAATGAATCCCCAAACAAATGCAAATGATTGAGCCAACTTCAAGAATCTCTCCATTAATTTTTTGTACGAGTTCATTTACTTCCTCTCCTTGTCATCATCACATTACTAAACCCAAAAGCCTTGAAACTTTTAGTTTACTATCTGCAAAACAATTAAAGAAAGGAATATTGAAGACATGCATAGAGAGAAAGATGTGAAAAGGGCTAATATAGAGATAGACGAGGAGTTAGAAGAACAACATGAATGAGAATATAAATGACCTGTGATTCTTTTATATAGTTTTGATGGAATGTGTTGTTTGAATGATCTGTGAGCATGTGGGACTTTTTATATGTGTTTGATGGACCCTTTACTTTTCTTTTTCTTGCCAGATCGAATAATTTGTTGGTTGAGTTTATAATTTTTTCATTTTTCATATTACACAGTTCTTATTTCCCCATTTACGATATAAAAACTCTGTTGGGCCAAAACTGAGTAAGGCCATGAAGAAGGAAAATGTATAAGCCCAATTTACCAAGAGACAAGTTATACAGAGTTCCACCAAAATATATATGAAAAAGAACAAAAAATCAAGATCGGTTTAGTTTGAACAAATACTCACATTTTATGGTACATAAAGAGCACCTCAAACAGAGAGAAATTCTCTAAAATATTTAAATCACATAATTGAATTTATCACAGATTGACAAAGAATTTCTCACTAGTTTTCAAAAGTTTTTCAAACGAAAAATGTCTTCCTCGTTTTATTTCACACAAAAAACGTCTCTTTCGTTTTCTCTAATCCTTTAAATTGTTTTCACCTTTTATAATAGTTAAATACTCTTCAAAAACTTTGCGTTAGAAATGTTATGACATTTCAATAAACTTGCAATCCAGTTCGAAGATTCCAAATATTATACTACTTTTAGTTAAAAAAAATACGAACCGGGTAATTTAAAGATGTTCAATCCAGATAAATCGATTGTATTTGATCCGAACCAAAATAATAGATTTGAAAATAGAATTAAACATATATAACTGCGTCTATGTTCAAATAAATTAATTCCATCCAAACCGAATTATATAGATACGATTTTTTTCTACATTCAAATAAATGATATGAACCAAACCAAAACCAAAATCAAAAACAAAAATAAAAACAATATAAAACCGGGTTTTTTCAATAAGTCGATAAAATATATTTCCATTGCAGTTAGTTCCACCTTCACGCAAATCCCACATTTTTTTTTGTTTTGGTTCTGTCGAATGAAAAAGTAGCGGCATTTTTGTAAAATATCATTTGAAAAATGGCATATTTTGAAATTTCTCAAAAATAGTAGCAAGACAAACCGAAGCCATTTACATTTCCTTATATATATATATATTTTTTTTTTTTATAAGCCACAAAACGAGAGAATTCGAACCAAAATTCGGATTTGACATGCTACCGAGTATCATGGAGATCATAAACGTGTAACAGGTACGAATCGTGAGAAACAGCTTCTGTATCGAACTTTCAAATGCTTAAAAACGCGGCGTTTCATTATAACCGTGCAAACGAGGATTTAAAATCAATTGAAACAAAATAGAGTGAATGTTTTACAATGTTTGGGAAATATGAGGGCTCATTTAGCAATATTGTATTTTTCTTTTTTGTTCTCTCCAATAGGGCTTAAACCCTCACCGTCTTCTTGGCTCAAACAGATAAAGCCTTAAACCTTAAAAGCTTCTTTGCGGCGTTCCTCTCCTTCATTCTTCCTCGCAACACACAATTTTGTCCTCAAATCTCCCAATTGCTTTCGTTTCTCTAGGTAAGATTTCTTCCTTTCTCAAGTCTTGCGTCGATTTCAATTTTCATCTATGTCTTATAAAGGATTTTAAGCAAAGAGACGATTGCAAACCTAATTTTGTTTCCCTTTCGTTGTCTCGAAATTGATCGCCTTTTTCAAATTAAACCCTAATTTCGTGTCCCTTGCTCTATCTTTGTTCAACAGATTTCGATGGCTATTGATGGGAGTTTCAGTCTTCGACTTGCGTTTGAGACGTTTTATGAATTTTGCCCAAAGGTGGCAGCTTTTCCTTTTCTCATTTCGATTACCAACAAGGTAAGTCCTAGTAACTGTTACTAAACGTGACCCAGAAACATGGGTTCGAGTTTTTTTTGGTTTGATGGGTGTTGGTTTTTGTTAGGGAGGAGAAGTGGTGGATAACGAAGAGGTGATTAATGCTTTGTCTGATGTGTTTCTTCACCCGGAGTATACAATTCCATTGGTTCATTGCTTCCTTCCCATACTAAGAAGGGTTGTAGATAGAGTGGTGGGTCTTCTTCGTTTAGTGGGTGATCTAAGCTCAAGTATTGACTACTCGGACGATGGGTGGTCAGTCTTGGAAAATGCCATGAAGGAAGGTGTTAGTGTGATTGATTTTTATGTTCGGCGTGGACAAAGGCTGGAGCTTCATGAGTGTGCTTGCTTGGCCTTCAGTCGTGCTCTTCATTTAAATACGACTTTGCTAGGGTAATGGGAGTATTTACTTTATCCCCTATATATATGTACCCATATTTCTGAAGATGAGATCACTCATGTGAACCAGCGTTAGAGCTAAGAAATCTGTAAAAAAGTTGCTTTGGTTTAATTTAAATAGCTCGACTAGTCTCCTAACAGAAACTTGCTTAATTTTGCAGCTCTGTTTTAAGTTATTTTAAGAAAGCACCACCACCATACCAGCGAATTCTTGTCAAGGAAATCATTTCTGAGTCGCACATGGAGGTCTGCTTGTTATCTTTGACATTATATGACATCGTTGGTATTCTTACACCCGTTTTCTAGTCTATGGTCGGTTACATTGATTATTTTTTTCTCTCCTGAATCAGGCTACTACAGCTGCATATTTGCTTTGTCTTCAAGTATCATATCGTTTTCTTGTTATTAGACCTGAGGTTTTCTCTAAGTTGTGGGATTGGTCCAGTTACTTGGACTCCATGAAAAGGCTCTCAGACTGTCCTACATCAAAAAAGGCTATCTTGGAAAAGCATCGAGAGGCTGTGTGGTGTGGGATACAAATTCTTTCTGTTGTTTTGAGACGCAGTGACAGAGTAGCAGGATATTATGGTTTTGAAGGAGAGGAAGCACTCTCATACTTGCTACGGTAATCCTCTTATAGCTATACTCAAGACTTTTAGTTCGATTTTGTCTGAGTTTTGTTTCTAAAGGGTAATTTTCTTTCATACATTCAGCTGGGAGGAATTTTGTCAGGATATAGAAATAGAAAAGGCTGGATTATACATTCAATTGCCAACATACATTGGGTTGAGGTCTTTGCAACATTTTAGTACCCTTGTACCTGGGGTTCGCAAGCGACAATCTGCAGAAAAGGAGCCGATGAAGAAGAATCGGAAGCTGGACACCTGGTCTGTTCACTTTGTGTTTCTTTTCAAATAATTTTCTCCACTTTTGCCACGTGTACTTGATGTTAATTTTCTCATTTCGGGTTGAATTCCTCCTTCCTCTTTAATTCAGGGATGCCAAATTTTTCTCTGAACCATTTGAAATCCACTCTAGGGTGAAGAAATCTTTTGAAATGGTCTCATTGGCTGTTAGTCAGAAACGACCTGTTCTTCTATATGGTCCCTCGGGCGCTGGAAAGTCTGCTCTCGTTAGAAAGTTGGCTGATGAAAGTGGTAACCAAGGTATGGTATATTTTTAATATCTACGTGTAGTGGTCCCAAATGTATTTGTACTTGGCTACTTCCAAGGAACTTTCTACATTACTGGACGGGGAAAAGCAACTATCTTGACATGGGTTTCCATTGTAAAAATGAGGGCCTTAAACTAACTGATTACTCAGTATATTTTGTTTCTACTTGATGACTTTCTTTTAATTTTGATAGTTGTGTATATCCACATGGATGATCAACTCGATGGGAAAACGTTGGTTGGCACTTATGTGTGTACTGATCAACCTGGCGAATTCAGATGGCAGCCTGGGTCACTTACCCAGGTTAGTTGCATGGAATTCAGATGGTAGCCTGGCAGTATCTATCCTCCTACGGTTACATAAGCATTTTTATTTTTCATCTTGGCAGGCTATTATGAATGGTTTCTGGGTGGTTCTTGAGGACATAGACAAAGCTCCATCAGATGTTCCCCTCGTCTTGTCACCTTTGCTGGGAGGCTCATGCTCATTCGAGACCAGCCATGGAGAGGTAACTACTTTCATTTTGCTGCTCTCTTCTTATTTGGAACATTGTTGTTGGGCACACCTTTTGTATTACTGTTTTAGGTATTTGTGTTTATCCTAAGATTTATTCCAAGTTTCAGAGCTTTTTAACTTTTATTCTTTTTGCAGGTGATACGTATAGCAGAGAGTTTTCAACTGTTTTCAACCATATCTACACCCGAATGCAGTGTATCACACATCAGGGAAGGTATATCTTGCAGACACTAATTAGTTTGAGAGCCTAGCTCTTGCATTCGTTAGCCTGATCCTTCCCTAGATACACCATTGATATCTGTGATCTTGCAGCAGTAGTGTGATGTAGTGGTTGATTAATATGACCTTTTGTAAACCAACCTATATAGCTTAAAGTGTGTGCTAGATTTAATATTCAATTTTCTTGATGTTTGCAAATAAGATTCATTTTCTTGATGTTTGCAAATAAGATTCATTTCAGGAAAACTTATTATTATTTTTTTGTCTGGTTTTCTTGGTTGTAGCTGGAAATTCTCTAAGTCCTCTTTGGAGGAGAATTGTTGTTTATCCACCAGATCGGGAAAGCTTGCAAAATATTCTGGGTACTCGGTATCAAAACTTGATACCTGTTGCAGAGAAACTTATTGGTAGGTTTCTCCTGCACTTGCGTCCTTGACATGGATTCTGTACTCACAGTGAAACTATTCCATTTTTGCAGAAACTTATGAAACTGTCAACTCTTCTCTTCGTCCCCAGTTTTCTGGTTCAAAAATCGAAAATTCAGCTACTTTCAGTTCTCCAAGTAGATTTTCACTGAGGTGAGCATATATCCATGAGTTTTCTTGTTGTTAATGGATTGGTCATTCGATTCTTTCTGAATGGTCATCATTTACAGAGATCTGCTCAAGTGGTGTGAACGAGTTCATGGTCTGTCTTCCTATGATGGCCTTGCAATTTTTCAGGAGGTATGTTTCTTAAAAGTTCTCTTGTGTTAGTCTCTTATTATAATTTTATTTATTTAATTTGGCGTTTTTGTGCCTTTTCCACAGGCAGCAGATATATTCTCTGCGTCTTATATGTCAACTCAAAATCGAGTGACAGTTTGTGAAATTGTGGCTCGAATTTGGAATGTTGCGGTTCCAGAATCTCAGCATAAGCCCCCAATTCAGGTACCTCAGTGTTCTTGACAGTGTTTTGTCTATGCTGCTTTGTGGTTGTTTCCTAATTTCTCAGTGAACTGCAGGAATTTTCTGGAATTCTAAAAATTGGCAGAGTTTCTCTTCCACTTGGTGAATCTGCGGTTAGTTTTTAAGCATCTCCGTCCTTTTGATACAAATATTCATCTGTTAGAGCCTCTTATTGTTCTGCTTTTTTTTTTCTTTTTCAGTCTCATGATCGGTCAAGGTTTGTTGAAACACGAACATCTACACGGTTACTTGAGAAAATAGCTCGCTCTGTCGAGTACAACGAGCCAGTTCTCTTAGTAGGAGAAACAGGGACTGGGAAAACTACTCTAGTTCAAAATCTTGCACACTGGATCGGACAGAAACTCACTGTTTTGGTTTGTTTTGACATACATTCTTTTAGAAACCTGTTTATCGTAGTGGTTTTCTATAATTTCTAATTTTCCTTTATGCAGAATTTGAGCCAGCAAAGTGATATAGTTGATCTATTGGGAGGATTTAAGCCTATTGATGCAAAGCTTATGTGCACAATGCTGTACAATGAATTTAATGAATTGGCAAGAGATTCAAATATTAAGGTAGCCTTACATTTAAAACTTTTAGTCACTCTCTCGTAGATTTCCTTCTGCAGTCATTCCTAGCCATATATGTTTCGGAGTGAATTTAGCATTTTGCTCAAGCTATGGGTCCTTTTCGTTTTTGGTATCCAGGCTTCTTCAAAAACAATGAAATGGCTGCAAAAACACTTTAGAGACAAGAAGTGGGATGCATTTTTGAATGGGTTGAAGGTAACTACTGACTTTATAGTATCAAAATCAGGTATAAAGAGGAAGAAATCGGAACAGATTGCGATGCATCTTTCCGAAAAAGTGGAGAAGATTCATCAACAATTTCGTTCAGGTGGAATGGTTTTTACATTTGTTGAAGGTGCATTTGTGACTGCCCTCAGGGAGGGGCATTGGGTTTTACTAGATGAAGTAAACTTAGCTCCACCGGAGATATTGGGCAGGCTTATTGGTGTTCTTGAAGGAGTGAGAGGATCACTGTGTTTAGCTGAGAGAGGGGATGTAATGGGCATTCCCCGACATTCAAATTTCCGTTTGTTTGCCTGTATGAATCCAGCTACGGATGCTGGTAAGCGAGACTTGCCGTTCTCCTTCCGTAGCAGATTTACAGAGTATGCTGTGGATGATGACTTGTGTGATGATGACCTGGAGATATTCGTGAGGCGATTCTTAGGTGGACGTGAATCTGACAGTAAGTTAGTAGGCAACATTGTTTGCTTTTACAAAGAAGCTAAAAGGTTATCTGAAGAATGTTTGCAGGATGGTGCTAATCAGAAGCCACAATATAGCTTAAGGTCTCTTTACCGTGCGCTAGAGTATGCGATAAAAGCAGAAGGTATTGGCGGATTTCAGAAAGCACTATACGATGGTTTTTCCATGTTTTTCCTCTCCTTGTTGGATGCTTCCAGTGCTAAGATCATGAACCCAATAATACTACAACGTATCTCAAGGGAAAGTAGCCGAGGCCAACCACTTCAAAGATACTTGGGAGAATTAAAAGGCAGTTCTGATGAATTTGTGGAGAAATATGTTAAGACGAAGAGTGTAATTGGACACCTTAATCACTTAGCGCATGCCATTTTTATTAAAAAATATCCTGTTCTCTTACAAGGACCAACATCCAGTGGAAAAACAAGCCTTGTCAAATATCTCGCAGCAATAAGTGGAAACAAATTTGTTCGAATCAATAATCATGAGCAGACCGATCTCCAAGAATATTTAGGTTCCTATATGACTGATTCTTCAGGGAAGCTTGTATTTCATGAAGGAGCGTTGGTGAAGGCTGTCAGGGATGGGCATTGGATTGCCTTGGATGAACTAAATTTGGCCCCATCTGATGTCTTAGAGGCACTAAACAGACTGCTTGATGACAATAGGGAGCTTTTTGTGCCTGAGCTGCAAGAAACAATCCCAGCGCATCCTAATTTCATGCTCTTCGCTACACAAAACCCTCCTGCTTTATATGGTGGACGCAAAATACTTTCTCGAGCTTTTCGTAACCGCTTTGTGGAGATTCATGTTGATGAAATTCCAGAAGATGAACTGAGTGAAATTCTTACTGAAAAGTGTCTTATTGCAAAAAGTTATGCTACGAAAATGGTTGAAGTGATGAAAGACCTGCAACGCAATAGGCAGAGTAGCAAAGCTTTTGCTGGAAAACATGGATATATAACTCCAAGAGATTTATTCCGGTGGGCAGATCGTTTTAGGACTTATGAAGGTACATCTAATGAAGAACTAGCCAGAGAAGGGTATTACCTCCTTGCAGAAAGGCTGCGTGATGACACTGAGAAGTTAGTTGTTAAAGAGGTGCTGGAGAGACAATTCCGGGTCAGTCTTCCAAAAGATGATCTGTACAAAGAGGTAACTTAGGAAAACCTCTTTTGGATTATTGATGTATGCAACAGCGTGTCATGCATCTAGCTAAGTTGTCTTCACTTCTTGGAACTCGTTCATTTTAGGTTGCCTAAAATTAGTTTGTATTGTTGGTCTTTTAACTTCATATATTTGCTGGATGTAGCTGTGTCATTCAGTGAACTGCTTGTTCTTGATCGTTTGCATTCTCAGATCCACTAACCTTCGTTATGATATATTATTGTTTCCCGGAAGCTGTTGGTCTTACTGCATAATATTCCAAGTTGTACTATTACTGCATCATTACTAAATTTTGTTATTTCTTACAGTCTTCTGATATAGATAATGGTTTTCTGTTCTGTTTTACTTATTTTTTGCCCCAGGATTTTCTAAAGTTGGATCAACCATTTCACTATAGAAAAGATTCCATGTAAATGTCTTCCCCTCCTATTTTTTTTTCTATTATTGAATTAAGTTTTTTCAGGCTTGTATATTTTATATTGGACACTCTGAGCTGAATTTTATGGTGCTATTATTTTCAATCTTTATATAAGGAAAAACAGAACAATCACGTGGACTCAAAGTATGTGGAGACTATTTTTTCTCATCGAACGTTCTTATAAACTGCGTGAGCCTGTTCTTCTTGTTGGTGAAACTGGAGGAGGCAAAACAACAATCTGCCAACTACTAAGCGATTATAAGGAGCTAAGATTGCACATCCTTAACTGTCATCAATACACAGAAACATCTGATTTCCTTGGTGTAGGCTTATCTTTTATATCCCAGACTCTAATGTACACTGGCCTTTTTTTCCCCTACAATTTCTAATCTCAGCCTCTTTCTTAGGGGTTCTTTCCTGTGAGAGACAGATCCAAATTAGTCACGGAATACGAGAATCAAGTCAACCAGTTGAAGCGCTCTGAGATATTGGTGCGTTTTGGCCAAAATATTGTAAGTATCCTAATACCCACCATTGATGTTGGTATTTCACCCATCTTTCTCTCAACGTGGAGGCTATATTTTCTTGAACATGTTACGTGCAGGACCTTTCTGCAGATATTGGTAGTGCTGAAGTTTCAATCAAATCAATAGAGGCAAAGCTGGCGAAGTACAAAAATGAGTCAGTAATAGGAGTGGCGGCCACGCTGCAAATTGTTAATGTTCTTGAGCAAATAAGGAACAATATGGTGATGTTGTATCAAAAGTGGCGCGCAATTTTTGTATGGCAAGATGGGCCCCTTGTGGAAGCGATGAGAGCTGGAAATATCTTTCTTGTGGATGAGATATCTTTGGCTGATGATAGTGTGTTAGAAAGACTGAATAGTGTGTTGGAACCAGGCAGGAAATTGGTGAGTATTTTTGTGTGAGACGTACTGAAATATGGAAGTGAGAGAAAAAAAGGGGGAGGGCGAGGTGGATTGTTATAACATGCTCGTCATTAGACCATGTGAACTGTTGCCCGTCACTGAAACCCTGCTTTCATTTTCATCAGTTCCATTCTTTATCAGTGCTGGTTTTCTTTCTTTCAAAAGTTTTGATGTCTGTTCAATTGTCCACTCATATGCATCATATTCTATTTATCTTTGTAGTCCTTGGCTGAGAAAGGTGGTCCCGTTTTGGAGGAAGTTGTAGCTCATGAAAACTTTTTTGTTATCGCCACCATGAACCCGGGTGGTGATTATGGAAAGAAGGAATTGTCACCTGCACTTCGTAACCGTTTTACTGAGATATGGGTCCCCCCTATTGCAGACACTGAGGAGCTCAGAAGTATTGCTTTTTCTGGGTATGTCGTGTCCCTAAAATGCTCAAAAGGGTACTTGTGATATGTTTTTGCTAATCTGATATTTTTCTTTTGTAGCCTTTCCAACTCAATAGAATCTAATATCATAGATCCCATTATCAACTTCTGGGAGGTAATTTCCCTTTCCTATCTCTCGTAATCTTCTTTTCTACTCAGTTCTGTGATCCTGAATGTATTTATTAAGGTTTATAATATAAAAATTTGAATGGGTTTGTATTTTATTGTGGTCTCCACAATGCTGTTTACCAACATGAACACGGCCACACATCTCAAAGTTTTGTGCTGTTTGAAAACAATTTGATTGCTGGATCAATAGTTTTGGTTTCTTAAATTGTGTGGCATCATTGAGCACCTGCATCACTTTCGGGTCTGTCTTTTTTGTTTCTGAAAAAAATCCCGTCTGCATACTATCACTTTCTTTTTCCATGTTCTCTTATCAGGCAAAAAAACAAACGTTCTGAGCTGTTATGTATAAGCTATATGATGCTTAATTATTATACTGTATTATAAGTTTTGTGCGTCTGTAGATTCAATGCATATTCTTTTGCTGCAGTGGTTTAACGGGTTGCAGACTGGGAGAACGCTTACTGTCAGAGATCTCCTCTCTTGGGTTACGTTTGTCAACGTGATAAATCAGAGTTTAGGACCAGCATATGCTATTCTTCATGGAGCATTTCTCGTGTTACTTGATGGTCTAAGTCTTGGTAGGTCTTTCCCATTTTCTAAATTTTCTGCTTCATTGTGAGATTTGATTGCTATACTCAGTTTCTGTTGTGGTATTTCCTGAAATTCTTTTTTTTTTGAACCAATATCTTTTATATTTTGTAAGGAACTGGTTTCTCTGGGAGAGATGGTAAAGATCTGAGAGAAAAGTGCTTCGCTTTCCTATTACAACAACTTCAGGTAATATAATTGTAATATTTATTCTGATATTTACAATTTACAATGGTTCTCTTTATGTTTGCTGTTTCTTGGCAACTCAAACTCGTCACATGTTTCTCTACTGTGCTACTTTGAATCCAACTGTTCTTTGTTGTCAGTTTTGTTATTCTAGGATTCAACATTTCTAGCCATGTTTGAAAAGTATTACTCTTATAAACTCTCAGAGGTGTTAGTTGCTTTGTTTTTGTGTCATGTCTCCCATTTATTGAAACGGTGGGAGCTAGGGATTCTCTATTTTTGCATGTGAAGCAGCTAGGTTTTGCTATAGAACAATAACGTTTTCTTATCAACTTTAAATTCTTGATATCATGTGACTTGTATTATCTTTAGTCTTTAAACTCATAGTGATGCTCGTAGTTCGACTATGAATGTCTCATCATGTCCGCATCCATCTGAGTATCTGAATTTTCTGGTTTAGGTTCTCACTAGCGATACACTCCCTTTGGAATTTTCAAGAATGGAACAATATGGCTGGGGTGATGCCAAAGCAATTTGGCAAGAAAGTAAGAGTGTTCTACATGGGGATTTGTTTGGCATTGATCCTTTTTACATAAGTAAAGGTGAGCTACTCACTTATGTTTTTCCTGCAAAGGATATGTTGATAGTCAGAGTACAGCAACCATGAATTTAGACGTTTCATGATATGTTTGGAAATTTTCAACTTGCCTGGTCAGGTGATGAAAATCTGGAGATTGGTGGATTCGAGTTCTTAGCACCAACCACCTGCAGGAATGTCTTGAGAGTATTGCGTGCAATGCAGCTTTCGAAACCAAGTACGTCTCATTAGTTTTGGTTTTCTTGGTGATTATTGGAGGTTGAATTTGTCTTTAATAGTGGATTATATTTCCGTTTCAGTTTTATTAGAAGGTAGCCCTGGTGTTGGAAAAACAAGTCTGATAATGGCGTTGGGTAAATATTCTGGCCACAAGGTTGTGCGCATAAATCTATCAGAGCAGGTTTGAATTCTTCACCAGCCATCAATACTGTGTATGCTACTTTGTCTGTTTGGTAATATAACTTTGGTTCATCTGATACAGACTGACATGATGGATTTGCTGGGATCGGATTTACCTGTTGAAAGCGATGAGGACATGAAGTTTGCATGGTCTGATGGAATTCTCTTGCAGGTTAAGAATGTCTGACGTTAAAGTATGTTTCAATTTATAAAATTGCCGTCCCTCAAATTTTGATATATCTACAGGCTCTAAAGGAAGGCTCCTGGGTTTTGTTAGATGAACTGAACCTTGCTCCGCAATCTGTTCTAGAGGTGAGCGAACAAGCTAGTTTCATTTCAGTAAAGCTGTTCCTGTGCTAGAACATGTTAGATTCTTTTGCCTTTCCACATTTTTTATTCTAGTGAAAGTTGTTAACAAATATTCATCTTTCCAGGGTTTGAATGCAATTTTGGATCATCGTGCTCAAGTCTTCATCCCAGAACTGGGCTGTACCTTTGAGTGTCCCCCGACATTTAGAGTTTTTGCATGTCAGAATCCTTCTTCTCAAGGTGGTGGCAGGAAAGGTCTTCCCAAGTCCTTCCTTAACCGATTCGCAAAAGTATGTTCCACTATTCGTTTTGTGGTCATGGATGCTCATGACATGTCTGTTGATGCCAAATATCAATTTATCAAAATCAAAATCAAATTCTCAACGGCTCCCCCTCAAATGTTTTCAGGTTTATGTGGACGAGCTAGTGGAAGATGATTACCTCTTCATCTGTCGCTCACTTCACCCATCTATTCCCAGTTCATTGCTTTCAAAGCTTATTGCTCTCAATAGACAGTTACATGATGGTACTATGGTCGATCGAAAATTTGGTCATGATGGCTCACCGTGGGAGTTCAATCTACGGGATGTGATAAGATCATGCCAGTTTATGCAACGTAATAGCTAGTCATTTCAATTTATCATATTAGCATTTCCAGGTGGCAGTAGTTGCTTAGACTAATTTTAGTTCTTGTGTTGTTTCAGGGGAAACAAATAACTTAGAAGTTGAAAGCTTTCTCAATGTTCTCTATGTTCAAAGAATGCGTACCGCAACTGACCGCAGAGAAGTTCTGAGTATCTATAAGGCTATTTTTGATAAAAACCCTTCTATAAATCCATATCCGCGGGTTCAGCTAAATCCTGGATACTTAATTGTAGGAACTGCTGCTATTAAACGAAACATCACTCAATCTAATATTTCCAGTGGGCAGTTGAAGATTTTGCCCGAGATCCGTCAAAATATGGAAGCTGTTGCTCATTGTGTGCAGAATAAATGGTTGTGCATCCTAGTAGGACATTCGTCTTCTGGAAAGACATCATTGATCAGAATGTTAGCTCGGTTAACAGGATTTCCTCTTAGTGAATTAAATCTTTCATCTGCGACTGACAGCTCTGATCTACTCGGATGCTTTGAGCAGTACAATGCATTCCGTAATTTCAGATTGGTTGTTACTCGAGTTGAGCATCTTGTTGATGAGTATAACAGTCTGTTATCACAATCTTCTCAGGCAGTCCTTTTGAGCAAAAGAAAGGGCTTAGTTTCCAGCTGGCTTTCTTTTTTATTTAAGATAGATTCCTGCCTCCTGGAAAGCCCTTCATCCTCCTACGATTCTGACTCACTCTCAAAATTAACTAAGATTGTAGAACACCTGAAACAGGTCTTGGAAGAAGGTCTTTTGCCTGTTAGTTGGTCAAAAAAGAATCTGGACCAAATCACGAAGACAATATTGAAGCTGGAAACTCACGAGAAAAATCAGTCAGCAAAATTTGAATGGGTGACTGGAATGCTGATAAAGGCAATAGAAAATGGAGAGTGGGTTGTCCTTGAAAATGCAAATCTCTGTAACCCCACGGTAATATAATCTCCCTTATTGATCTCTTGTTACGATTTCATTTCTTTTCGTTTACACATGTTAGTTTTCGTCGGTTTACATGCAATTTAGAAACGACTCTGATAATTTCCATTGTAGCTAATTGCCACATTTATCTTTAATTTCAGGTACTTGATAGAATCAACTCTTTGGTAGAACCTAGTGGATCAATCACTATAAATGAATGTGGGATTATTGATGGTGAACCTGTCACTGTTACTCCACACCCTAACTTTCGTTTGTTCCTGTCTGTTAATCCAAAATTTGGGGAGGTATCAAGAGCAATGCGGAATAGAGGTGTTGAGGTATTTATGATGGGGCCACATTGGCAGCTCAATGAGGTAGGCTCTAACAGTGAAGAGCTTGTGCTGAGAGATGTGGAAAGGTTTCTTGCTCTGGCAGGTATTCCAGGTTACAAGCTTGTTGCTTCCATGGCTAAAGCACATGTTCATGCATGGTGTAATGGTCAAACCTTTGGTGTACGAATCACGTATCTTGAGCTTGAACAGTGGGTTCAGCTCTTCAAACTGCTGCTCATGAATGGTAATCAACTACTGTGGAGCTTACAACTAAGTTGGGAGCACATCTATCTCTCTTCCCTTGGAGTAGCTGATGGAAAAGAAGTTGTTGATCTTGGGCGTGATACATATTTGTCAGATATTGATTTTTCTAAGCTTGATTCATGTACGGGTGGGGGTCTGTATCTGCCTGGGGGATGGCCGAAGCCTTTCAACTTGAGAGACTTGATGTGGTACTCAAGAGAAACTACTGTTAGGCAGAATTGCATGTATCTGGAGTTCCTAGGAGCTCAGTATGCATCACATCAGTCTGAAATAAGCGACAATGTCAGATTGAGAAATGGGGGGTTGGCTGCTGGGGAACCGAGAATAATATATACTATCAATTCTGGGACGTTAAAAAATATCCTGTTCCCTAAAGCCTCAATTACGTCAACTTGTGCAGCAAATATTGAAAATGATTTGGCTTCTAAAAAGCTATTATATGCTGCCAACTGGACGATGGAACAGGCAACCGAAGAGGATATTCAACTATATCTTGGGTGGATTAGTTGGTTTGGTTCCAGGCTGCAGCAACACTGTCCGTTTTTCCTGTGTTTTCTCAATATGTTGAATGATGAGATGAAGCATCGAATCTGGAATCATATATCTACATATCGGAAAAACCTGAAATCCCTCTGCAAATTGGATCCAGATGCTGTTCCAATTCCGATGCTGTCCACCAAATTGATCGATATAGCAGCATCAATTGACCAGTCAAAACCTTATAGTAAACCTCTCTTTGAGTCTCTCAACTCGGTTGGCGTTCTTCGGCTTTCCTATCAGCAGTGGTTTGCAGAAAGTAACTACAACCAGAGTGATGTATCCTCTTTTATTCGCTTTTTCGATTCTCTTCGCTCATTGGAGAAGAAATTTCTTCATGAAATTGTTGGATCACGTTTTTTCAGTGTGTTGATTCAGTTGTACACCGAAGTTATTGAAAAACATTCATGCTTTTGGTCTGGTTTGGTCTCGTCTTCAGATGAGTATCTATTGTTTTCCTTTTGGTCACTGATAAAAGCTGTAAAAAAGTTGCACGGTTATTTTCCTGAAGAAGTTCAAGTGGTTCTGGTAAGCCTACCTTTCAGTTATGCCATCTTCTTTTTCTTCAAATTGTTTTACTGGTAGCGCAATAATATCTCTGGGTTCTTTTTTCCTGTAGGAGGAAAGCAAAAATATTAACAAGATAGCTTTGCATGGTCACCCAGAAAAGTCTCTGCTATGGGCTTATGGGGGCCATCCTTCCTTGCCAGTATCTGCAGAGTTGTACCATAAGCAGCAGGAATTTCTACAGCTCTGCAGCACAGTTTGGCCATTGAAATCAGAATTAGATGAACAAGGTTGGATGTCTAAAATGTTTGATACTATATTTTGATGGTTTTGTTAGAGAAATTAAACTTTCCTCTGACTGTTGTTGGGTGTTGGCAGGGAATGACCATCTTACCAAAGCCATTTCATTTTCTGGCCCTGAATTATGTTTGCTTGCCTTGGAAGGTAATTTTCTTAATGAATATTTGCTCATATTTGTTATATTTTACTCATCTCTTCGGGTAGACTATGATGTTCACGAAACATTGCTTGGCATTATCTATATTCTTGTCCTTAACCAAGGCATCATTGATTGTTGTAGCTTAACGCAGACGTATATGAAACTGAGTTATTGATTTTATAGAATACAGTAAAACCTCTATAAATTAATAACGTTGGGACTATGATATTTTACTAATTTAGAGAGTTATTAATTTACCGAAAATGGAAAGTTTCCATAATCTTCTAAATTTTTGTTTACTTGAATTTTTTTATTTTAAATTAAACAATATATTTTTTAAATTAGTTTTTTTTCTTTTTGTTACATCTAATAATGATTTGAGTTATAAAAAGATTTCAGTCTTAAGAAAAGAACAAACAACACTCAAATCGTATATAAATATACCTTAGATGTGTATGTATAAAATTTTATATACCAAATATTAATTTATGATATTATTGGGACCATATATTTACATAGAGGTTTTAAAATAGTTATTATCTTAATATCTTATCGAATTGTGTTTATATTTTGCATTGGCCCAACTTACCGACAAAATTTATTAATTTACCGAGTTTATTAATTTATTGAGTATTAATTTATAGAGTTTCTACTGTATTGGAAAATGAAACTACGACAAGAGAACTTGGATGAAATATGCTGAATGTTTTTTATGATATCCATGTGTGAGGGATATACATGGCCTGCTGTGATCAAACTAGTGGAATGTTTCAAGGAAAAATATAAGCCGAAAGAAAACCTACTGAATCAGTGGACAATATTGTTGTTGTGATTGCCTGGTTGTGATATGATTCACATTGCTGTATTTCCTTCCAAAATATGCAGGTCTTTGCATTTCATCATACATTGCCGACAAGGACGATGAAGATTATGTAGCTGCTGTTCAGCTGGATGAGATATACCAGGTTTGTTATCTTTATTCTGCCGTGTGTAATCAGATGTCTCTATATGTTACTCACGATTGACCATCATAACCCAGACGTTTTTGGGGAGGCTGAGACTAGAGAAGAAGAGACTGGAGGATAGAATGGGTTCCAGTGAGATTGATAATATCGAAAATAAATCGGCTGTGTGCTGTGTTTTACGCCCAGAGATTGTGGCTACAGGGCTTGGCTTTAACACTTGGTTGAAGATATGTTCTATTGCTAGCAGTGAAAGTAGTTCTTTAGATGTAGAGTTACTTGCTGTACTTCAGAACCTCTTGGTGGCTCAATCTACTGAACATAAGGTTAGTCAATATTTGGAATCTCTTGCTTTTTAATGTTCTTGTACTATTTCAAATATGTCAGATAAAATGTGCATGTGGTACACTGCTTTTTGTAAATCCCTGATTAAAGTAATTTTTCCTGTTTACTTCTCCAAAACTGACTTTTCTTGGGTTGCAGGATCTTGTGGACATTCGAAACCTGCTTAAACCTGCTCTAGAGTATTCATTATCCACAATGAGATCTCCGCAGACTCTTGTAGCTCATCAAAAGCTCTTGTGGGCAATTGATGCACGTGCCTCTGTACTAGGAGGTAATAAAGTTGGATATTCAATTATTTATTTTTATGTGTACTCGTGAACTGTCTGATTATCTTTTGCTGTGTTGCAGTTGACACCAAAATTGCTGGTTTTGTTCTCGAGATGTGGTACTGGTGGCATTCTGTCTTGTGGAAAGATAGTCAAACCAGTCTCATGGTACACTAAATAAAATGACTTTAACTCAGTCGTTACTTAGATTGTGCATTATGTAACATCTTTCTTTCACCCATCACAGGGTGTACAGAGTATCTCAGATATCGGCAACTGTCGGATTCTGTCACCTTCTATGCTGATTCAGCCTGTTAAAACAGCTACTGTTGATCAGATTCTGTAAGTGATGTATTTCCATTATGATTGATAAGAGATATTTACATTTCGTGTGGCAGATCTCTTATCAATCATGAGCATGCTAATGTTCCATACTTTTCCTTGCCATTGATAAATCTAACATTCATTTGGCACAATTATTGGTACATTTCACCGTGACTGCAATGCTTACCCTCCAGGATAGTGCACTTTGAATGTTGGATGATGGAAAACTATGGATACATAACCATAAACTAAAGCTCCTTTTATTAACGTTTATGCAGGGAAAATGCTTTTCCTGTAAAGGATTATCCTGTTCAATCAATGAAACTTCTTTCTGCGTCACGACTTCTATGGAAAAGCTCACAACCCTCTCAAGAGATGTCTGGTTCTCTACTGTCAATAGCGCGTACCCTTTTCCAACAGGTAATGGGTCGTGATATGTTTGACTAATTTCTTCTGTTTCTTTTCATTCTATGCGATTTTTATCTTGAATTCAACCTCTGTAGATAATATATACGCACCAGAAGTCGTTTGAGCAAGAAACGTTTGAAAAAATTAAGTCTGCGTTTCTTGCGATCGAGAAGAAGCAGAACAAGGTATGATTTCAAAAGTTGCAATTTCCATTCTTCCTTTCCTCTTTCTTGTAAAACATATTGGAATCCTCTTAAAAGTTTAGCTTCTCTGTGAAGCGTAGCTACACCTCCAAGTTTATGCTTTTCTTTTCGATTATGCAGATGGAGGGCATCAAGTTTCTCATCTCACTGATCGGCTCATCAAGCCATCAGAAATTGAAATCTGTTACTCACTCATGTGTCTCACCATTGGCGATATATCTTTATTCTGAGTGCTCATCAAATGGTAGTGTAAATAGTTTATATATAATCTGTAATAATTTGTCTCCGCAAGGTAATCTGTCCTCGATGGGTGTAATTGTTTTTTACAGCTTTATGCCCAACTTTTGTAGAATTCTATCTCAATCTTGGCTTGGCCTGGATTTATCTTGGAGGGCTACGGTTCCATCTTTTGAATGGCTTGGATGTTATAGATCCAGCCATGAGGATCAGTTGCAAGCTGTTAGAACTAGAAGAGAAAATTTCATCGCTGGAACTAAACGTCAAGGTGGTTGCTCTTAGCATTGTGTAGGTTCACAGTATCAGTTGCATATTGTCTGTGTTTGTTTTATTGATCGACCTACATCAATATATTAACAGGTCCGGGGAGAATGTGAGTATCTGTCTGGATTGCTTTACACTGAAAACAATGACGAAAGAACTGAACAAAAATTATCTAAGCTCAAGACTGAGCAGAAAAGATTGCAAAGAAAGGTATGTAGCAACCATTGTACCTTTTGCTTCTTTTTGCTGTGTGATTGTTATGTGTCCTATCCCATCTTGCCATGTTCATTTGTTGTTTCTTTTGTTTTAAAAACAGGTTATTTTCCGCTCCGATCCTAAAAAGTACCAGGATTTGAGAAGAGCGCTGGATGAGTTTGCAGGATTTCTCACACGTCCCGTAAGTCTGGTTAACGATATTAAAGTTCTTGACTGGAACCAGGTTGTTGAGCAAGTTTTCAACTGGCAGGTATATTGCTTGCATAACTCTCATTTGTATTCCTTTTGTTTCAGCCCTCAAACTTCTTTTTCAAAATAATCCTTGGATTTTGCAGGAGACGGCAACATCTTTTATTGATCGGCTGTCCAGTGATTATTCCGAATATGTTGATATAACTCAGCCAATACAAGTTTCGGTATACGAGATGAAGTTGGGTTTATCACTCTCTGTTTCTGATGTTCTCTTGGGAAAAGTTCTCAACAAATCTGACATAGGCATGGTTGACCCAGTCATGGTATGTAATCTTTTTGTTCATCAGAAATGTTTGTACATGTCATTTCGTGTAGACAAATAATTAATGATTTATGATCCTGGCAGGAAACAATCAATGCCTTAATGAGATTTCCAAGGGGAACCCCCTTAGCTTCAACTACGTACATTGAGAGCTTGCCACCTTTGCAACTTTCTCATGATGCAGATTCACGTGCTAAGTCCTTAGGTTTGGATGTTGGCTTGCTGCACAAATTGATCTCTGTTTCAAGTGCAGAAGATTCCAGAAAAGTAATGTTTCATATGATACGATCTCCTGAATTTACTATTTTTATGAGTTATGATTTTCTTTTACACAATGATTGTCATTTCTTTCAAAAGGATTGTGAGAATTTTGAAAGTTACTTATGTATTCATTATGTTCTGCTTGATTGTTGTAGGTCTCCGAGTTGCAACTTAAAATTGTTCTATATAAAATTCTGCATGCTCGTGTTTTGCATTTCGTTGCAAATACTGGGCTAATGGATAAAGCTTCTTTCGAGGTAAGATATTTGCTTGGTTGTATGCATTTGAATATATAAATATGTTATCTGACGTTACAAGAGTTCCATCTGCAGATATTGGATAAAATATATTTTGAATTGGCGAGAAACTGGATGGAGATGAAGTTTCAAGCAAAAACAAAGGCCGAAGCTCTTTCTGGGCTGTACAAATTTTGTTCCCGTGACTTCAAAATTGAGAATGTCATGGAAGTAGATATATCTGCCCTTGCCAAGTACTTCCCAAATGATAGTTTCTCAGAATGGCAAGATTATCTGGCTGATGATGATATGAAGCTTATGGTAAACCTTCATTCTTATGCTCGATTGGAACTTGTAAATCCTCTTGTTTATCACTTCTGTTTTTTCTTTTGCTTCCCACAGACACAAACCGACCAGGATGAAGAGAATTTGGAGGATGATTGGGACTTGATACAGGAGCATCTGGAGAATATATATATCACCCATAATGAGTTATTTGGTTTCTGTGATCTCTCTGAAAAGGTATCGCAACAGCCCCTTCTATATGCAAATCTGCAATGTTGCATTAGGCCCAGTCGCAATTCCTTTGTATCTAACAAGACGGTCTCTTATATACAGTCTGTAAGATTCTGTATTACTGACAGTAGAAGGCTGGATTCATTCACCGATTCCTATGAACTTGGAGTCAATATGATCAAAGGTGACCATCAGACACTATCTCTTGCTGTTGTTTAATGTGGTTAAAATCGTTTTATTAAATCTATTACTGGATTTTCTCTTAATTCCAACAGGGCTAAGGGGCTTATTTACATCAAGTTTGGATGCAAAACTTGTTCCAGAACACCTGCTTCGTCTGTGCTTGGAATACAAAAAAACCTTCACTTCATACGACCAGTCTGCCAGGAAATTTAACTTTTACAAGGTCTGCTAACCTTTTTTACTTCCTAAAGATGTTCGTCTGCTCTTATTTATATTACTTCCGCCTGTGTTCTAACAGTATCTTTTATAGGACTTCGATGGTCCTGAGATGGGGAAAATGGTCAAGTTTCTCACTGCACTTCAACGGAGAATTCATTCTCTATTGCAAGAACAGGAGGACCATCCTGGTCTTCAGAAACTTTCTGATGTGCTTCAAATGCTCCTGGATATTCCGTCAAGTACTCCTCTGGCAAAGGTATTCATATACTCAAATCGGTTATAAAAGATACTGTACCATTCAGCAAGAAAACAAATGTGTGGTAACAATGTCTCTGATTTAAGAAAACAAATCTGTGGTAACAATGTCTCTGATTTATGTACAGTCTTCGCTTTACTGGAACTGTTTAATGTCTTTTTTTTTTAAATAACCCCATAACAATTAAACTATTAAACTATTACTTCCGTGTTTGCCATTGTTCCTGAAGGCTCTTTCAGGATTGCAATTTCTGCTTTGCAAGATTCAGAATTTACAGGAAGAAGGATGTAAACTGCCCATCTCTGGTATGGATTGTAATCTTCTCTTACACTGGGTTGATTATAGGTCTCTCAATTAATCATACAATTTGTTCCTTACATTATTTTTTCTATTTTCGGGTGACATTGTGTTTTTTCTGTGTCCTATAGATTTTTTGGAGCCAATTATTTCCCTCGCAAGCTCGTGGCAGAAGCTGGAATTTGAGCGCTGGCCTATGTTGCTTGATGAGGTTCAGGATCAGTATGAACTAAACGCCATGAAGGTAGGAATAGATTGAATATATTGTAGTTGTGAACAAAAAAATCTGTGAAGGGTAACACTTATTGTTTTCCTCGTTGCAGTTGTGGCTTCCTTTGTTTTCAGTTCTGTTCCAGAAGGATTGTGTTGATATTTCAGAACTTGACAATGAGTCTATTTCACAAAGGTGTGCGCCAAACGATATTGTGGTGCTTTCATTTGTATTCTTTCTAAGTGTGCGGTCCTATAAGATGTATTTTTGATGCAGTTTGGTGGAGTTCATTGAAACATCTAATATTGGTGAATTCTGGAGACGTCTTCATCTTCTCTTTTGCTTCCTTCTTCAATTAAGTATGGGTAGCTCGTTGGGGATATATTCAAGGTTAGCTGCGTATGATCCATCACCTATTATCTTCTTTTCTTCTTTTCCTCGCCGGTTTCAATCTTGAAGGATTTAAAGGGGTTTACAGCAGTCTTTCCTTCAATCCACACTGTTGGTTGAATTTTGCCTTTTAACTCATGCTTTTACTTTGACAGTGATTCACACAAGAGGAAGGTGGAAATTTGCTACAATATTTTTGGATTCTATATTCAGTTCCTACCGGTGTAAGCTACTTGAAATTGTGTCTTGGGTTTTATCAGTTCAAGATTGTTTGGCCAGGGTGGTGTTCTCAGTTCAAATTTTATTTTACCAGCGTAATGGAGCAGTTAGATATGAATAGAAAGAATGTTGAAGCCGAGTTGAAGGAGGTTCTAAAACTTTGTCGGTGGGAGAGGCCTGATAACTATTTGTCCACTGAGACGACTAGAAGAACCAGGCAAAAGGTGAAGAAGCTGATACAGAAGTTTACTGTAAGTAATGTGTGCCTCTTCTTTTTCATTTTCTTGGGGTTCCTCTTCTTTTTCATTTTCATACAAAAACACAATCTGAATTATATCTGTTACCTTATTTAACTTGAAATGACGGAACCTTATCAAAGAGATTTCTAAATGGTATCTTTTTTTTCTTGAGCAGGATAGGCTGCAGCTCCCTGTAACGCTTGTTAGGCCAACCCTAACAAAGGAACGAGCTCAATTTCTCCCTCTTATTGGTCCAGATCTTATGAATGGAGCATCCGACTTGAGTATCAAGGTTCTAGTTAGTGATTTAGATGCAGAACAATTGAATGACAGGTATACCTTTGCATCTTGTGCCTTTCTGCATTGGTAGAAGTTTATGGAAGCTGAACCCTCCATTTATGCTTTGAACTTTTTGTGGTAGGTTTTCCTGGTATGCTGTTTGGAGGGATAAATTGAAGGAATTGGTAGGAAGCTTCCACCAAGAAATGCAACTTAAAACATTGCTGATGGATGAAGGTTTGTTTGTACACTAGTTCCATTCACTCTTTTTTTCTATATGTTTGTTTTTTTGAGGGGAGTCTGCATATTCATAAGTTTGCATAATATCTTTGCAGAGCATCAGTATTATTCCCCTGTCTACCAGAGTGATTGGAAAAATTTGTGGAGTACAGTTGCTACGATTGGTGAAAGGATAGCTGGCTGTTCAGATCTATGGAGAAACAATGACAGAGATGTTGCAAAAAAAAGGGCCCTGCCTGCACTTCTCAAGTTATTAGAAGATAGTGGTTTGCAGAAACACAAGTTTGAAAATGTAGAGGTAAGATACTTTTGCTTGTCGATGTCTGTTTATGTTATCAGTCATGCTTTATTTATTGATCTACTATATTCTCTGATGATCTTCTTTTATAGATGTCAAATCACTTTAAAGGGTTGCTTTATCAGCCAGCATACGACCCAAAGCATCTGTTGCTACTAACACATACCAAGAGTAGCATACATCCTTCCAGGGTTGTGGAAGATCAAAATAAGGAAAATTCACCGGTGGAGTGGAGGGCGGCAAATGAGTTTTACTTTAAGAGCTTGGCTTCAGTTCAACTTGTGTTAAATATTGACCGAAAACACTCAGACGTTACATCGGAGCAGGTAGTCTTTGGTGCTTGTAAATTATATCTGGGCTTCTCTGAGTCTCACTTAACCAGTTGTTTCAAACTTGTAGAGTCCTCGCACTAAATTTCCTATGTTAACAGGTTAAGCGGTCAATTTCATTTCTCAACCATCTTGTGGATATACAACAGCGGCAAAGAAAAACTGCTTATGGCTTTGCTGAACTTCTAAACCGCTTTCGCCAATGTGTTTTATCCTTAGCAAAATTACTGGGGGATTCAATTGAGGGGAATAGAAAGGATGATTCTGTATTGAGTTTTCCTCAAAATCAACATGCTATCTTCAATTGCTTGTGTCTACAGAAGGTATTTCAGCTTTCTAACGTAAATGATGTGCACTAAACCTCTGTTGCAACAACATTGGGTTAAGTTGTTACTTTTTGTGACATGGCAGAAACTCTTTGATAACATTACTGCAATGCTTCTTGAGGAGTTGGCATTGCTGAGAACAATTGGAAGTACACACTTAGACTCCTGTCAAATTGTGAAAGCCTCATCACGTAGTTTACTCGGCTTAATAGAAAAGCTAATTCCCACCGCTCAAAATTCAAAGGTACAGAATCCTTGGGCTTCTTTTGAATCTTTCTTGTCTATTATTTCTTGCAATAGCCTGAGTATGTGTTTGTCATCAGGCTTCACTGGATAGGATTCTACTTGATTCCAACGGGCTTATCATCACACCAAGTAGCTGTCTTAATCAGTTTGTCACACAGCATATGGTTCAGCTGCTACGCCTGAACTTTGATCAGCTTACGGATCTTGAGAATCAAATTTCGACTTTCTGTGAAGACAATGAGAAAAGCTATGCTAGAGACGTTCTTCTTAGTCATTTTTCCCCCGTGTTTAAAGAGGTATCCTTATCTTTATTAAACCTTAATGGATTCTGTTGACCTTAATCCGGATTCTGTTGACCTTAATCCGGATTCTGTTGAGTTAGATTTAAGAAATGTATTTAATGCAGGGAAAATTGCTGGCTGGGAATCTGAACTGTTTACTCAAAATGGGAGACCAATCAACTGGAATGGAGCCCAGGGAACATTTAGTTTTTGAAGACAATCTTGCAAGTACATTTGCAATTGTTAAGGATGTGCTTGGAAAGCTTTGCTCTTATAAAGACGGAAGTGTTTCTCAAGAAGAGGAAGCGAATATTACTACATGGGATGGTCTGTTTAAGAAGGCACAAAATGACCTGAACCTTGATAACCTATGTAAACTGCTGTCAGAAACATTTGGTTCCATCGTAAGTTGGATTGTATTTTGAAGTATGGGGATGCGATTTTTCTTTTATCTTTAAGCTTGGATTGAACCAAGGCTGTTATCTTCGCAGGAACAACTGTTGAACTCATCGGGCGTCCTTTCCGCTTGTGTTGGAGACCAGTTGAGGCAACTTCAAGCATTTTTGGATCTTTTATTGAGCTTTGGTGATTGTTACCTCAAAGATTTTTTGGCGATGAGTAAAACGGTATGTTTTATCTTATGCTATTCTTTCAAAGGCATTCGGGACAATAGTTATTTTTGGACAATGAGGCGGTCATGGACTCACCATTAATTGATATTGAGTTTTAATTTTTTGTTTGTAGGTGTCATTGATAACCCATGTCCTTGCAATTGTTCTTGCCGATCTATTTACAAAAGGATTTGGCATCTCCAAAAACGATGAAGATGATGGCTCTAAAGCTGACAAATCAGAAGCTGCAGAAGGTACTGGTATGGGAGATGGTGTGGGGGCAAAAGATGTAAGTGACCAAATAGAAGATGAGGATCAACTGCGTGGCACAGAAAAGAAGGTATATATCGTCTCTGCTTATTGCCTCCCATTCCTGAATTATGCTTGGGATTTTTTCACGAATATTGATTTTTTCCGTGGTCTCTGCAGGAAGAGGATGAGAAAGAGCAAGATACTCCAGATGATGTGCTGGGTAAGAATAAAGGCATTGAGATGAGTGATGAATTTGATGGCAAAGAATATAGTGTTAGTGAGGATTCAGAAGAAGATAAGGAAGACGAGGGAAGCGAAGATGAACAGTTGGACTCTGCATTTGGAAATGCGGGATCTGATGCTGAAAAAGCTGATGAAAAGCCGTGGGACAAGGATGAAGATGAGGAGGCAGAAAATATGAATGAGAAGAATGAATCTGGACCATCTGTTGTCGACAAGGACACAAGTTCAAGGGAGCTAAGAGCGAAGGATGATGGTGTTGATACTGCTGATGAGCCTGAGGAGTCCAATAATTCTGACAAACCGGAAGAAGGGAACGATGAGAATGTGAATCAGGATGGTGACACTGAAAATTTAGAAGATAAAATCCAGAACAAGGAAGAAGCACTTGCAGATCCACCTGGACTAACTCCTGATGTGGACAATGGACAGATTGATGATAACATGGAGATTGACGAAACAGAGGTTGGAAAGGAAGATGCAGAGCAGGAGGAAGAACCTAGTCCAGAAGATCAAAAGAATCCTGAAGAAGGTCAAAATGATCATGAAACGCAAGAGCCTGCTGGGGAAACAATGGAGGATGGGGCTGAAGATGTGTGTGAATCACCCCAAAAAGAAGATCCTGGGATTGATGTTGAAGACAAAGCTGAAACGGAACCAACAGAAGGAAGAGAAACTATGTCAGAAGAAATGAAGCCAAACTTCTGTAATGATAATATTTCGGGCAGTGATTCCGGTTCACAAAATCCTCTTGGATCTAATGGGTTGGGGGGAGGAAGTACAGCACCACAAGAAAATTTGACAGCTACTAATATTTCGGATGAACTCACAGATTCAATGGATCGGCCTTCGGGTAGTAACACTGAGATGAACTTCTCTATGACTAACTTGGCCAGTGGTGAGACATTGACGGACAACATAGGAAAGATGGAATTTCCTCAAAACCAGTCATCTACATCTCAACAAACCAAGGTGAATCCTTATAGGAACGTTGGTGATGCATTGAATGAGTGGAAAGAAAGAGTTAGAGTCTCCTCAGACCTTGGAGAAAAGCAAGAGGCTGAAAACGAGATGGAAGACCCTGATGCTGGTGAATTTGGATATGCTTCTCAGTTTGATGTAGGAACTTCCCAGGCTCTAGGACCTGCGTTGCCTGAGCAAGTGAACACAGATATGAGAGAGGGGGAATCTGAGGAAGAAAGACTCGCAGGTAATCAAGATGAAGCCTCTCCGATGGATGTTGATGATGTGAACCCCGAAAACAAACCTGCTGTTCAGTCCAAACCGTCGATCAGGAATGGCATTGCTGAACTGGTCAAAGAATCAGATACAGACAGGACACACCAAGACAACTCTCCTATTCAGAATTTTGTTGATGGTAACAGCAGGATGGACTCTACGGTCTCTGTTGACAATACCTTCTTGGGGGAAGATGGATGTAATCGGGACTGGATGGAGGTGACTGAGAAGGACTCGGAAAACAATGAGGTTAATGAGGAAGATCCTGATGCCAGAAGTAATGCAGTTGTTCTTTGGAGGAGATGTGAGTTGCTTACTGCGAAACCGTCTCAGGAGCTGGCTGAGCAGCTGCGTCTTATTCTGGAACCCACACTTGCTAGCAAGCTCAGTGGTGATTACAGAACGGGTAAAAGGATCAACATGAAAAAAGTTATTCCATACATAGCAAGCCACTATAGGAAAGATAAGATTTGGTTGAGGAGGACAAAACCAAACAAGCGTGATTACCAGGTTGTTATTGCTGTGGATGATTCGCGTAGCATGTTGGAAGGTGGATGTGGTGATTTTGCAATTAGAGCTCTGGCAACTGTGTGCCGAGCTATGTCACAGCTTGAGATGGGAAGTTTGGCGGTTGCAAGTTTTGGAAAGGAAGGAAGCATAAAGATGTTGCATGATTTTGGTCAGTCTTTCACCACAGAATCCGGAATAAAGGTTAGTCGTCTTAAGTTTTTCAATCCCATGTCGTAGCACTGGATTTTATTTTCTCTGCATTGTCCCTGCTCTTCTGATTTCTCACGGAAACCATTTCTTTTTTCTCACAGATGGTATCAGGTTTAACATTTAAACAAGAAAATCTCATTAAAGATAACCCAGTCGTCAATCTGCTGAGAAACATGAATGAAATGCTTGAGAATTTGGCCAGCACAAGACGACAGTCTTACGGGAGCAACCCACTTCAACAACTTGTACTGATCATTGGTGATGGCAAGTTCCATGAGCGAGAGATATTGAAACGATCTGTGAGGAAGTTTCTCCAGCAGAAGCGTATGGTGGTGTATCTACTTCTTGATAACGGGAATCAATCTGTTCTGGATCTACTGGTATGTCCATTCTTCCTACCTATGGCTTCGATATGAGATTGAAACTAGTTGTCATGTCGTTAAAAGCTGTTTTTTTCCCTAAACAGAACTTTGTACACGGGGAAAAAAATGAGCTACAGAAAATGTCATATATGGATTCCTTCCCCTTCCCATACTACATTGTGCTGAGAGATCTCGAAGCCTTACCTAGAACACTTGGTGATGTCTTGAGACAGGTAATTTTTTTTCACTATCCATTTTCTTGTCTTTTGTTTTTTGTGGGGGAAAAGAAGAAAACAATGTCAAATATTTCTTGAAATGTGACAAGTATTGTTTTGTTTTGGTTTTGCAGTGGTTCGAGTTGATGCAAAGCTCTAGGGATTGAACACTTGTTGGTTGAGAATTGGTCGAGGGGATAAAATTGTTCGTCTGGTGTGACTCTTGCCTAGCTTGTAAAACTAGACTTGTATACATTTACTAGACTTGTATTCATTCACATCAGAACCAAAACTGTTTTCATTCTAATATATATAAAAAGACCCTCTTCTCTTCTCTTTCTAATTTCCACAACTTCAGTTTGCTACTTCTCCCATTTGAAAACCTGTATTATAAGATTCAAGTAACCCGAAGCTTCAAATGTATAAGAATATCAGGGTCAATCTTAATGGTGAAATGTTAGAAATGTTATTATATTTGATCCGAGTAATTTAAAGATGTTCGATCCAGATAAATCGATTATATTTGATCCGAACCAAAATAATAGATTTAAAAATAGAATTAAACACATACAACTGTGTCTATGTTCAAATAAATAAATTATATAGATACCATTTTTTTCTACATTGAAATAAATGATATGAACCAAAACAAAAACAAAAATAAAACCGGTTTTTTTCAATAAGTCAATAAAAACATATTTCCATTGCAGTTATAAGTTCCACGTTCACGCAAATTCCACATTTTTTTTGTTTTGGTTCTGCCGAAAGAAAAAATAGTGGCAAGACAAACCGAAACCATTTACTTTTCCTTATATATATAATCACAAGTCACTGCACCAACAATATTTTGACAAGTGGCAATTACAATGAAAATAACTATTTTCAGTTTCCAAAACTTCCTGAAATCAGATTTAAGTAATCAATTAATAAAAAAACAAATTACAAGTTTAACTTCCCACAAACACACGATCTTCCTTCCACGATCCTTTGTTTCGGATTTCATCTCCTTCAAAGCCACGACATTCTTCCTGAACGATCTCACTTTGAAAAGTTTAAACGATTCATACTTTTTCTCAACTATGAAAAGAGTAACCAGTTTAACCATAACCCTTTAAAACTCTACACAAAACTTCTATCTTTTTCAGAACCCTATATATATTCTTCAGTCTCTCTACAAAATCCATTCTAGAAACAATATATAGCTCTCTAGCGGCGAAAGAATGAGTGTCGATGTCAAGAATCTACAATCAAAAAGATTTTAATTTTCATCTATTTCTGTAATTATATATATATATATATATATATATATATATATATATATATATTCATGTAAATTTGTTCTTCCTTATTCGCATTCTCTCTTAATCAATTTCTTATATGCAGGCACACAAAATTATTTCTTTGGCAATCAATTTCTCATATATTTAGCAAACGAAGATCATGACTTTTCTTGGTAATTCTTTTGTCTTCTCTCTTATGTGTTTTCTCCTTAATTATTGTTCTTAATCAATAATCTACGTTTGTTTGATCAAAACATAAAAATCTACGTCTGTAGTGTGGTATTGTGTAATGACACAATCGTATTTTTCTTTTCAAGTCAAAAGACATAAATGATTGCAAAATATTTTTCATTGTCAATCCATAGGTTTAACGGGAAGGAAGGATTTGTCTCTCTCCAAAATTTTGAAAAAGCAAGAGGACACTAATGATGATCATTGTCGAGGAAAAGCAACATTCATTGGTATTAGTTATTTATATATGAAGGAACTGACCCATCCATTTGATTCAATAAGGATAAGCCACATTTCATGAACATGTTGATCCATTTCTTCTTAGCAAGGATCCTTCATTCTCTATTTTGTATCCTTTTTGTCTCTATAATGCAATAACATGGATTGTTTTGAATGACTAATAATACTCTAAACTGGTCGAAAGTCCAACGTCTCAAAGCTTTAGGAACATAAAGCGAATCAAATTGTACCATCATATAATTCTTCTAAAAAGGTGATCTCAAATAATCTTTTGTATACTGACATTAGTTCATTCTTTATATATTTTCTAAAATATTATAGAAAAATATAAAAGTTTAATAATAGAAGAAATTTAAAAAAAAAAAAAACCAGAAAATTCGAACCTAAATTCGGATGTGACATCCTAACGAGTATCATGGACATCATAAACGTGTAACAGGTACAACAAATGACCAATCGTGAGACTACGAGAAGTCACACCCACGTGTAGTAAAGTTTTTGCAAAATGCCATGGCCGAGATTCGAACTTAGGACCTTTGGGCGTTTAATGAGGTATTTCTCAAATTGAAAGTAATAAAAAAAGTAAGTAAGGATTTTGGAATGAAATCAACGGCTGGAAAGCGGCTAAGTCACAATCAAGCAGAAAAAGCTATTGAGCTTTTTACAACGGCACGCTATTGTGAACTACTTACGCTATTTTCAATTTATTTTATACATTTTTTTATATCAATATACACGAAATCCAGTCTTCACACTTCATTTTAAACCTATATATCAAAAATAAACAATATAGCCATATAGAAGAATTTTGGATAAGCAAGATTCATGACATATTTTTGAAGATTAATGATCACGAATTCCTTCTTCGTAAACAATCACAATCGTACTCTTACTGTCATGATTTCCACTAAGCCGTAACTTTAATTATTATTATTATTAAATTACTACAACTCATAAAATAATATGGGATCTTTATCGTATAATCAGAGAAGTGTCATTACAAGTTGATTCCATTTGATAATATAATAATTTAAAAAAAGAAAAACTTTGCATTCATTTTCAAATTAAACTTCTCTCTCTCATATCATTTCTATCTCCGATAAAACTCCCAAAATCCATCCTTTTAGTTATTTTCAACTCAAAAAGCTTTGTTTCAAATCCCAAACAAAGATTCAATTTCTTACTTCTGCAACTTTTAACCAGCTCAATTTCGGCTTCCTCTAGATTCTCTCGGCGCCGTTTCGTCGGAAGGAAAATGGCTCAGTCGGCGTCGGCGGGGAGAAGCGGACGGGTTATCGGGGATTACGCGGTGGGTCGTCAAATCGGGTCGGGTTCGTTTTCGGTGGTTTGGGAAGGGAAGCATCTTGTTCATGGCACCGTAGTTGCTATCAAGGAGATCGCCATGGCTCGGCTTAACAAGAAGTTGCAAGATAGTCTCATGTCTGAGATTTTCATCTTGAGGAAGATCAATCATCCTAACATCATTCGCTTCATCGACATGATCGAGGTCTCTTTCTGGGTTTTTTTCGTTTTTTTGTATGCTCTTAGTTTCTTCTAGCTAGAAAGATTCGAATGCGATGAGTCTTAGATGTTGAATTAAGCGATTGACTTAAAGAAGCTATCTTTTGGGTTTTACCATTCGGTTTCTGAGTCTCTCTCTGTGTTCTCGTTGGTTTCTTTAGTTCAATAGAATCAGACTTAGTCAGGATTTTGAATGATGTAAGCTCGTATAAGCTGAAACATCCAACTATCTAAGGTTCTTTTGTTCTTAAGTTTCTTCTATTTGGTGGGATTCTAAAATGTGTTTGCTTTGTTGCAAATTATCCATGTACGAAGTAGGCTGATGGTAGTTGGTATTGGAAATGGTAATGGCTAATTGCGAGAGGATGGTTTTCTGTTTTCTGAAATTTGATGTAGGCTCCTGGGAAAATAAATTTGGTGTTGGAGTACTGCAAAGGGGGTGATTTGTCTATGTTTATTCAACGTCATGGAAGAATTCCTGATGCTACTGCTAAGCATTTCATGCAGCAGTTAGGTAATTTCTGCAAAAGAATTCGTCCTTGTTCTATGTTCTCTGTTTTGTTTTGGTCAGTAGAAATGCATTCTCACTCTTGATTGATTTTATATGTGATAGCGGCTGGTTTACAAGTTCTTCGTGACAATAATATCATTCACCGAGATTTAAAGCCTCAGGTATGTCTGATTTTCCATAGAAAGAATGGTCTTCTTCTCTTGTCAACTAGATCATGACAATACGTGAGAGCTCCTTTTTAATAGATTAATCACTTGGAAAGTTGAAAGGATGCCACTAGATATGATTTCCTAGAGTTTCTGCCTTAGAATAGATAGATATTTGGTGTAAATTGGAATTCAGTTTCTAAGGTTCTTTCGTTCTTGAAACAGAATCTTCTTCTATCCACAGATGATAATGATGCAGTTCTGAAGATTGCTGATTTTGGATTTGCAAGGTATTATCATCAGCTCCCTTGTTACGTAAACAATTGTGTAATGTGATGATAGAAGTCTTGGATGGTTTCTTGCTGCTTTTCATGTATATATACTTTCTAGTTTTAGGTAATTGCATTTCTTTTGCCTGGGGGGAGTATGCTTAATACACCACTTTGAGTTTGTAATTTCCGCTAAAAAATCACGCTTTCTTAGCTCAGATCGCTGCAGCCTAGGGGCTTGGCAGAAACTTTATGTGGCTCGCCACTGTATATGGCCCCAGAGATTATGCAGCTTCAAAAATACGATGCGAAGGTGTGCCTTTGGTCTCTATAAGTCAAATAGACCTGTCTTATAACAATACCATATCCTCCTGCTTAAGATCTTCCTTGATACACAGGCAGATCTATGGAGTGTTGGTGCTATTCTATTTCAACTTGTGACAGGCAGAACCCCTTTTACAGGAAACAGCCAAATTCAGGTTTTGTATACTAAGTGCCATGAATTTCTAAAGATTTCAGATGTATGTGCTTAGTGAATGCATCATTGACTAACATGCTCTCCATCTAATTTCCACAGTTGCTCCAGAACATTATAAGATCAACTGAATTGCATTTTCCAGCTGACTGTAGAGATTTGAGTACTGACTGTAAAGATCTATGTCAGAAGTTGTTGCGCCGTAATCCAGGTAAACATCTATGAGAATAAACCCCTGATTCTACTAGCATAGGCAGGCCGATCAAATTCTTAGGAAATAACAAGTAAATAGAATGGGCAATTCAGACTATTTTCCAACATCTTTCTTGTTCACAGCTTTTGTTTTGTTAAAGTTATAACTAAAATTTGAAATATCAGCGTCTCTGCTATTTCACCCCATGCATGCCAATAAAAGTTGGGGGTTTGTTAAAAACTCTGGGTATTGATTTGAAATGGAGGTTTACAATTAATCTCTCTTCACCACCTAAGTCTATGTATTTGTTACAATTAAGAGTTTGATGGTCTTTATCTGGGATAGTTTAACATTTAGTTTTGTTGGAAATCTTCTGTTTGACAGTGGAACGTTTGATGTTTGAAGAGTTCTTTCATCACCCTTTTCTTTCAGACAGACAATCATATGACTTGCCAAGGTTGATGCGGTGGTAAACTATTTCGTCTACCATTTGTGGGTTAAACTCTTGTACTGATTATGATTTTATGTTGCAGGAGTAAATTAGGTTCAAGAATTGTGGATGGTTTTCATTCATCCGAAAGCAGTCCCTCAAGAAACATGGAAGAAACTTATCAGGAAGACTCTTTGCCATTTTTTGTAGATGATGATTCATATTTTAAACATACTTCCCCGGTGAGGTCATCTTATGGATTTAGTGTTGATACCAGATGTGAGAGAAGGGAGCTAGCATCTAGTCCTTTAAAAAACATGGAACTTAATTCCAGATATAGCAGAGTCGGTCATAGAGCAGAAACCAATAACTTCAAATTTGAAAGCCATAGATTATCAGATAGAAACCAATTCAGACCGTCAAGCTTGCCTGATTCCAGATCATTTAGTACGCAAGGAAGAGGTAACTGAATTTCTATCATTTTCTTAGCACCAGAAAGAATAGTTTGTCTTTGGAAAAGATGCCTCGCTCAGTTATTAACTATCATCGGTTCTACAGTAGGGGATTCGCCAGACTCGATGGATCAAGATTTTGTTCTGATATCTGAACCACCAGTGGATATACCATCATCTTCATCTGGTTCTTCGAAGCCTTTCAATTACCCATTTAAATCACGTTCTCCTCCTGTAGAGTTCATTAAAAGAAACGTAACTACTTCAACGGCTCCTATGCCAATAGCTGGTGCCAATGGCAGCAAGATTGGTCGGTTTGAAAGCTTGGAGAGCCCTAATTCTCTCCCGGATACATCCCGTGGATCAGTGGACCTTGTGGACGCTTTTGAACAGCCATCACCTCACAACTTGACCAGAATTCAGTCTTTGCAAAAATGTGCAGCAACGATTGCAGAATTGGTTCATGAAAAGGTAAGCAACTTCAAATAGTTATATAATTCCACACAAAACCGTTTCCAATGTGAGTTTCTGAGCCTTTGCTTTTCATGCTTTTTTTCATAGACTGAATCAGGTAAACAGTTAGAAGCTCTCTCGATCCAACTGGTGATTCTTGCAATTTGGAACCAAGCACTGCACATCTGTCATACTCAGGCAGTCTCGGGTATAGAAGGAAGCCTGCGCCAAGACGTTAACAAAGTAAGAAGAAATATTAGCCACGAAGGATCAGAGAAGTTATTGTCTCAGATTCAGGGAGAGTTTGTCCAGGAGGTTGAGCGTGCTGAAGAAATTGCCAAGTTTGTTGAATCTGGTACGCATTTTCTTGGAGTAACAAAACTGCCAAGACTAATCTCTCATTTCTTTTTCGGTTGACCAGATTTGTTTAACCACAAAAAAACTTCATTGTAGATGATATAAAGATGCCCGATGCAATGGAGATAATATTCCAAGCAGCTCTAGCTCTTGGCGTAAGTGGAGGAGTAAGTTTCCATTTCCCTGATTAATAACCATCTGAAAACATATCTGGCTGCTATTGTTTGCAAATTTCAGATTACACTCACAATTCAGTATTTCGGTTTCTGGAAACTGAGACGTGAGAATATGACTTATTGCAGGTAGATGAACTGATGGGAGAGGCAGAGAACGCAGAAAACCTCTACTCAAAAGCGGTGCGTTTGTTAGTCTTCGTTGTAGTGGAGGCTCAGACGCTGATTCACAATCCGCCTTTAACGCTCACAAATTCAGTACGATATCGACTCAGAACATATATTGATGTCCTCATTAGCAGAGTAAAACATCTTCAGTCACATAAAAGAACTTCTGGTCCTCAGAAACCTTGACCAGGAAGAAGGAAAAAAGTAAACCATGACCATGAACTTCTGGTCCTCAGAAACTCAGAACATATATTGATTCTCTTGTTTGTTTGTTGAGTGTCTGTAAAAGTAATCATTTGTTTGTACAGCTAAAAAGATAGATCATATTCTTAATTCTTTTCAGGTTAATCCTAAGGGACTTGTAACCAAATTCTCTTTGTTGTGACACGCTCATCAATTGCTTCTATAAGTTGAGCTATTTGTTTTTTTGTAATGTATCTGACATGAATTTGGTTAAATTTCAATGGATATACAAATATTTTACATTTAATACAGAGAGTAAGATGATATAAAACAGAGCAGAGACCAAAACTTTTTGCAGATACATATAATTCAGAATCCATAAATGAAATATAAAGTGTTACAAAGATCAGAGGTTGGACCAATGTAAGAGCTCTAGAACAAGGCAAAATTGTTGTTATCTCGAGAGAATGCTAATGGAGGAGGAACAAATTGTAAATCTTAAGACCTAAGAACTGCAACTACTATACACTGGAAGATTAAAAACAAAAAGCTACTACCAACCAAAGGAAAGAAGATGATGATCTGTTTCTTCTCCAAAAACTCTATAAAGCAGCTTACACTAAAAGGTATATGAGACTATATTAATTGGGGACAGGCGATAAGAACATCTTCAATGTCTCGAATGTCATGAAGGCGATGCCAACACCAGGAACCACTTTGTAATATTCTGGTAAGATTCCTCTGTATAGCCCTCTCATTCCTTCTGTCTTAAATATGTGTTTGAATGTTCCAAATAGTCCCGTGTTATACACTCGTGCTCGCCCACCAGCTCCTTCCAACTGCATTCTTCTTCTCACCAGGTCCAACGGAAATGTCGCTACATAAAGTTATATCGGTATATAATATAACAAACTTTCATTGTAAAGTAAATATACCCAAAAAGCCATGACCTTCTATGAGTAACAAACCTGTCGAGGAAGCAATTCCGGAGAGACCGCCACAAGCAAGACTAACCACTACTGGTGAATCACTAGGCCTAGGAAAAGATTGAAGTAAAAAAAGTATAACGATATGATGAATTAGACTCTTATTTGAGATAACTCTTATTTGAGATACACACTCACTAGGCAATTTTATAAGTCAGATCCCAAAATAAAGAGGCTTTTTACCTATGCGATTCCCAAAACTTTTTCAGAGACTCATATGTTGCGAAGCTGATTGCAAGGCTTGGACCAACACCCTGCAATATTATACCAAAAACACAAACACATCAAATTATATTATTTCCTTAGATGTATATATTATATTTCTGTATAAACTATATAAAAAAACATAAAAACTTTTAAAACTTTAAATGATTAGTTTCAAATTTTATTACTTTATGTGACATGATCGCCTACTTCTTCAGTTGTTTTTTACTTGTAACATGTCATTTATGCATATCAATTCAACAACCACGATATCATCATCATAGACTTACAAGTTAGATTCATAAAATTATTTAGCCTCAAAAAGATCATCCTTCTTGGTTGTTTCTTAAAATGTTCTATAAGTATTACAGTCTCACAACCACTTCAACTTCTTCCACAACTAGATCCTGAGCATGAAATGCGTCACCAATAAAGCACCTCATCAGCCGCTTAGACCGCCTAATCGGACACTTAGACTACCTAAGAGACTCCATCTACCCTAGCAAGCTAGGGAAAATTGCACTGGGAGCTACCGAATATTTTAACACTGCCAAGAAGGAGGTTACAATCTTTTACAGTTTGTTCAGGAGAACAAGGGGAAGCAAATAAAGCGTACCAACAATGTAGCACCAAGTCCTTTATAAAGACCCCAAAATCCTTCTTCTCTGCAAATGGTACGAAAAGCATGCCCAACACCCTGATAATACATCGAATTTCTCTGGAAAGAATCAAATGTAATGTATTCAGGCCAGGAGAACAAGGACACTGCTTAAGGTTAAATAAAGTCTAAAAACAGTATAACATCATCATCATCATAATTACCTGTGCAGAAAGCCGTGTCCTTACAAGATCGAGAGGGTAAGTAGCTGAAGCAGCTGTTATTCCAGCCAAGCCACCACTTACAAAATGCACTAAAACATCCAAACTCGCTTTTCCTTTATACCTTTGCAAGACTGGATTTGAGTGCAAAAACTGCAAAACAAAACAAAAAAAAAGCAAGGAGAGGCTGAGTGACAGATCACCATGAACTACTACAGACCACACTCTAAAAAGAAAGAGACTTGAATGCAACTCACCTTGTTGTATTCTGCGAATGCGTAGAAGTTTACCGCAGAATATGGAACCCGATGAGCTACGGTGACCAAGTTTCCTTTCCAGAAAGCTCTAAAACCTTCCTCGTTTACAATACGAGAAGCTTCACGCCAAATGCTTGGACTACTCAAAATTGCAGTTTCCGACTGCATACCTTGTATCTGATAAGAGATAAAAACTTATCAATAATCATGCGATTCCTCACACCTCACGCATTATTCATGTTTGTGAGTATATAATAAAACTCTTCCAATTTCAAATTCAGCTACAAGTCAAAACTCATAACTTCATCAACTTGCCAAAAACCCTTTTAAAGCCCTCGCTTTCAATGGCCTTAGGGTAAGTTAAAGTTTCCACCTTTCTCTAATGCAATCGAGTAAAATCGAAACTTAGCAAAACTGAAATGTCACAAATTTCAAAAACTTGACATTGACCCTGTAAAGGACAACAGAAACTTGATCCGGAAAACAGAGATAGATAACCTGAAACAAGATGGTGAGGCGAGCGAGAGGAGCGGTGCATGTTTTACTGAATGCACCGGCAATTCCGCCGGCGACGAGATGAGAAACGGCGTCGGAATGCTCTTGCTGCTGATTCAACGACTGTTTATTACTTTGGTGGTGTTGATGAGTCTGAGTCTGCGTATGCGGTGGTTGCTGTAACAGTTTCCTGTTTCCGGCGTCTACGACGGAGGCGGTGGCCGAATTAAGTGCCCTTTGTCCACCTTCCACCACTACACCGACTCGAGCTTCCATGGTCATTTCTGTTATTGATTTGTATCTGGGTCGGTGGAATTGGAAGCTGAGTTCGCATCAATGAAAGCGAAAATGGAATTGAATTTTGCGATTGAGATTTTTGGAGAAATCAATTGTGGAGAAGAAGGAAAACCCTAGAGAAATCCTTAAACCTGGTCTTGAGAAGGGTTTATTGGTAATAAAAAAGTTAAAGATGACGCACACACAGATGACAGATTTGAGTATTTTTCGTAGGTTTTGTTCACAGGAACCAAAGAAATATTAAAATTAATTTATTATATAGTATTTAAAACGGCGTTGTTGCCGAGAATCCGAATGTCATCATAAATGTTTTTACTTTCACTAAAGTCTTGTTTTTCTTTGGAAGCAAACTAAAAAGGTAAATTTTGAATTTGAAATTAAACATGTTTTTGGCTTTTACCTTCTTTTATGTTGCTTGGATCTCAATTATTTTAGATTTGAAGTTTTTTAATTGTTTGGATTTATTATTATTTTAGATTTGAATATTAAGTTAAGTATTTGGAAGAAAGAATATAATGTATGTATTTCATTGATTTGGAATGTTATAATTAAGGGGGGATGTGAATATAGATTCGTGTAATTACAAGTAATGGTGAGAAACACCATCCACTTATGAATGTTATAATTTATGTTGTGAATGTTATAATTTATGTTGTTTGGACAAATGTTAAATGCTGCAAATGTGAGGGAATTGAATCGGCCCTCCACTTGTTATTCCTATGTTCGTATGCCCAAGAAGTGTGGTTGAACGTTAACTCTAGAACGTTTGATTCTGCTCAGATTACAAATGTTTCAGCTGGCCTTGCAAGAGCACATAAGTTATTCTCCTTGTGAATATAGATTCGTGTAATTACAAGTAATGGTGAGAAACACCATCCACTTGTGAATGTTATAATTTATGTTGTGAATGTTATAATTTATGTTGCTTGGACAAATGTTAAATGCTGCAAATGTGAGGGAATTGAATCGGCCCTCCACTTGTTATTCCTATGTTCGTATGCCCAAGAAGTGTGGTTGAACGTTAACTCCAGAACGTTTGATTATGCTCAGATTACAAATGTTTCAGCTGGCCTTGCAAGAGCACATAAGTTATTCTCCTTACCTCCAATTGGACTTGAGAAAGAAACCTTGTCCCCGTGGATCTTTTGGGTGTTGTGGATATCCAGGAATCAGAGAGTGTTTAGCAATAGAAACTTTAAATGAAACAATCCTTAAAGCTTACCAGGATGCACAAGTATGGCTGTTGGCTCAAGCGGATTCTCCAATTCCGACTGTCCGACTCCAACAATCCAAAACAAAAATCCAGTGTCCAATATGGATGGATCTATCAATTGCTATTCCGATGCAGCATGGAATGCTACTTCAGAGATGGCGAGCCTTGGATGGTGCTTTAATTCTCCGGCGAAGACCATCTCAGACCACTCAAGTTTCTCCTCTAGTGTATATTCGGCCTTGGTCGCAGAAGCCTTAGCGATGCGAAGTGCAGTTCTACAAGTGGCGAGTATGAACTGTGCAAATATCATCTTCAATTGAGACTCACAGTTGTTGATTCGCGCTCTCAATCAAGATCTCCAGATCTCGGCCATACATGGAGTAGTTGCAAACATTCTGATTTGTTCCACGAACTTTCAATTTGCTAGGTTTAATTATATCCCCATGAGGGGATAATGTTAAGGCTGATTGCCTAGCCAAACAAGGGTTAAAGTTTGTAATGAACAATTCTTAAGTTTAATGAAATCGGTTGATAAAAAAAAAAGATTCGCATAATTAATTGATAGACTTTTTAGTTAATATGCATATTTTCATGTATTTTTTTTTTTTGATCAGGTATAATAGATTTTGTTATCCTGAAATGTTAGATTGAATATCTTTTCCATATCTATACCTATGTCGAGTTCCCGTGTAATCTTTTTTTTTTATTAAATAAAACATGGGAGGTAATTTCCTCTTATTTCCTACCACCAACAAAAAAATACCTATTTATATTCGTTCTTGTATTGTATTTATATCCGAACTTTTAGATATCTAAAGTTTTGATAGATCAAGACAAAGTTTTTAGTCGAATTGAGTATCATGGATTCATGGGCGCAAGAATGCCCATCCCTACAACTGTATTGAAAGAGAAAGAAAGCAACATTTAGATTAAGTTGTTTATTTTACAAGCTTTTGGATTATACTTTTTGAAATCACTGGCTGCAGACAGCACAACCCAAAAGCTTATTAACTAATCTAAATTAACGAACTAATATATTAGTTTATCAACTAATCATTTAGAAAGAAGTATCATTTCTTTTTGTTGTCCATGTTGAAGAAAGCATCAAGATGACGAAAGATATGAGTAAAGAAAAAGGAGAAGTGTAGAGAAAAGATGAGAAAAAGAACACGTTAACCAATAGAGGACTAATCATTTTATGAATTGGCATTGAGTTAAAATGATTCATATGAACCAACTTCTTTTCTTTTTGAGTAAATTTACTAAATAACCCAAAATTTTTTTATAATTAAAAAAATGACTAAATTGTGGGATTATTTTAAAAAACTATAGATGGTTTTGGTTACTTTTTTAATATTGTAAGTTTTTTTGCATATTAGGTGCAAATTCCCTTTCCTTTTCCATTCACTAGACCCACTCTGCTTTGATCTATATACCAAAATATTCTGATTTCGCAACTTTTTACAATTGTTAGTTCATTATAGATTTTTAGTTAGTGGTTCACGACCTTTAAGGTCTCCACGAATCTGATTAACTCAACCGCCTACTATAGACCATTGCATTATTTTTACATCTTCTGAGTTAGTTTTATTGATCTTTTTCCTCGGATTCTTTAAGAAGATCCATCAAAACATTCATAACATGTAAAAATTTCATTTTCATCAAAGAAATTTCAACTGAGAATACAAAACTTATGTTTTTTTTCTATGCTATTTTGATCCATTTAAAATGTTGTTTCGATATTCCAAAACCCATAAGACGTTAATTTATGTTGATTATTAGCACTTTAGCAGTATAATTTAGACTTTTGGAAGTTAACGAATATGGTTCTCAATGTAGAACAAATTTTAACGAAATTAACTTTATGAGAAAAAGTGTGACAAAAAAAACAAAAAAACTTTGAGAAAAAGAAAAAAGATTATACTATCTATAGTCCGTGGACCCCACACACTCCGATCAAAAATCATCTCACCAAATCAACGGCTGTGATTAATTAACAATGTACACACCTTTTCCCCACTTAATCTTCTTCGTTAAAAACGTAAGTGAAGCAGAAAGCTTCTGAGCTTAGCCGACAAAAATGGCAGAACTGGTCCCTTACTTCACTCCAGGGCTCTTACTTCTACTTCTACTCTCGATCGCACGTGCCGATTTACCAGGCACGTGGGAGCTCATCGTACAAGACGCCGGTATAGCCTCTATGCACACAGCTGTAACCCGGTTCAACACGGTGGTTCTTCTCGACCGGACTAATACCGGACCGTCGAGAAAATCTCTTGGTCGTCACCGTTGCCGGAGAGACCCAAACGACGTCGTTCTGAAACGCGATTGCTACGCTCACTCGGTTCTATTCGACCTCGGTACAAATCAGATCCGACCACTGATGATCCAAACCGACACGTGGTGCTCATCCGGTCAGTTTTTATCCGACGGGTCATTACTTCAAACGGGTGGGGATAGAGACGGGTTTAAAAAGATCCGGAAATTCGAACCGTGTGACCCGAACGAGACGTGCGATTGGGTGGAGCTACAAGATACCGAGTTGAGAACCGGACGTTGGTACGCTACTAACCAGATATTACCAGATGGTTCGGTTATTATCGTCGGTGGTAGAGGAACCAATACCGTTGAGTATTACCCTCCACGCCAAAACGGTGCCGTTCCGTTTCAGTTTCTTGCTGACGTGGAAGATAAACAAATGGATAATCTCTACCCTTACGTCCATCTCCTCCCCGACGACGCCGGAAACCTCTTCGTCTTCGCCAACAGTCGCGCCGTGAAATACAATCACCAGACAAACACTGTCGTGAAGGAATATCCGGCGTTAGACGGCGGACCGAGGAATTATCCGTCGGGTGGATCATCGGCGATGCTAGCGATCCAAGGAGATTTCGCCACAGCGGAGATTCTAATCTGCGGCGGAGCTCAACCTGGGGCTTTCACCGCGCGCGCAGTAGACGCTCCGGCGCACGGAACCTGCGGACGAATCTTCGCCACCGCGGCGGATCCGGTTTGGGTAACGGAGGAGATGCCTCTCGGGAGGATCATGGGGGATATGGTGAATTTACCGACGGGAGAAATTCTGATCATAAACGGAGCTCAAGCGGGAAGTCAAGGATTCGAAATGGGATCCGACCCGTGTCTTTACCCGCTTTTATACCGACCCGATCAACCAATCGGGTTACGATTCATGACATTGAACCCAGGAACAATACCTCGAATGTACCATTCGACGGCGAATCTATTACCGGACGGTCGAATCCTTCTCGCCGGAAGTAACCCTCACTATTTCTACAAATTCAATGCCGAATTCCCCACGGAGCTACGGATCGAAGCGTTTTCACCGGAGTATCTTTCACCGGATCGAGCCAATCTCCGACCCGAGATCCGAGAAATCCCGCAGATTGTACGGTACGGAGAGGTCTTCGACGTGTTCGTCACGGTGCCGTTACCGGTCGTGGAGACGATTCAGATCAATTGGGGAAACGCGCCTTTTGCGACTCACTCGTTTTCTCAAGGTCAACGGCTCGTGAAGTTGACCGTTGGTCCGACTTTGCCTGACGGAGAAAGTCGTTACAGGATTCAGTGTACGGCTCCGTTAAACGGCGCCGTTACTCCGCCAGGGTATTACATGGCGTTCGCCGTTAACCAAGGTGTTCCTAGCATCGCTCGATGGATACGTATAGTTTCTTGATTAAAAAAAAAAAAGGACATAATTTGATTTTTTTAATCAAGAGTTTTATAACTTGTTAAATAAGTAAAAAACACATTATGTAATTGTAAGTAAGTTGAAATATTTTCATGGAAAACCAAACCGTAGTCTAAAGACTCTAAACAAATGATGTAGTAATTAAGGTCTCGAATGACAATGTGATTCGTTTGTTAAATAATTTGAATGCGTGATGTGATAACGATTTGAGTGGTAGAAATGTTATTTGGAATTGAAGCTGGTAATCGGTGTTTTGAATGGTAATCATATATATGAAAGCACAACGAACCCTTTCGAGATTTGTGACACGTCATCACCTGAGGAGAGGCCACATGTCATACTAAAAATCTGTTGAAATATCTTCCACTTCTTCATCAGTTGTTCATCGTCTCTCCTTCTTCCTTTTCCCTCTACCACAACTTTTTTTCATATAGCATCTCAATTGTTTTGTTTCTCCTTTTTTTGTGCAACGAATTCTCTTTGTTGAAGAAAGCAAAAACGAGAAACAAGCCAAGTAGTAGCTGTGACGACGTTGTCGGAGAGAGTATAATCGCTGATTGTGGACGTAATAAATCCCCCACTCGCTCCAGTATCTATCACGACTCGTCGACTCACCATAAAATTGTGTTTTTGTTTACATTCGATTTTCCTTCGCTAGAGTTGGTCGTTAAATTGATCTAAAAATTCAGTTCATTTGAATTTGAAATCCGGATATTCTAAATTGAGTTTCATTGATACTTACGATGATTATTTGGCCGACAGAGATGTCAGATTCATATGTTTCAACAAAAAAAAGTTTATGGATGATCTTTTACCATTATCTTGTAAGATAATAAATGATCATAAATGTCCATGACATTTTTAGTGATAACTCAGTGACTATGTCTCATTTCCAATCCAGGTCTATGAAATTAAGACGCATTTCATCTAGTTGTGTTTCATCAAGTCTTATAACACAAAGGTATTACCAGACTGAATAGGCCATATTCATATCTATAAGAAATGGAACTTCCGAGGACATGCGATCAAATATTCTTGAATTAAAATTTTAAAATTATTAGAGTTTACATTTTTTTTTAAACCAACATAATGGTCTATTTAAAATATATTACGGTATTTTAATTAAAAAGTACAATTTATTAAATTTTACTATTTAAAAACAATTCAATCTCATATGAGGCTTTTGCGATATGAGACTTTAAATTGTTGAATTGAATTGTACAATTCAACTTCATATGACGCGATATGAGGCTTTTAGTTTTGAAAACAATTCAACAATAGTTTACCTTTTTTATGATTAGTTTGTTTTCAAACAAAACAATTAATCAATTCATCTAAACTAATTGTTTAGATTAATCAATTAGTTTTGATGAATTGTTTTTTGAAAACTAAACTATAGTTCAACAAAATGAATTGTTTTCAAACAATTAATCATCAAAAACTAAGCTATCATTTAAAACTAAAACTATTGTTGAATTAAATTGTTTTCATGTAAAACAATTTAAAACTATTGTTGAATTGAATTATACAGTTATACGCGTCATAATACAACAATTCATATGAGGTCAATAATTTAAAACTAAAAGCCTCATATCGCAAAAGCCTCATATCGCATCATAATTAAAAAGCCTCATATCACAAAAGCCTCATATCGCAAAAAAGAAAATCTCATATTGCAGAAGCCTTATATCGCAAAGAAAAGCCTCAAATCGCAAAAGCCTCATACCGCACAAGGAAAATCTCATATCGCAAAAGCCTCAAAGACACAAAGATCGAATTCTTCTCTGGTAAAAATATTCAAGGTTTTGATCATACTGTGAATGTATTTGTTGTGAGGAATTAAACTTATAACCTTCTTGCCATTGTGTTTCTCTTGCAGATGTGCTTGCTCTTGGTGATTTTTTGGTATCGTGTATCTGATCGTTGTTATAGTGCTTACGGTTTGATTTTCCAGAACTCCTTAAAGCAAGAAAAAGTGCTTCATCAATCAATCAAGAAGGATCAACGAGTGCATCTTTGTCACTTCACGGCTCTTTTTGTTCCTACAATTTAGTCTGTTGGACTATTGGTCCTTTCTCTCTTGTGTGCAAGTATAAAGAGAAGTTCACTTGGTTCGGTTTCAGTTTCAATTTCGTTTGGGGTCTCTGAGTGTTGGTTTTGTAAGAAAGAGTGTTGTTGATTTCTGTGTTGCAGATCAGAGTGGTTGATGAAGTGAAATTCCTGGTTTCTATCAGCTAATCATGAATCTATGTGAATCTTCAAAGGAATCCAGAGCTTGAGAGTATGAATAAATCAAATCATTTAGAAAAAAGCAGGTCATCCATCATTTAACTGTAAAATAAATTAATGAGCTTTTGTGACAAAAAAAAGAGAGTAAATGAATGGGCTTTACTCATATGACAACATAATGTTAGCCTAGGTTTTTTATTTTGGCAAGTTCGGATTTTCTGACGGTGCTTTCAATTTCATTGTCGATTTCTCTTCCTTGAGTATAATTTTTTTTTGTTGTGTTCTCATTATCTAGATTGATTTCCAGTGAATTTGACGGATCTTAGTATTGATTCCGAGAAAGGAAATTAGGTAATTATCAAACCCTTTAGATCAATTCTTTGTATTTCCAGTTCTTTCACTTAGTGTTGCGTTGTCACAAAAACCATACCTTGTTCATTGTCCATATCTCATAGGCTTTCGATTTGGGTTCTTCCCTGATTTCGATTTGATGCTTTTTGTTTTCAATTCTTCATTTTTTTTTAGAAAAATGGATTGTGATTTTCCCTATTTTGAAGGGTACGTGAACTAGGACACGATGAATCGAGGAGGTTTCAAAAGGAGACATAAGACGTCCAATGCACGTCCTAAGAATGTTAAGAGGAAAAGGAAATCTCATCCTGAAAGATACAGATCAAAGAAGAGAGCAACGATTTAGTTTTAATGAACTTAGATTGTAATATTTATGATTGACTTTATGAACCTATAAACGTACTTATGAACGCAGGATAACAACGTCGAAAGAAAGAGACACGGTGGTGCGAGCGAAAAAATCATGCCCTGGTAAGAACATTTACATGCATGGTGCTACTTACTATAGACTGATATTCTTCCTGTATATGATTGGTTGGGTAACCTACTCTCTGGTAGACTGTCAAATAGCACAGCTCCTTCTGTACATAGCGAAAGCGAAACAGAAAAAATTAGAGAGGATGAAGAGAGTCACACTCAAAGAATCAAGGAAGTGACCATAGCACATGTTTCTGCTACTCAGGTAAGTGAAGTTGACCGCCATAGCATACATGTAAGAATATAATAATAGTTACCAATTTTTTGTTTACTTAGGATACGGATATTGAGGAATATGAGAATATCGGATGTGTATACTCAACTCTGAATTATGAGGGAAATACTGATATTGAGGAAGAGGAAAACATGGGATGCGTATACTCGGAGGTGAATTATGATGATACAGATGTTGAGGATATTGAGCTGAATAATTATGAGGCTACAGATATTGAGGATACAGATATTGAAGACTCAAATGTTGTAGGATGTTGTGGCAAAGAGGTAATTAATTGAGAAATTTTTTTTGTTTCGGTTTAATCAAGAATATAATAATAGTTACCAGTTTTTTGTTTTATTAGGATATGAATATTGAGGATACGGATATTGAGGAATATGAGAATATCGGATGTAGACTCAACTCTGAATTATGAGGGAAATACTGATATTGAGGAAGACAAGTGTGTCGACGTAGGATGTTGTGGCAAAGAGGTAACTAATTGGGAAAAAGTTTTGTTGGTAATTAATTGGGAAAAAGTTTTGTTTTGGTTTGATCAAGAATATAAAAATATAAGAATAGTTACTAATTTTTGTTTTCTTGCAGCAATTTCAGTTATCTTTGAATGAGAACGAAATATATGATAGCATGAGCAACATCAACGCTGAGATTAGTAAGATCGTATTTTTTTAATGTAGGATATTTTTTATGGTGAACTTTGTGAACATAAGGATAATTGGTATGAATATATGCTAATGAAATATATTTTCCACTTATTGTACTTGTACTCATGGTGTCGAATATTTGTATTTTTTGACGCAGGAGAAAATAATACAAAATTCTAACTCTTCACAAAAAGTTGGTGATTATCTTGTTCCATGTACACCTACTAAGTGTAATTTTTTGGTCTATGTGAGACGAAAGAAGCGAAAAAGTATTCATGGAGATCGCATCTTCAACAACATTCGCCTCCTAGCTAAGGTCTTGTTCAAGAAGGTACGTGGATAGAAGTATTCGTAACTCTTGTTTGGGTCGTCGAGACAGACCAAGTTTTTCGGATTCTCTAGCTCTTTGGTTTAGAGGTTCTTATTATCTAGCGTAAACTTTTCTTCTTCTTTTAGTACCTTCATGGTTTATGACCTAAGATCTTTTCCTTTTTTTTTGTAATGTAACCAGCTCCTTGTGAAATATAATCAGAAATTTTAGAAAGAAAAAAAAAATATTATATATTCTTTGGTTTCTTATCTATAAAACATTAATACATGTCATTTATCTTCCTCAGACATACATCTCTTCTCATGTTACATATTCTCTGCTCTCAAACTATACCAATATAAAAAAATGGACGGATCAACGTACGGCTGTAATCATCCTTAGCATCACAGTAATCTAGCTTATCATCAATCAAATTTCTCAAATCCCTTGTAATGTCTTTTTATTACTTTATGCGACATTCTAGAAAATGTTTTTAGCTAGTTATATATCTAAAATATAGATACACTATACCAACAAAGTAATATTTATGTTATGATTTTCAATATTTGATACTGTTGCGATTCTCACCCGTAAATCTCCATTTTATAACGTGAGCATCCACCAAACCACACCCTTAAACATAACGAATTACCATTAAAAATTAAGTTATCAAATTAGTTCTCAAAATCTACTAAATTGAAAAAATAAAAATTGTTATAAAAATAGGCTAGATAAAAAATGAACATTTTGGTTTATATTTCTTTTAATACGTTTTGTTAACTTTTTTGATACAAGGTTGAAAATTGCGGATTTAAATAATGCTTAAATTGCCACAAAATACATTAAACAACAATGCCAATCCCTTATCATCAAAGAAGCTAAATGCCTTAGAGCGAAGCTTATCATTAATCAAATGCTAGTTCTCAAATCCCTTGTAATGTTTTTTTATCAGTTTATGCCACATTCTAAAAAATGTTTTTAGTTATATATCTAAAACATAGATATAATATACTAAGAAAGTAATATTTATGTTATGATTTTCAATATTGATATGTGTCATATTGTTTACTCATGTGCTACTGTCAACTTTAACTAATGTAAATCTCATTTTATAACGTCCACTAAAACTTAAGTTATCAAAATCTAGAAATAAAAAATTGTTATAAAAAATGCGCTACAAAAAAATAAAACAATAAACGAAGCACCAAACAAACCCTGTTCTTCTCTCTCTCACTCTCTCTCTCTCTCATAGGTTTTCGTCTCTTTCTCTTTTTCTCTCCGTTCGTCTTCGTTCACTACACTGATTTATTAAACGTTGCAATAAGAAGAGCCACACGAAGTGTTACTGAGCAGCGAAAATCTTGGAAAGTGACACAGACTAGCGAAATCAATTACCAATTGAAGATTTCCATGGTTGGTTTTTCTCTATCGCTCCTTCTCTTGCTATCTGAAGATAGTGTTTAGAATGAATTTATCGGTATTCGTCTTCATCAATTAATGCTATTTGCATGCTTTATCCCTCTAAATTTGCTTCTGAAATCTTGTATTGCTTTCCTTTAAAACCTCTCTTTCTCTCTGATTCTCATTCTTGTCTCTCATGTTCATCCTCTCCTTCATTTTCTTTCCCTTTTTTTTTGGTCGAAATCAGTTTCTTTCCCTTAAAATCGTTCAATGTTTTCTTGTTTTTAGTACCTTGTATTTTTTTTGGTTCTATCTGTCTTGTTCGTCTTGGGATTTTGTGTTTTGTTCAAAATAGATTCTCGATTTATTCCATTTCAAGCTCTGAATCTGGTAATTTTTTCATAGGTCTGAATTTAGCTTTTCACTAGAAATTTCAATTTCAAACTTGATGGTGGATTTCATGAATTTGGAATTTGATTGTACATTGATTTTGAGATGCTAAGCTTTTATTGTTTCCGGAGTTGCAGATGGATAATGCTTATATAATATTAGATCTTGAAAGCTGCAAGGTGCCAAAAGAGTACAAAGTAGAAAACTTTAGACCTTGTCTCATAGATTTTCTTCGTCGAAGGGGTTTTACCGGGTCAATTTACATGGAAGGAGTGGTGGCTTGCAATGCCTAATGTAGATTGACTCGAAGTCATCATGCATCTCTGGTTAACAACCACATTCCTGTGATTTCATTGGGTCTAGGTAAGGTTTTGTTAATCAACGCATGGAAAACAATTAATCATCAAAAACGAAACTATTGTTGAATTGTTTTCGATTGTTGTTGATGATTAATTATATAGTTTTGATGATCTAAACTAAATTTTGTTTTCCACAATCTAAACTAATTATCAAAAACTAAACTATTGTTTTGTTAATTGTTTTCAACAATTGTTTAGATGAAAACTAAACTATAGTTTAGATGAATTAATTAATTGTTTTGTTCAACAAAATGTTATGTTTTCAAACAAAACAATTAATCAATTAATCTAAACTAAACTAAACTAAACTAAACAATTCAACTATAGTTTAGTTTTCAACAAACAATTCAACAATAGTTTAGTTTTTGATGATTAATTGTTTGAAAACAATTCAACAATAGTTCAACAATTTAAAACAATTCAACAAAAATTGAATTGTACAATTCAACCTCATATGACGCGATATGAGGCTATTGCGATATGAGGCTTTTAGTTTTGAAAAAGCAAGTATTGATCGCCAAATTCCAAGAAACCATGACGCGAACGAGCAGACACATCGTTAAGATCTATAGATAACAGTAGAAGAAAAATCAATCGGTGATAAAAACTAATCGATTCAACAGATCTAAAAAACAGATGAAACTAATTGATTCTGAATTAGGATGACCATTACCAGTTTACCACAATTTACCACAAACTGAACGTTGTGTATAGCTAGCTATTACTAGCTCAGCTTGTTGAGTTGAACATACTATTTCGTAAACATAACTAGTCTTGAGATTGCATGTCCTCGAAAGTTCCATTCCATAGATGCTTTATTCTCCCTTTTTCTTTCTTTTAGATCAATAGATGAAAACTTTACCAGAATCATTTTCTTTCGATTATGTCACAAAACCTTTCTTTTTGCCATTAGAACGTCTTGTTCAAATTTTGCATTTTTCTCTCTCGACCAATTTGTCATAATTTACATTAATTCAACAAACTTCGTCAAAACAGTCTCGAAATTGGTCTTTTAACTGTTTATATGGTTTTGTGTTCAAAGGTTCTTGGATGGCGAACTAAATGTTACGTCGAGGGAGCAAACAGAAGATCGAGACGATTCTTTCCCGGCGAAGGTTTAGAGTCTGTGAGATAATTACCTTAAACTGCAAAAAGAGAACAAAAGAATGAAGTTGAGTCAATCATGAAAAATTTGTCTGCATACGAAGTGATCATGCGATATACAAAACTGCATACAAAGTGCGGAGTTCCCTTCTAATATTCAGCTGCCTAAAGATTCATTAAAGAAAATTTTGTTTGCCAAAAGGAATAAACTAGCTGAAGGGTCAGAAGAACTCTTATACACCTGCAACATTGCTTTTCCGAACAACAAAGCTTCCATAACCCACGAGGTTTGTTCTCTTCCATGGTTCAAAATATGGTTTCTATGAGTTAACTGTTTACTAATTCTGGAGTTTGATAATGTATATTTGGTTTATCTTTTTCAAGATGCGAGAAGCTGTGAAAGACGTCGCTTTAAAATTCCCGACGGTTATAGTCACCTAAAGATCTGTGCATAAAATACATCATATTTTACTAAAGAGTGCAAGACGACAAATGAGTGTAAGAACTTTAAAACTCACTTGAGAAAAGGTTATTCTCAACGCCATTACAAGCCATTCTCACCTCCATTTAGTCTCCTAAAGCTCTGCTACAAACTAAGGACCCAATATGATCTTAAACCGTTATTGAGCTGTGAACAAGCTTAATCAAGACTCCACATGATGAGAGCTATCCACTCTACTTAAGATTTCCTCTTTATTCATCCGTAGGTAAGGTATATGATTTTTTATTTTCATATTCGTAGCTTTACCAGCTGAAGGAGAATTACAATGGAGGAAGCCATGTCATAGTACATTAAATTCCATAGAGTGATATGACACGACTTACAAAGAATACAACGAAGAAGACAAAAAACAAAAAAACAAAAATCAAGGGAACAGATAGATATAAGCACTCAAGGAGCTAGAAAGCTTGGATAAAAACATGTGAGACACAAAAGACAAGACAACAAGCATTGGTTGAAATTGGAAAATGATACAAGTTGTCAAGCAAGAAGCAGAGAGATACAGAGGCAGAGAAACATCACCGGCGATAGTTCAAGAAAATTTTAGGCAATCGATAAACAACATGATAAAAAGTCAAAAATTAAGGAACATGAAAACACTCAAAACTAGAGGATGGAACGACAATGCAAGAAAATAGAAGATAGGAAAGATGTATTATCTATACTATTATATATGAAGTCGTTGATCCTATGTGGCAGCTCCAGAGTGAGTTTAAGACTTGGTTTACTTCTTATATGGGTTTGATTGAATTTTTTTTTGTTTGTGCTTTAATTATTCTGTGTACTACCAAATATTAAAACTGATCTCATATGCTAAAAACGTGGCCCATAAATATATTTTTAGAAAAAAATCCTAGCTGCGCCTACTTAAAACCCTAAGTGCATCTATTATTCTTATATCACCATCGTTTTTGTTTCGTTTCATACTTTTTTTCCTTTTCGTTTCATACTTTTTTCCGTTTTATACTTCTTATTGTGTATATATATATGTGTTTTAGGGTTTGGTCACAATATGTTCTTACATTTTTTTAATTATTTTTTCATTAATCCTAATATATTTTGTCCATCATCTTCTTCCACCAGGTTCATGGTGATGATTTTTTCCATAGTCTTCTTGCAAAAAGTTCATCGTGTCACAATATAGGTGCAGGTTCTTCCATAATTTTTTTTCTTTCGATTAACCTGTAATTTGTTTATCTAGAAAAATTATCTTCTTTAAATTTTTTTGCTTTGTTTTGTTTTGTTTTGTTTTTGTAGGAGAGTCTCAAGGGTTGTGGTTCACTGATTCATCAATTAAGTTTTATATTTTAGCTTCGAAAGCAAGAAGTATTAAATTAAATTATTGCTTGATAAACCCTAATCTAACGATATGATCTACATTGATGCTTATATATAAATTCCTTCTCTCTTCTTTTATAATAACACTTAACCAAATCATTACCTCTCTGTTTTTTCTTTATAAATTTGCTTCATCGTGGTTTTCTCTTCTGTTTTTTTTTTTATATTTAAATTTTGTTTTTTTCTTGCAGGTTCATTTACATAATGCTCTTCTATCTTTTCATTATATATATATATATGTATATATATATATATATTTAATCGTCTTTTCTGTTATATTCGATTAGTGGTGTGATTGTTTAACATTTTGTAGATTTCGCATATTGATTATGTTTCAGAAAACAAGGTAATGTTTTTGTAACTTTCTTCCACTTTATCAAGGGTCATGATCATGTTTTTCTTTTGTTCAAGGGGAGTCAGAGCTGAAGGGTCTAATAATCAAATCATGTCAATGGTTTCAAGTATTGATTCATCCAAATTATCTTATACGGTCGGAATTTCTCTTGTGTCGGAGTTAATATTATAGCTAATTTATGTGGAGTTTTTCGATGATAAAAAAAATTAGGAACTCTAACTTTTGTTTACTTTGATTTCTTCATAGTTAGCAGAAGAAGAATGAAGGAGTGTAAGGACAACAATGAATATGACCTCGAGTAGAAAACGGTGCCCTCAATGAGTTTTCCAAGGTTTGGTCTTAAAATCTCTAACTCTATCTAGCTCTATGTCAGTATCAAGGTTCTTATATACATATCTATATTATTTCTGGTGATAAAAATTTATGCTTCTACTTTGTTCTCGGATATGATGGATGCAGTAATTCTCTAGAGATCTCTTTTGAAGTTAGGGTTCTTTTAGTTATTGCCGGTCAAGTCAAACTCAATTTTGAGTCTTCTAAGGTCACTTGGTAAAGAAATAAAAAAAGGCTAAGTGAAAGAGAGAGATCCGAAAATAGTTTAGTAACGAGTGCTAAATATAAAAGATTGAAGGATTTAGGTTACTTTTATACTCACGAGTTATCAACATCTATTGTTAGAAAGTGATTAGTAGTTTCTTATTATTTCTAAAAATTGCTTCAATCTTAATAATTTTTTTATGGTTTATGTTGAAAAAACTTTTTCATGCAGATACATATATAATATATATATATATATATATATATATATATATTTTGTTCTCTTTTGATATCATTTACTCTTGGGAGTTTCATTCTAACTTGAACTGTATACTTCTAATTCGTTTTGTAGACGCATGGCTGAAATCACTCGATGACTGAGGTAACAAGTATTTTAATAATTTTAAGCTAGGCTTCTTTATTGATAGTCTTTATTTCTTTGTTGTCCTGTATATATATTTCACACTTACTTTTGGATATTATTGTTTGGTAATGACTGCAGTTTTAAAACTAATTCAATGATTATGCGTGTTTTGAAGACTCTTAAGAGTAGACATTGAAACACAAGGAATAGAAAGTTGGGGCATATCTCCGTTTTTGACTTTACCCACATGTAAATTCGAGAAACACTATTTGATCTTTATCTCAAAAAAAAAAAAAAAACTTCCAATTTGCTAAAGAAGGTTGTGATTTGAGATAAGCACTTGTAGTTTTGGTCTAATATGAGAAATTCGTTCTTAAGAGTATTTTATGGTGGATCAATGTTTTTATTTTATTTTATTTCTACGTAAGCTTGGACTTTTTTTTCTTTTTTCTTTTAACTTCTGAATAATTTATCAAACCATGAGAGCACAATGCTCCATTTTAAGACACTCTAAATAGTTTTGATCCACCTTAACACACTGAACTCTGTCAATACAATATTAGGAACATTTTTTTATATGTTTACCACACTTACCATACCGAACATTAAAAACAATATATTTTTTGTATACCGTTGCACAAGATTTCGTTACATGAGGTATTTGGTTTTGCTTCTTTTAATCGATACCAAATTTTTTCAACATCCAACTATACTAAACCGTAGTTTTTACTCAGCGTGTGAGGCAAAACTCCCATAGGGTTTAGACTCTCCCTCTTAGGGTTTAGATATTTTTAATTGTTTAAAATGTTTTGCATACGTTTATAATGGTTTAGTCTCTCATACTAATGTTTATAACCTTTTAATTTGTTAAAAATATAAATGGTATATCTATAAATTGAAAAAAAATTATTAGTATAAAACTAGTATTCTGTCGTAATATTTTATTTTATTGTTGTAGTAATTTACACTAAAAGCTAAATTGAGCTAAAAGTTTATTTTTTTATCCAACGTTACATAAAAACCAAATTATTTCAACAGCCAAACTGTATCAAACCGTAGTTTTACTCAGTGTGTTAGGGTTAAGGTCCTCCTCTTAGGGTTTAGAACTTTTTAATTTGCTAAAAGTTTATTTGATTTAAATGTTTTGAGTACATATTTGATTGTTTAGCTTGACATACTAATGTTTAGAACCTTATAATTTCATAAAAATATAAATGGTATATCTATAAATTCAAAAAGAAAATATAACTTTATTGTAGTAATTTTTTATTAAAAAAAAAATTAATGGGCTTATGTTATATCGTAAATCTAATTATAACATAAGCCCATTTGTTTTTTAAAAAATTGTGCTATTAAAATTTAAAAATAATGCCATTTGTTTTTAAATTTGTTTTAAAAAACAAATTACGCTATTAAAAAAATAGATGATATCGTAAGTCTAAATATTATATTTAGCTAGATGTAGATTTGTAAAACATGTATTAATGGGCTTATATTATAAAATTTCTTCTATGTAAGCTTAAGTGATTAGGTAGAAGAAGGATAAAAAGCAATAAAAGGTTTGATGTGAATCTTACTGTCTTGTGAGAATTGATGTTGGCCATCTTGAAAACATGTTCAAATGATCCTTCAGATGGTTTGCATATAACCGGAGTCTTGGAGAGTTCGACGCTCGGGTAAGGATTTGCAATGTAACTGCTAATGTCGAAGATTTCTCTGGTTTCAGTACCAACATGAGATTCAGTTTTGGTGTGGGGGTTTAGAGTCTCAAAAGATCATAAAAGGAACTATGAATGATCTTACAACAAAGAATAGTATTAATGACACTATCCGAAGAAAAGAAGTTAAGTGAAGATGTAAAAGGTTACAACGAAAAACAACCACTCAAACAATAAGGTACGGTAATTAGCGATCGATTAGAGATTATTGATTGAGCATTGAAATATGGCTGTGGATAAGAGAAATTAGATTTATAGTTGGTTTTTAAAGCTACGGATAAGTAAAATTAATAAGGGTATGTTGACTTGGACCGCAAACAAATATCTTGCTCTACGGCTCTGTCTCTAATAAATTTGTTGCATATTACAAATATAAACACTTAATAAATTAAAATTACGTTACTTTTTTTATTAATCATGTGCTTAGGTGATTTTTATGGGTTTAATAGGGCCCAAAAATGGCTATTACGGTAGTATTCTCTAAACTCTTCTACTAGAGATAGAGATAAGAGAATCATTAAACTTCTGATGGCCATGAGTACATCTTCACCACCTTCTTTTTGCCTTAATCATTTTTATTTTCTTTTATCTTAAACACTTCTAATATGGAAATCTTCTCATGGATTTTGATGTGCGTTAGTTACTAAACTCATGGTTTTTGATTAAGCATGAATTTCTGTTTAATAGAATATTGATTTGAAAAGAAAGTTTTTTAATGAGTTTTTATGATATTCAAAATTGTGTTCTATGGTACATTGGTACTCTTGGGGTTCATCATAAGGATAATAGAAAAAATAATAAACCCAACTTGAAGTGAGAATTTTCACATTTTTTCCTGATTATTATTATTTGTTTGGCTGGTCGTCATAGAAGCTCTTGGGAACTAAGTTCTTGACTTTTGTAGGTTAGGTTCTTAATTGAGTAAGGGCTTAACCATATTCATGTTGACTTGATTTGCAGTACAAAGTCTGCAAGCAAGGATGCTCTTTGGAGTTAATTAGTGTTCATCTTATTATTGATTATGAATGATGTATTATCGATTACAGATGGAATGACAAACGATTCTTCCCTCTAGATCGAACATTCGGCAGAAATGGTTGTGAAATCCCAATGTAACTGGTCTCGTTGTGATTATAGGGAATAAATTGCAGCCTAGGCTTGAAACTTATGCAACATGCGAGGAAGAATTTTTGGTAGACTATTTAAGAGGGCACCATTGTAATACGTTTTAATGAATAATTCAGCTACTTTTTTTTAGGTTTTTACAATTTAATTTAGTCTTCTTTCTCTCCTCCGACTCCACATATCACTCTCTATTTCATATAAAAAATTCAAGGTTTATGCTTAGATTTCTCAACTCGAGAAAAAGATGATCATGTTTCTAATGTTAATCTTATAGAAGATTTTTTCTAACGATGAAAAGAAGAGATTTTCGAATTATGTAGAGAGCTAAAAATGTAATTTTTTTTCTTTCTACTTTTATATTATTAGATTCATATAAAGATTTAGTCCTTTTCCTTTCAATTTGCTATATTATTAGTTTTGCGGATAGTATAATTTTTGTTCTAAATAATGAATTTTATGCTCTTCTCTTTAGTTTTTTCTCATTCGGGTTTTCTTTGTATCAATTGGGTTTTCTATTCTTCTTTTTTGTTGACTATGATCATTCTTGTGTTTTGTATTAAAATGTGGACTGTTTTGAAATTGTTCTTTAGGATCTCAGAGGCTAATGTACAAAATTTGACACTCGTTTGTCAACTCGAATTTGTTACACTTCTAACCCATTGAAATAGTGCATTCTTACAACTTCCAAGTCACCGACACAACAAACATAATTAACCACCAGTATAATGGGCATATCTCTCTCCGCCTCTAGCTGGACACAGTTGCTTTTGTTCTATTGTCGCTGTTCAGAGCCGCATGTGTTTTATGTTATAAATGTTTTGGAGTTGTTTGGGTATAAATATGTGTTTGAAGAAGAATAACATGGCGAGAAACAAAATCGGTACTTGACAAAATTTTCTTCTCGACTGTTCAGAGAGAAGTGTGAAAGTTTTTATGAAGTCTTTTATTCTTCATTTAATGTTTAAAAGGTCAAAGTTTGTGACTTTTGTGGATTTGGATTTGTATTTTATAGTCTTGGTGTTAATCAATTAATCCAAAGTTAAGACTCTTGAAAATTTCTCTTTTAGAAAACATAAAAAATAAAATTGTACGTACAACGTAATAATACATAGCTGTTAGGTTTCATTTTTCTTGGTAAGAAATTGTCTTTTAATATTGTTAAATAATGTTTGTGCAATAAAATGTAATGTAGTTGAAATAGCATTTGTAAAGTTTGGATGTTTATGGGTGTTCGGTCTAAAGCCCATACGAAATATAGATGAAAACTCCGATAACAAATTATCTTTTTTACGAACCACATGAAGAAGTTAGAGCAATTCTTATTAAGTTTTCTTGCAACAAATCTCTCATAAGACTGAACAAACTTCGAAGAAAACTTTGTTGGAAATTCCCAGAAGAAAACTTGGAAGCGAAACCTTCAGCCATAACCCCAACATCGAGTTTCACCTTCTACTCCTGGCGGTGAGGTCGTTCTCATGGCCCCATGGCTTCCACGGATGAATTCCCACTGACGGAAATAAATAAATTGTTACGGACGAAATCATATAATCTTACTCTTACGTCCTAAAAGTGTCATTATGTTGAGTTTGAGTAACAAAACTTTGACTTTTGCGTTTTATGATTCTGATTGAGTTATCTCACATCACTAAGTCTCAACAAATAAAAAATAACAAAAGATAAAAGTATTGTTTTGAAGAAAAGCAATGAGAATGGATTTTCAAACGAGAGATTCTTAGAACTTTTTATTAGAAGTCTTTTAACATGGGAAGCATGTCTTTTTCTAAGTGCCTCAAGTTTTTATTAAAACAAATTAAATACACAGTAGTATAAAATAATAATTAAATAATTTATATGTAGTTAGTTTTTATATTTTATAAAATAAAATTGTGTATTATCAAGCTCTATTTTGCAAAAGTTTAAATTATACTTCAAATCATATTTCATAATATTAATGTTTGTGCCAAATTTGTTTAAAATTTTCAACTGTGAGAACAATAGAGTATATTTTTTCTCGGAGTGTCCCTAATAAACTAGGCTAGCTTTATAATCATATGCCGTCAAAGTAAACACCAACCACTCTAGGGAAGATATGGACGATGTAACTAGACAAAAAGTATTGGCCGAACGTGTCATTCTTCTATAAATACTCATAAAAAATAAGAAAGATAGGAAGAGAATATTCGAGGGAGAAAAGGGAGACGAACACAAGAATCAGAATGTTATTATCTCTAATTTATTTTTTCTAATCTATAGATTATTATAATTCATTACCCTAACAAATATATAGTTTTAAACTCGATTAACAATATGTTAAGCAGTGAAATTCTGTCATTTGAATAATTGAATTGATATGTCACTTGAATACTATACCGCGCTTGCCTCGCCGTATCTTAAAATGTCATGGTTTGGAATATTCTTAGTTTCTTTGACATGTAGTTTCTATAAGATTTTTTAGTTTGGTTTTCTATCTTCTATTAATATTGGGTTTTGAATATGATTGTTTCCTTCGCATATAGTTTTAATAAGATAATTTTCAGGTGAACACTATTCTTTATTTTTTTAAAAATCATTATCTAAAAATAAAATTCCGCACAAGGCGCGGGTAATACACTATATGGCCTAACGAGAACTATACCTTCTTATTTATATCATAGCTTCATTAAGTGTTAATATGCTCCTGTGTTTATCTCAAGAAATGCACCAATGATTATTGCTTTCATTAGAGTAAACCATTTTTAATTGATGTCAAATTGTTTAGAGTGTAGAGTGGTTTTGCCATCTTAATTTTACCCTAGCTTAACAGTTGAATTCTCATTTAAAATAAAAAATTGTTATAGTATAAAAAAATTCGTCATCTATATGCTACTGTTTCTTTTCTTTTTTTTTGTCACAAGAACTATTGTTTCTAAGTTTACAAAGGAATCGGCACAACAAATAGCATACAGATGACGAATATATTGTTTTTCCAAATACGATTGGTCTAGTACGATTTGAAAGCGAAGCGTTTATCCTAATCATTGTGATGATATCAACTAGGTTATGACTTATGAATTTTGTTTGGTTCAATTGATTCACTTATTTCAGCAAAAAAAAAAAAAAAAATCATAACTAAATTTAGATCAAGTGTTTTTGTGTTTGATTTCTGTTTAAACGAAAAATTTAATTCCTGTTTATTCAGTTTGTTTTGGTTCGAATTTATTATCAAGAGCGATTTTGAATTTGTGGAGTTTTGAAACAAGAAACCAGTCGAATTATAAAAAGTTAACAACACATTTTGGTATTGTTTCGGTCGAAGAATTTCAGTATTGATTGGCTACGGTTTGGTTCATATGTCCATCCCCATCTATTTATATATATAATAACAAAGTTTGGTCTCTTTTTAAAGTGTTCACGTATGCAAAAAAAAAAATTCCCATTAAAATCTATTACAAATGAATTAATTAGAGAAATTTTGAGATATGCCACATGTCCCATGTACTCTGCAAAAATGACACATTTTTGCAAGTTTTGCAAAAATACCACTTTTTCATATTCCAAAAATACCCTCTTTTAAAAACTGTCTCAGATCTCTCACTCTGTGCGATCTCGATCTCTCTCTCTCACATAGAGAGATCTCTGCGATATCGATCTCGATCTTTCTCTCTCTCTCTCTCTCTGCGATCTCGATCTCTCTTTCTGTCTCTGCGATCTCGATCTCTCTCTCTCTCTCTCACACATATATCTCGATCTCGATTTCTCTTTCTCCGATTCGTATCTGAATCTCGGATTTTCTGGAAAAAGCTGTTGAAGTCTGAATTCGCTACGCTGATTCGAAATCCGCCTCCGTTGCCGAGTCGGGATTCTTTGTGATCGGATCTCGCTGAGTTACAATTAAGGTAATAACCTGTTTCTCGTTTCTCTTTAATTTACAATCATGTTTTATAAACCTTAAAAAAATCTTAAAAAATGTTTATAAACATATGAGATTAACATTACAGGGCGTTTTAACAAGCTTAATTGATTAACAATTAAGTTATAAATCGTTTCTCTTTGATTGACAATTATGTTTATAAACCTTAAAAAAATCTTATAAATTGTTTATAATCATGTTTATAAACCTTTAAAAAATCTTATAAATTGCTCTTAATGTTTTATAAATCGTCTTTATTTTTTATAACAGGGCGTAATGTTTGAGTTGTATTCTTTGTGTGGAATCTGAAAAATTACGGATAACAGTCAGTGGGAGTTTATGTTCGATATTGAAAGGGGAGCATCTCGATGAAGATATTAGTTTTATTGAGTTATTGCAAGTTGTGTGAGAAGATTTTGGGATTGATATGTGCGGAAGTTCTCTCAAACTTAGTTACATGTTACCAGATAGAACACATCTTCCGTCAATGTATATTAGGAATGACAGGCAATTGCAAGTATTCATGAAGAAGTTTGTAAAGAATGGAGGTTGTGTGAATCCAATCAACTGAATATTTTTAGTTACAAACTCTCTCTAAGATTCAAAGTTTTTATTAGCATTTATTTTTTATTTGCATTTATTGGATTAAATACAGAGCTTTTTATAGAGTTTTTATGATTAAAGTGTTTTATATAACATTTTATGTGTTGTTCAATATAAAAACCGTTAAAACATCTCCATTTTATAACCATTTTGTACAACTTTTTTAAAGGTTTTATAAGTCTTTTTTACAGATTTTTTTGGATAAAATATTGTTAAACAAACTTTTATAAGCATTATTTACAACTTTTATAAGGATTTTATAAGTATTTGATAAGGATTTGATAAGAATTTTATACGGATTTGAAAATGATTTTTTTACAGATTTTTTGCCGAAATTAGGAATTTCTATAAAGATTTTATAAGTCTTTTTTATAGACATTTTTGGATAAAATATATGCAAACAAACTCTTATAAGCATTATGTACAACTTTTATAAATATTTGATAAGGATTTTATACGGATTTGATAAGAATTTGCTACAGAATTTTTGCCGAAATTCGAAATTTCTATAAACAAAAACATTTATCGTGCATCATACGTTTATGCAGTCTTGGCATCTTGATTGTATCAATAAAAAGCCAAAAAGATTTTTTACAGACTTTTTTAAAGAAAATAATTTTTATCGTGCAACATAAGTTTGAGATAAATGAAAAACTAGGTAGACCGACCAGACCGACGAGGTTTTACATTCCTTGAGCTTCCAGCTTCATCCTTTTGGCGGGTTCTTACGTTCCTTGAGCATCCAGTTTCATCTCAGCACCAGTAATAAACGTATAAAACTGAACAACATTAATTTAAAATTCTTATAAAAATCATTTAAAAATTCTTAAAAATTCTTTTAAAAATCTTAAACTTAACTTAACTTGAATTTACTGGTACACCTGCGTACACCAGTAATAAACTTAACAGTGAACACCTGCGTACACCAGTAATAAACGTATAAAACTGAACAACATCAGTTTAAAATCCTTTTAAAATCCTTATAAAATCCTTATAAAATCCTTTAAAAATCCTTATAAAATTGTTTCAAAATTACCTATGGTAAAGAAGAACTCTCTTTGTGAGAATCTTGTTGGCTGGGAATCGACCATGAACAAGTCTTGTCCTTTCGTCTTGATTCTCCTTTGCATCAGAAAATGAAATATCTTACCAGAAAATGTGATACTCCGCTCTGAAAGTTGTACAATAGGATCGAGAAAACTGTTTTCGATCCTACTGAACAACTCAGATCCTAGTATTGTTCGCACAGTTTTAACTAATTCCAGATTGACATGTTGCTGCGCCATTTTATTATCGTCAAGTTCAAAACCAGGTTTGTAAATATGTTCTGGCATGTTTTTGCCGTCAAATATTTTATCATCTGTCTGATTCATCTGAAAAGTTGTTGAAAACACATGTCAATTATCAATTTATAAACTGTTAAAAACTTTTATAAAATCTGTAAATTGTTTGAATTTTATCCGTAATCACTTCAAGAACAAAATTTTACCTAGTTTTCCAGATTTAAACCATTAATTTTCATCTCATATATTATCGTTTTAAAAACTGTTTAAAACCCATAAATTTACCCAGATTCACGTCAATAAGGAAAAACTACCGAGATTGACATATTCAAACCAAGTGCAACGACGAGTTTGAAACTCATATCGACAATATCAAATAGTTGCGAATCGAAAAACCATTGACAAAATCAAATAAACTAGTAAAATCTGGCAAAATCAAATAAACTAGTAAACTAGTAAAATTTTGTTTCAGGGGTAAATTTGTCCTTCTCGGATAAAATAGTGGCATTTTTGTAAAGGACCCAGCGCGTATTGCAGTTTTACAAACTGTTGGCTCATTTGTGGCATTTTTGTGATTTCCCTTTAATTATTTCATGTTTATTGTTATTTATAATTATTAAATATTTAAATTAAACAAAAAAAAACCAAAATAAAAGTATAATCATTTCATAATAATTTAATTTTTTTTTTATTTTTGATATTGTTTGATTATATTTTCAGTATATACATAGCTAAACATATAGTAAATTTAACTTCAAATTTTATATTTGTACTTTAATAAACATGATATTCAAATTTCAAAATACCATCAAATAAAAAGTTATTAAAAATAAATAAAAAGCACAAAACATAACTAAAAGAATCTTAATAAGTCTTAGGAAACAAAATTTCTACATAAATTAAGTTTATATGACTAGAAATGTATATTAAAGTATTGGTCATGAAAATACTATGAAAAAATATTAAAATGAAACAACATTAATTCATAGGAATTTTAATAAAATTATATTGTTATTCGGCAAAAGATATAATATATTTGTAATAACAAATGCAAAGTTATAAAGTTATTGACCATATACTTATGAATATATCTATATATATATATATATATATATATAAATAATATTTAAACCACATTTTTAAGTTAGTAGTAATTGAAACTTTTAGAAAGAAGAACAAAAAAAACTTACATGGCTTAGTACATTTGCATTTCATCTGTTCGCATAAACATTTAATGATTTTTATGATGGGTTAAATGGTCAACATTAAAGCTTATAGAGAGATGTTTTCATGGGATTTTAATATTAAAATAACTATTTATCAGATAAAAGATCGTGAGATGGTCGTCAAAATTCTCAACTCATCTAATTTTTATCACCACGTGACATCTACCAATTCGTTATTTTCAAAAGAAATGTTTACTCGTTGACCAGACTTATGTTGTATATTGTTTGGTAAAATAAATTTGCATATATATAAATGTTTGTATAAAATTTATCTTTTCAATTAAAAATGATTAAGTTTAACGAATTATATTGTTATAAGTTTTAAAAGTAAAGTCTAGTATATTTATGTTACAAACTTACATACCGATCTAAAACCACAATAAACAACTACTATTACAGAAAACACTTCTCAAAAGCATAACAACAACAACAACAACAACAAAGAACATAGAATGATGAGACGACCAAAAACAATAAGCTATTTTACGTATACTTGGTTGTATTAGCCACCGAGGCTATCTCGACGTCATCACCGCCATCAGCAACCGCCAGACTCGGCTGCACACTCTTGTAAGTGTATCTCCTAGCCACAACCACAAAGAAGCATATATTTGCAGCGGTCAAAGCGGCTAGGGTCCAATAAAAGCGGTCCAAGCGGCTACTATTAAGATCCTTACCAAACCATCTCTTCCCGGAGATTTCCTTAGCCAAACGATCACAAACCGTCATCAAAAGAGTGTTGACAAAGCTAGCCGCACCAATCACACTAAGGTAAAACGCTATGCCTAAACTTCTCATGGAATCAGGGACTTGGTCGTAGAAATATTCTTGAAGACCCACAAGGGTAAAAGCGTCCGCTATGCCTATAACTATGAATTGTGGAGCTAACCATATAGCACTCATGGTCATGGTCATGGTCATGGTCTTGTGATGATCCAATCTTTTTCTCTCAATTAGTGCAGCAATGATCATTGCGATTAAGGAGAAAACCATACCGGTCCCTATCCTTTGTAGAATACTAATGCCTCTTTCGTTTCCCGTGACGCGTCTCAAAAGAGGCACGAGGAGTTTCTCGTAGACTGTTACGGAGATGATCATGGAGATAGCTACGAGGGAGAACATGGAAGCTGGAGGAACTATGAAGTTTGGTCCGATGTGTCGGTCCATGATAATGGCTTGTTTGATGAAGAATGTTGTGCTTTGAGTTGCGCATATTCCAAAGGCCAATGTAAAGAACCAGATTGGTATCATGTTGATGAGTAGCTTTGCTTCTTCCACTTTTGTTACCGTTGCTAGTCTCCATGGACTCTCCTTCTCGGCCATAGCGTTCTCTCTTCCTCGGTCTTCGATAACCGCTGCTTTGTCTAGAAATCTACAAACCATCCATATATATTAGATTTTTACGAATGTTTACTAATATTATTCAATGACCAAACCCGAACCTAAACCGGAATTGAACATATATCACTAGCTGTAATGCCACTTACTTAAGATTCTTTGTACTGGATAGAAGCCGGGCTTTAGTATACTCTTCTCTAGACAACTCATGAAGAAGAGAAGAATCATTGGGACAAGGAAGATGTCTTTTGGCAAAAGCGGCAACAAGGACTTGCAAGATCGGTGTCAATGGGCTACCAGAAGGTGCTCTATAACGGTAAAACGGTTTACCAATAAGGAATATCATAAACGAAGTAGCCATGACTATTGTGAGTATAATACCAGCCACACCCCAACCAATTCGGTCTTCGATATAGACGATCACAGTCACCGCGATTAAAACACCAGCGCATAGACCAGCACTCCACCAGTTAAAGTAAGACATTTTCATCTTTCGTTCTTGTGGATGGCCATCTTCGAATTGGTCAGCTCCAAAGCTCTCAAGTGATGGCTTATGACCTCCAGTGCCTATGGAGATCAAGTAGATTGCAATGAAGAAGGCTATTTCGTGAGCTTTCCTTGGCTCAACACACATTTCTTCATGACAAGCTTTTAGTCCGGGTATAAACCAAGACAATGTTAACAAAATCAAACCCTGTAAAATTCAACAAAGATATAAGAACACAAGAGAAACAAGTCATCAAGAAGTAAACTGTCTATAGAAGGTAGCCGGTTTTGAGGGTGTGAAAAAGGTGCTACTTCTCAAAACCCACAACAAATAAGTATTACATATAAGTAAGGTGTATGATTAAAATATTGAACAATTTACATAATATTTCTTAGTATTATTGAATCCACTTTTGAGAGTATCCAGGAGATGCTACTAGCTAAACAAAACCCACAACAATATAATAAAAGTATATATAAATAAGGTCTACAAAATATATATTTAAAACATCGAACAATGCTCCTAACATTTTTGAATATCATTAAATTGGTTTTGAAAATGAGAGGTTCTACTACACAAGGCGCACGACAAGGGACAAAAAGAATCTAACAAAGGTTTATGTTTAAAAAATTCGAAGTCAAATATTTTTGAGTACGTTAGGAGATCCCCTTGCATATATTTCTTTATAGTTGTTAGGAAAGTTAATTTATAGTTATTAGGAAAGTTAATATTTATGTATAAGAAAATATATGCAAGGCGATCCCATGATCTCGTAACAGAGTATTATTAGTTTAGTCTGTTTTGGAAAATATATTACCGTAAGGTAAATGATGGTTGCAAGTAGGACGGTGGCATAACGACCAAGATAAGCATCGGCGACGAAACCTCCAAGAAGTGGCATCAAAGTAGTGACACCAGACCAATAGTTTGCATTTCTTACAGCCATCTTTAGATCTTGGTGAAGAATGGTCGTTAAGTAGACCACTAAGTTCGTAGCGATCCCAAAGTAACTTAGCCTCTCGCTGAACTCGATTGCTGAACACACATATATCAAACCATAATATCATATTATGTATTGACCAAAAAAAAAATATATATCATATAATGTAAAAGATAGTTGTACTAGCCATATAATATTAAGAATCTGTTTACAAAGTTTTGATATACATGTACATACCAATGACGAAGAGTGCAGCTCTCCAAGCTCCGGTTCTAGCCCGAAGAGGGATATCTCCTCTACTATCGAGAGAGGAATCAAGAACCCACTTTTGTTGATCATCGTATGAATCTTGAAGTTCCGTATCAATCTTGTTGTGCTCCATAATTTTTGTGTCTTAATGATTGAGAGAGAGATAGAGACTAGTGTGAGAGAGCTAGAGAGAGGGTTGGTGATGAGTGATGTGTTTGTGGAGAAGTAAGCTTGGTCCTCTTTATAATGGATAACATTCGCTATGTTAATGTTGACTCTTCTTGTTTTAGTGCTTCAAGATTCTTTCAAAGGAATTTATCACGAGAAAAAGACACGTTAGGTTGACAAATACGGACATGTAAGAATTTAACAACTATTCCGATTTTTTCTTTTTTTTTGGGTCAAAATAACAACTATTCCGATTTGTTAATAAATATGTACATAAAAAGCTAAGTTTTATATTTCACTCGGCTTTCCATTTTACGACTATGGCTTTACTTTCTAATCTATTTTTTTTTTAAATAATACAAGCAAGAAAAATATCGTGAAAATTTTGATTTACGCTCTCAGATAAATACAAATCTAAGTGTGATATGGTAATCGACCTTTTTCCAATCGGTCATTTTCAGATTATTACGTATGTGGCTTTGTGGACCTTAGGAGTCACATAAATTAAGTTGAAACTTCCATCAAACTCCCAAGTTTGAAAGAGAAATACCAAATCAAAGAGAGATGGAGACAGAAGAAACCTCAAATTTGATCGAAGCCTGCTATGAATTAAAAATATATATTCCATGAACTCCCCATGAATTTAGAAGATTTACTAAATCAGAGAGATGTGATGACTAAATTTGATTCTTCTTGTTCAACAACTTTGAGCTGTATATGAAACCAATGATGAGTTTACACTCCAACCGAAAGTGAAACCAAAGATAAAGTTACACTCCTAGCTCAAAAAAAAAAAAAAAAAATTCTTAACATGCATTTGTCGTGGAGAAAATATTTACAAGAATTTTGTAGATCCCAAGGAATCTTCAAATCATGTGGGTTTGGCACCTATAGAGTAAAGATTCCCTCTTTGGGTCTATTTGGAGATATCTCCTGGCTTCCACCAAAACTATGGCTATTAAGAGTCAAGTGAATTATCAATGTCCTACGCAAAACTTCTCATTCAAATGGAAGATTAGCTAGAATAACCTACTTTTTTTTTAAAATAGCTAGAATAATTTTACTATTTTTTTTATTACTGAAATAATCTATTTTAATATTTTTTTTCTTTTCATAATACCAAAATTGTCTTTCGCAGACTCTGCCGAGGTATTGGCAGACTCTGCCGAAACATTAGTAAACTCTGTCGAAACATTGGTAGACTCTGCCGAAATATTGGCAGACTCTACCGATGTATTGGCAGACTCTGCCAATATCTAAAAATACGCAGATTCTGCCGAACATTGGCAGACTCTGCCGAAACATTGGCAGACCCCGCCGAAGTATTGGCAGACTCTGCGGAAACATTGGTAGACTCTACCGATGTATTGGCAAATATTTAGAAATACGCAGACTTTGTCAAAATATTGGCAGACTCTGCCGAATATTGGCAGAGTCTACCAATGTTCGGCAGAGTCTACCAATGTTTCGGCAGAGTCTGCCAATATCTCGGTAAAGTCTGCCAAGGACAATTTTGGTATTATGATAGAAAAAATTCAGAATAGATTATTTCAGCAATAAAAAAATGGTAAGATTATTCTACCTATTTTTTTAAAAAAGTAGGTTATTCTAAGTAAACTTTTCTATTCAAATTATTCCATTATACCATAAGTTTTGGTCCAAAATTTTGAAGATTCTGGATAAACCTTCTTGTAGCCCTCTAGCATCTGATCCCTAATATAAAACTCTGAGAGAACTATTAAAATTAAAAAAGTAAAAAAAAATCAATCAAAGTGAATTTAGGGCTAGTGGCGAGTTTTCAAGCCCTCCAAATATTGTGTTAGTAGTCTCCTAGTTTGATTCCATTTTGGGGAGGAAACCAATGTTTACCAATTAACTATGTATGAGTTTCAAAAACAAATCATCGATTAACCAGAACAAAATGTCAATCTGTTAAAATTAATTTTAAATTACTAAAACATTTTTGTTTGTCAACAACATATACTATGTTTTATGCGGGTCTGAATTTCGATGGTGACAATAACGTTCAGAGATATTTTTAAAAACATAACCTCAACTCTTTAGTTAGGTAATATTATCCCCAAAATAGGTAAGATTACCGATTGATGTAGCACCATTTTCTGAATTCCCGTACGTGTCTTCTTCAGATCATACCTAAAATTCAGCAATGACAAAAAACATTCTGCCGCCCCTCTTTGAAAATGATTTTTTTTAATCACATGATTTTATCACTTAATAGTGCTATTAACCACCACCACCATATATATTACACGATCATTAATTAGTGTACTCTAGTGTTCTAGCATAATCACTCACGAGAAAAAAGGAGAAAAAAAAAAGAAGAAACACATTTAAGCATAATCATACAAGTCTCCAACTGTAACAGTAATTAATCACATGTTAATTAAATTAGGGGGATCAATTATGCTTAAATACTGTAACCACCATCCAAATTAATGACATTATACAGTAATCAATCACGTTTTAATTAAATTAGGGGGATCAATTATGCTTAAATACTGTAACCAACATCCAAATTAATGACATTATAGGATCATTATACTCTATATAGCCTTCTTTTTCTAGAAGGAACTAATGTCTCACATAAATGTGTGGTTAGGGAGTAATCAGACCAATTCAAGTTTTTAAATAATGAGTTTTAAGTGGCTGTGGCTAGCTTATTGTCATTACCGGGAGAAAGTTGTGAATCTTTAGTGGATTTGTTACCAAAACCAGACACATCATACCCAAATCTTGAATATTTAATTAGAATTCATCAATACTAGTTAAAGAAACAATTAATGTTTTGATTAAGAGTCAACTCTTATCATGTGTGAACTAATGGAAATCTGAGGAAAGTGGATTACCTTTTCCTCTAAGTGCTGCTACCACCACTGACGGATTGTCATTATCTCTAAGAAATTCCAACAGAAATAAATGGCGACAACAATGTTTTTTAAATTGAATCTGAATCAGATTGAATTTTGTAATATGTTACAACGATGGTGGATTATTAAATCGATATTTTATAATAACAAAGGAATATATTTTGTATAAATATTTTAAAAGTTATTTTCTTTTATATAATGTAGTTTTTTTAACAAAAAGGATAATAAGGTTCACCTATGATCATAAATATAATCGTCGAATAGTTACCGGTTGATACCATTTCGATAATGTATTTCATATATTATTTTCGATGAAATCAAAATAAAATATAAGAACATTGAACCAATGACAATAGTTACTCTAGATCGAAGGAAATCTTCTAGCAAAACTATTTAATCTATTTTTTTTTAATTATTATTATGTAAAAACATCTAAATACTATATATAATAGTGTGTGCAAATATAAAAACAATGGAACTGAACAAGTATTGAAGTGACCGGATGCTTCTCCTTAGTAAATTAGTTTTACCCGTTGACAAATAATACAACATGTTAGTACTATTTTCTTATTCTTTTTCGTAAACAGGTGGGAATAATCAATCATGAGTGTGGAATTAAATTGGACATCGTAAGCTAATTATTAATTTATGAGTGTTGTAAAATCAAGCATCTGAGTTTTCATGTCCTATTGTCACCACCACATACATCAAACGTGATTATGCTTTGGCAATCTAGGACCACCATCGAGGTTAGTCGGCAAAGGGAAAACTCAATATATATATATAAATAGTGCATGCTTCAATAAGAAGTCTCTCGTTGAAGGTCCCTATCAAGAATCGATACCGTTTTGTCCAAGCAAAGAATAAATAGCACATGAAGTTCGTGCTTTTTTTTTTTTTGTGTCTTGGTATTTATAACTTATTATCCGTATAGATTCTGCTATACTTCATCAACAAGCCGTTTTTGTTGCCTGACTTTTGATCATTTAGCTCTTAAAAGTCTTCATTTAAATTCTTGTTCGAAAATGATGTTTGAGAAAGAAAGAGAGAGGCGAAGAGGGCAGATGTTCACATGATATATTTGATTGAAAAGACTACTACACTTCTTCCACTAATCAGTCTCGTGTTGTGATGCACTGATAAAAATAAAAATAGTAAGAAATTTAATGGATCATAAGAAACACATGTTATAAACTAAAATGAAGCACCAAAGTATATTGGTTGAAAGAGTCATATAAAGCATCATTACCTTACAAATTCATTCTACGTCGTTTATTATGAGTTTGACTAATTAAGTTATTAAATATGAGTTTTACAAGTTGATCTTTAAAAAAAAAAAAGTGTCAATGATGATTTTTAGCATAGATAAAATGGCCAATGTGTGATTTTTGCTCAGGATTTTCTCTTTTTCCTAGAGGCTTTGGTTCAGCCAATGAGGATAGAGTAAATCTTCGAAAGATATTTGCCTTGCCACTCAAAGATCTGTTTTGGAAAATTTCCAATATTCACGCAAATTTGATGAAGATTTGTTGAGATATTCATCTTATTTTATCAAATCTTTAAACCTAAAGCGTGTTCTTCTAGGGTTTTTGAGCCACCTCTCTTTTGTTCCTCAACACAGCCTAGCAAACAAAAGTGTAGAGTGCAAAGAAATGATATTTTTCTACTGCTGATGGACACAGCGTTATCGCAAGCGTTACAAGGCATGTCTTTAGAGGAGGATATACCGATAGATTTACATGAGGAAGGAAATTTTAGCACTATGGTACAAGGTGCTAATAGTTTGGTTGGTCGTCTCCTCAACCCGGATTGTCAAAACATGGCACGTATGTTGCGTACGATGCCTAAGATATGGAAGGTATATGACGAGTCCGGGGTATTGCTTTGACAAGAGAAAGTTTTCAGTTCTTTTTTGAATTGGAAACAAATCTTCTTACGGTGATGAGATATGGTTTCTGGACCTTTGATGACTGGGGCATGGTGATGGACCGTTGGGTTGAAAATTCCCCATCAAGCTTTTTGCAAGAGGCTCCTGTCTGGATACGGATTCACAAGATTCCAGGAATCTACTTCACTCTCAATACGATAAATGCAATTGGGAAAGAGATTGGTCATGTCAAAGAAGTGGCATATGATCCGGAGAAACCACACCTACAAGAGTATGTGAGGGCCTTAGTGATAATCAAATTGGACCAACCAGTCCGGGATACAAAAGTGATCAACATATCAAGAGGCAGAACGGCAACGGTTGACATTGAGTATGAACAGGTTCGGAAGAAGTGTTTTCATTGCTTACGTATCACGCATGAGAAACAAAGATGCCCTCTGTTTCAGAGTCAAAAACAGAGTAGGAGGAAAGAGAATGCAAAGATCGATCAAGGGTATACTCTAAACATCTCGGCTCGACAACATCATACGAATCTAGCTGAGAAATTGATGCCTTTGTTAGCTCCAGAAATTCCACCGGGTTTCGAGCCGTCGCCATCTCTGGTGGTTTCTGAAGTCTTTCAACAAATAAAAACCTATATGTCTTGCCTAGATCCACAAGAAAGACGAAGAAGGGAACAATTGATGATCCAAACTTTAAACGAACTATCTAAGGATGCAACTGCCCAGAGTTCGTGCTTAAGGTTGGTAGCCCCACCCTTGGTTATCACGAAGTTGAACAAAGATAAAGGACATGTCTTTGACTTTAGTAAGGCGCAGTTAGAGGCTAATCCAGGAACACACAATGCAGAACAGGTTCTTCCGGGGGCTGAGAAATTAAGACAGGAAGAAGAACCAGAACCTCTGCTACAAGCTGGGCAAAAAAAACAAGAAGATGCCGATAATTTCATACCCGATACGGATCTCCCTGGTTTCAACATAGGAATAACGGAGGCGAGTTTCTCTGGTATAAGTGGTCGAAGTCGAAACACACAACAAAGAACACTGTCATGGTCACGGAAAAGGAGAAATACGAATGGTAGACAGAGCTCCCAACATAAACCACGGAATGAACAAGGTGATTCTAGGGCTAAGAAAAAGGCTATTGATAGGATGGAAATCTCCTCAAAACTTTCAAAAAATGTTGCGGGTTTGATGGTTCACCAGAAACCATCCAGTCCGATATATGACGATGCTCAGTTGGAACTGTCAGGGATTGAGGAACAAACTGACAGTTCGACGCCTAGAGGAAATGTGTTTTGAATATTTCCCGGATTTATTGTTTCTCCTAGAGACTAAAAACTATAGTGATCACGTTGCAAGTTTTCAGAGATCGTTGGGTTATGATCACCACTTTTTGGTGAATCCAGTGGGTCTCAGGGGAGGTTTGGCTTTATTTTGGAGAAATTCCTATGAAGTTGAGATTTTACAAGCGGACAACCGGCTAATTGACACAAGAGTTAAGATTGGTACGGTTGTGTTCTACATGACTTTTGTATACGGTGACCCGGTCCGTCACAGGAGAAGACTAGTCTGGGATCGAATTATAAACCTCGGAGCATCACGGGATGCTGGTTGGTTCTTAGTGGGCGATTTCAATGAAATCATGAACAATGATGAACGGGATCCGACTCGACTAGAAGCTTCTTTCTACCCTTTCAAATCATTTGCACGAGACTGTCGACTACAAGAGATACCAAGCTCAGGGAATCGTTTGTCATGGGCTGGTAAAAGGGAAGTATTATATCAGAATGGTGTTAAGCAGAATGTTTGGATACAATGCCGTCTTGATAGAGCTTTTGGCAATGCAGAATGGTTCCGACTATTTCCACGAGTTCATTCAGAGTATTTGAAACGACTTGACTCAGATCATAGACCATTACTAACTCGTTTAGTTACGAGTAACCAGCAATAGAGAGGCCGATTTTATTTTGACAGAAGATGGTGTAAGAAACCAGAAGCAATGGAGGCTATTCGTAAAGGCTGGAACAATCACCATTCTATAGCTGATAAACCGGTGTCTGATCGTATTAAGTCGGTTCGAAAGGAGCTCTCTAAGTGGAAGAACGCATCAAAACCAAATTCAAAAGTACAGATCAAGAATCTTTGTCGGGACATTGATCTTGAGTCATCAAAAGTTAGCCAGATTTCACGATTCTGTCCTTGGTGCGAATGGAGCTTGAAAAAGCTTATCTTGAAGAAGAGATTTTCTGGAAGCAGAAGAGCAAAGATAAATGGGTATTAGATGGTGATAAGAACACCAGTTTCTTTTATGGAAGTGTCCAAACCAGAAAAATGAAGAACAAAGTCGCATCACTTTTAATAGTAATGGGATTGAGCATTTCAACGAGGAAGCTAAGGGAGCTATTGCGGTAGATTATTTTGAGAAATTATTCACTTCTTTTAATCTAGGAGATGCTGGTGAATTATTACAAGGCATGGAAGCAACCGTAACTCAGAGAATGAACCGTGAATTAGTTAAGCCTGTGACTGACTCAGAAATTCGTAAAGCAGTAAAAGCCATAAAAGGTGATAGCGCTCCGGGAGCCGACGGTATGACGGATATTTTCTTCCAACAATGCTGGTCAGTTATATCTAAAACAATGACAAAGGAGGTGAAGGATTTTTTCGCATCTGGCAGCTTCCCCCTAGATTGGAATTATACCCAATTATGCTTAATCCCGAAGAAGACAAATCCAAATGTTATGTCTGATCTTAGACCAATAAGTTTATGCTCAACATCTTACAAAGTCGTGTCAAAGATCTTGTGTTCACGTTTGAAGAAAGTTCTCCCTTTTCTGGTTTCACCAACACAAGGTGCATTTGTGGCTGGTCGGTTGATATCGGACACCTCTTGTTGGCATATGAGATGATTCATGGTTTACACACTAACCCAATGTGCAAAGGGGACTTCCTAGCAATAAAAACGGACATGTCCAAGGCTTACGATCGGGTGGAATGGAAATTTTTGGAGGAATTATTTTAGAGAATGGGGTTTGATAACCAATGGATCACGTGGATCATGTTCTGTGTTCGATCGGTCACATACACAGTTTTGCTTAATGGTGAAGCACATGGGCATATCAAACTACAAGAGGCATAAGACAAGGTGATCCTTTGTCTCCTTTTCTTTTCATCTTGTGTGCAGAGGCTTTGACTCACGTTATGAACAAAGCTGAGAAAGATGGAAGAATTACGAGGATGAGGATATCTAACAAATGTCCGGCAATACAACATCTGCTTTTCGCTGATGATAATTTGTTCCTATGTAAAGCTACCTTACATGAGTGTTCGGAATTCTTGAGAAGTTTGGAGCTGTATTGTGTAGCATCTGGTCAAGAGATCAATTTCTCTAAATCGGCGATCACTTTTGGTGGTAACATAGATCCAACTATAAAGCGAATGTTGGCACTTTTCATGGGAATTGAAAAAGAAAGTGGAGATGGCTCATACTTAGGACTACCGAAATGCTTTAGTGGGTCAAAATAGCAGCTGCTTGCTTTCAATACCGAGAAGCTTTACAATCGACTTAGTGGATGGTTTGCCAAGACGCTTTCCCTTGGAGGAAATGAGGTCCTCCTCAAGTCGGTTGCCATGGCTTTCCCGGTGTATGCAATGTCGTGTTTTAGACTTATGAAACATCAATGCCAAAAGATAAAAAGTACGATGTCCAGTTTTTGGTGGAATGCATGTGATGCAAAGAAAAAGATCCGTTGGGTTTCTTGGAAAGATATGTGTCTCTCAAAGGACAATGGAGGCCTTGGGTTCCGCGATATCAGTGACTTTAATCAGGCCCTACTTGCTAAACAAGCATGGAAGATCTTAAATGAGCATGATTCCTTATTGTCAAGAGTTTATAAAGGACGGTATTTTGCCAATACTGACTTTCTATCTTGTGGTCAAGGTTACAGACCCTCATATGCTTGGCGTAGCATATTGTTTGGCAAGGAACTACTACAACGAGGTTTACTCAAGTCCATTGGGAATGGTAATAAAACACGAGTCTGGGATGAAAGATGGATAATGGATGAGCACCCAAGAGTGTCAATCAATAAGCAGGTCTTGATGAATATAAACCTATATGTCTCGGATCTAATTACGCCGGCTCACACTTGGAATATTTCGATGGTTCATGATATGTTCCCGTACACTGAGGCTATGAAGATTCTAAGCATGCCGGTTGGTCCTTTAAAGGATCGGTACATTTGGGCATACACTGAAACGAGCTCATATACTATGAAAAGTGGTTACTGGTTGAGTGCAAACATTCCGATACTACAGCCAATTCAAAGAACAAAGCTTGAGCAAGTGAAAATCGGTGTAAAGAAGAGAATCTGGTTATTGGAAACTGTTCCAAAAATCCGAGTGTTTTTATGGAGAGCCATTTCAGGTGCTTTAGCTGTGGCGGAGAGATTAGTGACAAGAGGTCTTCTGGTTAACCAAGTCTGCAAATTATGTAACCAAGGCAATGAATCGATCTCACATGTTATGTTTCAATGTGCAACGGCAACACAAATGATTCAGATTGGAAAAGTTCCGATCCTGGCTACTGGTTTTGGAAATTCGTTGGAGGAGAACATGAATTTTATCATGGATCTCATGGACAACCAAAGCATAGATGTAGAGGTCAGAAATGCAATTCTTTGGCTCTTATGGAGTATATGGAAGAATCAAAATACGGTCTTGTATGCAAATACGCAAGAGCCTTTGGAATCAGTGGTTGCTAGAGCTTTAGAGGAGGCTAAGCATTGGCGGGTAATCAACATTGAAACAAAACTTCAAGAGGCACAACTTAGAAAAGGACAAGTGAGCGGCACAATTTGGCAGCCTCCATTACAAGGCATCCTCAAATGTAACATTCATGCCAACCGGAGAATCGCTAGCTTACACTCGGGTGGAGCTTGGATAGCTCGGGATCATATGGGGCTGGTTAGGTTTCATGCACGGGAGGCTTTCACTTGGTCTCCAAATCGAACCATTGCGGAACTGAGATGTATTGCCTGGTCTCTACAAAGCTTACAGGACCTGCGCATTACACATGTTGTTATTGCAACGGATTGTACAGCGTCTTATGAAGCTTTGTCAAAACCCCAAGACTGGCCAAGGTATCGTTTCATACTATATCAGATTGAGGGCCTTCGTCATGCTTTCCACAGTTGCTCATTTGAAATGGAAACACATCTTTCAAACTCGATCGCTCGGGACATCGCGAAGAGTGTCCTTAAAGATGGTCGTTTTCAATCCTACTTAGCGCTTGCTGGTCCATCGTGGCTACATGATCGCATTGCAAGAGAATCTTCTTTGTAACCATCAATCTCCCTTTCTCATTAGGGATCTGATGGCTTTTTCTTTTGAATTTCGTTGGATCAGAGGATATCTATTCCTTTGGAACTTTTGTAGTTTTGATCACAAGGTTTAAAATAATACTCAGACGTTAAAAAAAAAGAAAAATTGATCTTTGAGAAACAGAAAAGCAATACGCACCAGTGGTTTAAAAACAATTTTAATAAGTGAGAGGCAATACGCACCAGTGGTTTAGTGGAATAATAGTACCTTGCCACGGTACAGACCCGGGTTCGATTCCCGGCTGGTGCAAATTTCTTTTTCCTTTTTTTTTGATTTAATATTGGGCCTAGTGTAGACAAGCCCGAAACTGTTTCAAATTAGGCCCAATATCTAAGTTATATGTACACTTAGATATTTGATTAGGACGAATCCTAAGTAGTCAAAGAGAAAGGTCAATTTGGTTTGCTTGCTTTCGAATATCGATTTCTCGAGTTTTCTTAAAACGGAATCAATGGCGACTTCTGAGACGGTGATGCTTGTGATCAGATCAGTTACGCCGAAGTTTCGCAACAACCACGATAAGGTCGCTTTCGCTGTTCACGCTTCTTTCCTCGCTTCCGGTTTCATCCTCACTGCCACCGGACGGCCTGCCTTCGCCGACGACGCTCTCTCCTCGTCTCCTTCTCAGGGTTAGTATCGGATTTGTTTCGTTTGTGGGGTTTTTTTGTTCGATTTTTCTAGGGTTTAGGTTTCTGATTTTGTTCGATTTCTGGATTTTAGATGCTGTTGGGATTGATGGGTGGAACGAATTCGACGGGGAATACGCGTTTGTCTATAGAAATCCGGAGAAGGGATCGAAGAAAGTTTTGGTTAAGTGTTTGGTGATTCATGGTAAACTTATCGTTAATGCCATACGTGAAGGTGGAGCAGAACCTACTCATCTTGAGATAGAGTATGTGGTGGTTTTCTATTTGATTTGTGCTCTCGTTTGTGAATTCCTTTTGTGTGCAATCTTAAGATTCTAAAAGTTTCTGTTTTTTTTTTGTATTTGTTTGCAGAGTTGGGAATTATGCAGAGGAGAGTAGAGACGGAGATTACACTGCGCAGTTTAAGAATTTGGGTAAATTAGTAACTGATTTGCAGAGTGAGATTATCGATAAGCTCAACGGAAGAGTGAAACCTGCTTCTTCAAGAACCCCTTCCAGGTAACCCCTTATTTAGAAATAATTTTATTGCTCAAAAGCCGTTCTTAGATGCCTCTTAGTGTTTAGTGAATGATTATTAGGACTAGCAAAGAACATATGATTTCAGTTGTAGTGTAGTAAACGTAGATTTGTTGAGGGATTGATGTGACTTGAGTTGCTTATTCATAGAGTCGTTTTGTCAGTGTTATGAACACAGAAGTAATATGCAGAGTCTGCTAATTTTTTTACTCGATTTTGATGAACAATATTTTAACTTAGTACTTGTAGTTCTCATTGTGAATCTTCATTTTGTGGAGGCATTTGTTAGTTGAACCAGAATGATATATGTTTCCTAATGCATGAAGTGTATTTTAAGACCTCCATTTTTATCATTGGTTGCGTGCAGCTCTGAGACAAATGAAGAGCGTGGACAATACGTTGGAATACCAGATCCATTAGGCCCTCAGATTCACCCGTCAGGGTAATACATCGACTACGTCTACCTTTCTGTGCTTACTTTTATGATCCACGACTTGCTACATTGAGTCATTCATTTTTCTTATAACATATTAGAAAGCTAAAAGTTATCGTTGTTTGACTTCTTAGGGTGGTAATTCCTCCAGTACCCCGTGATGGAGGTTACAGTGATCTCCACCCTGGCCTAGGTGCGGGAATGTACCCTCACAGGTGTGTTATCTACATTACATCTATAGTTTCTTTAATACAAATGTATAACCTCCTTTCATTTCCAATGTCATTCACCGCATGTATTTTTCTTAATTGTCTCTCCACAGGGGTGGTTCTGGCGATGGAAGCATGCTTGTAGGTATGAACCATCTTTCTACCTTTTCTTAAGACAAAGAGAGAGAGTAACAGCTTACTTGATTATAGTCTGTTAAACTGATTTTGTTTGGTTGCAGGACCAAGTGACCCTCGCTTTTTCAGCCCATACGGTGATCAACCTGGCTTCATGGGACCACCACAACCGTAAAATCTCTTTCCCTCTCTCGCATCTATTTCTTTCACACAGATGCACATACACATACACAGCCTATAGTTGAACACAAGAAAAGCTCTAAACTGTTTCTGACCAGTAACCATGGATTTGTTTTCTGGTTTTGACAGGGGTGTACCCCCTCCTGGTGCTCGTTTTGATCCTTATGGCCCGCCCGGTGTTCCCGGTTTTGAGCCAGGCCGTTTCACAAGGTAATTTATTTTTTTATGAGCTAGTCTTTTTACTAAACAATTAAACTCCACAATCAAACTGCAATAGGTTTTGACTCTTGCTTATCTCAATCATGTAGGCAACCACCAAGAGGACCAGGAAATGGGATGCATCCAGATCTTGAGCATTTTCCAGGCGGTTCAGATTTTATTTAGTAATGTAAAGCCATCTTCAAAGAAACAGAGAACATGTCTCATATCTGTGTTCGAAGCCTAGTAGTAGTAACTTCCATATAGACGAGAGGATCTATTTTGCTTTGCTTTTTGTCAGAAATTCTCTAGCTGTGTTCCTTTTTATTCCACCACGGATTGTTTATAACTTTGATATATATAAAGTTTTGGTTTATTTCGTTTTTGTATCCCTTTGGATTAGCGTCTATATTTTGTCGCCATATATACAATCGCTTTGAATATATTGTGAGAGTTTGAAAACCAATATCATCTTCTTTGTTTTCAGCTACTAACATAAAACAAAATGAAATATAGAGTGAAATCATTTTTCATATACTATTTTATTATGTGATATACTTCCAATTACAATCACACTGATACATATAAACATAATTATCATTATTCATATATAATATACGATACATTGGAGACAATGTTGTAAAGGCTTTTGAAGAAGTGTAGGTAGTACTAGTAAACTCCAGGCTTCCTTATAAATCCCAATAATCTCCTTCATTCTTCTAACCTTCAACACTTCAAGGAAGAGTGTATGCTATATAACCCAAGAAAAACAAAACAACATAATTAGTAATCAATTCAACATTGATGTAACATAAATTCACATATATAACTTATATCAACACTTACGTCCACACTTGTAACCAACGGGGCGGTTAGCGAAATTGCAGCGTTTGGGGATGGTAAGTGCAACTTCCGGGTCGACACCGGAGGCTTTGGCCGTGTCGGATAGAAGAATGGCGCAGAGACATTTAGGATTCTGAGAGAATCTCTTAATCTGAGCACAACAACCTCCAGGCACGGCGGAGTTAGCATCCTGAGCCGCACCTGCACATGGAGCTAGCTTCATCGCCTCACTATCCGGAGAAGATCTACCACACTCTCCTGCTCCGTCCACGACGGCTCCAACGAGGAGGATCATACCCAAAATGCAAAGAAATTTCATTAAAGATGCCATTTTGTTCTTTTGGAGGGGGAAGAAAGTGAGACTGTATGTTTTGTTGATCTTGTTTGTGTGTTTCAGTTTGGTTCGTGAATGTGTGGTTTATATAGAGGATGTGTTTTTGTTTGCGGGGTGTAAATTTGAGACACTGAAGGAAGTTAGTGGAGAAAGCACTTGAGAGATCGGAGAAGTTAGTGTTCTTACCAACAACATAAGTTCCAGGTGTTGATGTCTGAGACATCACTGAACAAACCTCTCAACGATTAATGGAGATTATCAAATGATATGGTGGATTTGTGGGAGTTGTGTCATCACCGACCTTGTATCTTTTTAAATTGTTAAATGGTAGATTTTAATGAGGTTTTTATTAGTAATAGAATATTACTGGTTAATGTGATGAAGAGGGAATGGAAGAACAATGTCTCTTTCTAAAAACATTTTGAATTTGGATGCAAGTATTCAGGAACAAGCTTCTATAGGTAAAAATTGTATTACAGTACATAATACCACAAGTTACTTTTATAAATCAAATTAAAGGAGTAAACCAGATCGGTCAAGGGTTAGTTACGAGCAGCGGTGGCATTCTTTCGTAATTTTGATGAAGTAGGTTTACTAATAGAGATTAATTAAGCCCATTAGTCCATTACTAATACCAATTTTCTATTTTTTCTCTAACCCAAATTTATTTTCAACTTTAAAATAGATATTGCTATTTTTTACTTTACATATAGAGAAAAAAATATAGAAAACTCTAAAATATAAGAAAATAGCATTTTCTCTATAATAGAGATACATTAGAATAAAAAAAAAATTCTATTTTTTATTCTATTTTAAAATTAAATATAAAAATATATATTGGAGATGGTCTAATATCTTTCTCAACATCTAGAGGCTCATTTTCTCGGCTCCCAAAACCATTATTGTAAATACTAATTAGTATCTGTCAACTAAATAATCTCCTCAAGTTTTTAGAAAAATGTCACTTCACCTACAAACAATTATATATAAAGCCCAGGACAAATAACAGGAGGGCCTAGCCCAAGAAAGATTCGCAGAAATTGGTTCGGTCGCTGTGAGAATAACACGTGTCATTTTTTCGTTAAGAAAAGATGAAAGGATACGATCATTTGATTATTTCAATTTTTGATGTCAGGTGCAATGAACCATTGGCAACAAATAGATGCATCTCTTCTCCTTTTTAAATTATGTCCTATGGCATCTAAAACATCGTTTCACATTGCCGACTCTACTATTCACCTATTTATTAGCATATACTGTATCTAGATATATTTTCCAATGAATTCAAAGGGTGTGCATGTTTTTCTTATTTTTAAACCCTCCCTACTCTCTTTTTTCCAGTAGTATCGCTTATATACCGTGGAAATTCTTCAATACACCATTTTTTATTATTGTGCTTATTCATTCGAAAAGAAATGTTCAACAAATTTGCATTTTTAAATTTTCTTAGAACTCTCTTTCTCTGCCACTTCTTATTACACTTGAATTTTCGAGATGCCACAGTCTTTTTGGTTGTCATCGATCAATTATTTACCGTCACATAAGATTGGTCGGCGGTCGCAACACCATTGAAATCATTGTTGTGGTCCTGTTAGCGTATCGATAACTCTCTATTTCGTAGACCTGCCGATTTTGCTCTCTTAGATTAATCTAGCCAATCAACTCAATCTGCATATGCCTTTTGATTGCATTTAACATTGTTATGTGTTTGGGTGTCTGCATAAATCAAAGAAACAATCCTATCAAAACATTGTGTTTTGTTCAATGTTTTGATAGTTTTTTTCAAATCTAAGGATCACCGTTTCCGGAACCTGATCCCTCATAGTTAATTCAAGTTACTAATGCAGTCATGTTGGAATAGTAAAAAACTAATCTTAATGGTTAGATTTTTTAATAATCCAAAAATGCGACTTTTGTTGTCTAAATGATATCTCTTTCTTTTACTCTTTAATTGTTCATTTACATCTTTCTCATGAGATCAAATTTATGTTAGGAGGAAAAAATTGATCCTTATTAATTTTTTTAACAGAAAATTTAGTTATATTGATAGAAAGTTTTTTAAAACAGTGTGCTTTCAGAAATATTTTTTACCGGAATCAAATATAATATTTTAATAAAAATACTAATAATGAAAAAATAATATATACTTTTAGAAAAGAAACCACCGTAAACTAACTAATTTATTCGTTTAAGGGGAAATCAATCTAGCTAGGAAACAATACATATTGAAACGTATATAAAAAACATAATGGAGTGGGCGAACCCAACACCTCAAACTTTATGGGGTGCAACAATTTCCATTTGTTCTGGAGAGTAGCATTGGTCAATGGCAAAAACAGTTTCGTTATATTTTACCTGGGCCAATTGACGTAGGTCCGCCATGTGCTTATAGCAAATTAACATCGCTTGCATGTATGATATTTTCATAGGGTTATAGCAAACATATCATGAATGATGAATCATGTCATGATAACTAACAGCTGAGAATAATGAATAGAGAAAAATAATCTTTGTTTAACAAATTTCCAATGTCAATTAAGGTATGAATTTGGTAATACTTCTTGAGGAATTAATTTGATCTTGATAATGTGCAAGGTTTTTTGCTTAAATGTCGATCAGTGGATGGATTTGGTTGCACTTAAATTGCCGATCATCACAGTGCATATCCCTAAATGTTAAGTCATATATTTATAGTTGAAAAAGACCTTTCATCACGATTAAACAAAAATTAATCTTAACAGTACAAACCCTAGAACAACGAAGGGAAAACCATTTTCAAGTATTATACACTTCAAGTATTATAAAAAGTTCAGTTGCATATATTAATCAAAAGGTTTTACAAAGATTTTGGTGAAGCCGTAAGAAGATAGTAACCTAAAGTTGTAATATTCCGCGCATGCGCGGGTTAAGATACTAGTAATAAAAGATAATGTTATGCTCATCCATGGTTTAGCCAACACGTGGCCAAGTCACAACCACGCTTCTTCCTCTTCACGCAACGCCGCGAATCCTCACCGGACCATCACCGGATCTCAGTCAGTCTCCAATTAGCCGCCGCCAATCATCTACAACACAACGAGAAACCAGCCCCCTCCTGCCGATCCCAAATCCCACCGATGAGATCACCGAAATCATCCGAATATATCCAGCAATCCTCTTCAAAACTTCTCCGAAAATCACCAAACCCGGGGAAACTTCATCACCGCTACACCCAAAACTGATGTAGACTGTGTTCCGGCTTTGCTTATGCGTCTTAAGCAAAGGGAGTATGATGAAGATATTACTCCTCGAGATGTTGGAGAAACCGAAAAAAGAAGAACAACCGGAGATCTCAACGACATAACGAAGATAGGAAAGAGATCGAAGTTTGTAGAACAAAATCAAAACCCCGAACCCGCCAGAGACAAACGGGACAAGCCGGAAGCCGATCCGATGAAACGGAAACAGAAATCTAAAAACTATTTATACATAAACAAGAAACAACATAAAACATAAACCGGACCTATGACGCGGCTAAGAAAGCCCGCCGCCACCGGCCAGAAACGCAGAGCTAATTGGAGGCTATCAGAAGAAGAGAACTTTTAAGAGAGAGAAAGATTTACCTTCCGAAAGGTTTTAGACCAAAAAGTTCAAACAAGACTATTTCACCACGGTGACGTGCTAACAACAAATAAACGAATTTACCACATTGTTAGTACAACAAATAAAGAATAGTTTGATCTCTGTGGAATAAAGAATAGTCCCTCGGCTTGGCCCTCTTTCCGGTTCTTTTCCCTTAGGTTGCGTGATCTTCTCCAACGAGTGGCGTCTTGGAAAATTGTGTCTGAAACAAGACAAGCGAATTTAGCAACATACAAGATTGCGAACAGTGCAATATATGAGAATCGCTTCCAATCATACATTGCCTCGGGTCCTCCATCTTGGCTTCAGGACCTCTTTGCATCAGAGTATCGATTCTTGGTTTAGGCTTGTTATTAAGCTCTGTTTTTAAGTTGTTGTTGCTATTTGGCCGATGATTGTTTTTGATTCCTCTCTGTATTCGGTTCGTTTTTTCACGATCATATAATATCCCTTTTTCAGAGAGAAAAAAAAAAAAACTCTGTGGAATTGTTCATCAGAAATATTATAATATTTGTTTCCATAAAGTCAATGGTGAATGAGAAAGAATCCAACTGCCCATGTGATTTTTCTGTAACGTATCACTTATTTTAATCACTTTGGATCCTGCAATCATGCCTCAATCACATGGAGTGATTCCAGCAAAAACACTTTGAAATAATTAGCTAGAAAATCAAAAACTAATAGAATTTCTTGTATGGATAGATATGGTTTCAAATACAAAATACAACCAAGAAAAAGGTTCTTTTATTTTTAAAAGCATAAATTTGCGATGATTATTTTTGGTAGCACATATGAGATAAAGACAGATTTTTTTATTTTTTCCTAGTGAGAATCGTTATCCTTGACAACGGTGACAGGGCAAGGTGCATGTTGAATCACGAAGCTACTCACGCTTCCCATTATTATCCTGTTTCAAATATTTCAATATAATTAGTCATTTTACACACACAAAAAAATATCTTCATTAACCAAAAACTAACGGTTGAAAAAGAATATAGTAAAGATAAATAATGACAAATACCAACCGTTGAAAATTTCAAGAATAAATAAAAACAACTTGTTTTGAAAAGGGTCTAAACATAGATTAGATTAAAAAAAAAAAAAACACTCTTAAGTTTGTTTCTATTCTTAATTATGGGATAAAGACAATAACCAAAGCTAAACCTAGACATAGTCCACTCTCCCTGACCTTATCCATTTTCGGTAGGAAGTAATTGTCATAGAAAAAAAAAAAGAAGATTTTTTATTTAAATTGTTGTACCTCTAAAAATTAAAATTTCATTTAGCCAAAAAAAGAATTGGAGTTTTGATTTAGAAGACCTCAGACAATAAATTATATTTGGAAACTGTTAAAACAATGGACTTCAAAAGCCACTAGTATTTGGACAATTGTCTTGAAGGTAACGAATATTTTTCAGTCTTTTGGACCAAAAACATTTGTTTATATTATCAACAATCTCCCTAACTATTATCGCCTCAATTCTAATTTCGTATACAAATACAATAATACTCTACAATAATGGCATTTTGGCAAAGATGATTATAGATAAAAATCGAATTTATTGAATAAATAAAGTAAGTAAGAAGAAAAACCTTTGAAGAGCACTAAGTCCTCTGCTTCCCATGACAATAGAATCAAGTTTAAGATCTGTAACTGCATCAACAAGCTTCTCTCTTGCATCTCCAAAGTATAATTTCGTCACTACATGAACCTAATTACATTTATAATAACCAAACCAACAATTATTAGAACCAAAAACGAAATAAAATGGGTGTTTTGATCAAGAAATGTTTTTTTTTTTTAAACCTCTTTCTGCCTCGAACCAGTGTCGAGCATGTCAAGACATTCGATGTCGATTTTGACACCGTATTTCTCCATAATTTCTGGTTCCCTAAACTCAACCAACGGTATGAGAGCTGCAAAACCAAATTAAACCGGGATTAAACCGACGTTTCCAAACCTGAAACTTTCCAAAACCGGGGGATCAAAAGACTTACGAGAACCGGATTTGAACCAGAGGGAGTTACGAGATTCGTTGTCAGAGATTGGAAGTGTGTGGATGATGTAAAGTGTGTCTCCTTTATCAGCTAAGTTCTCGATCGCCCATTTCAGTGCGTTCTTGCTGCTCTCTGAGAAATCCATGGCGATTCCGATCTTCCTGTCTTTAGTCATGTTTCTTGATTTTCTTGATATTGACTTTGAGTTGAGTTTTTTTGTTTGTTCAGAGTTTTTTTCTCGACTTGTGAGAAGGTATCTTCACGCTCAATGTTTATAGGATATGGATAGAGAGACAGAGAATGAAGTTTCGTCGATGCTTCGTTCGTTGTAGGATCCACTAATTTGCATCTGAACCGTCCATGTTTTTAAATCCAACGTCCAACGGTATTTTGAAAAAGTATGAGATGTCTTTTTTGTGTTTAATGTGATAATGAGTTAATTTATTACAAATTACTAATAGTTTAGAAGTTGTATTAGCTACCAAGTAACAAATCTGATTACCTACAAGCTTTTATAATTGAATTGAAGTTTAGCAAATTGCTTGAACTATAAATTTTAAATTTAATTTACAGCTAATACTTTTTTTACTTTAAAAAAGATGGTTGGATTTTTTTTTCCGACCAAACTATAATTTTTTAACATTGGTGGACCACAACGGAATGGTCCACTAGTCCTCTAAACTTCTTTGAAGAAGACTCCCAGACTTGAACTCTAGTTTGGTGAGAGAGGTGGTTAATCACTGTCTCACATGCTCCTCCTCAAATAATACAAACCGAAGTTACTACAAGAGATTTACACAACTCTCAACCTATTTACACGTCAATCATAGATCATCCTATTACATGCTCCTAAAATATACAACAATTCCGAGGGATCCAACAGACACGAGTGTCTCGATTGCGTACTTCATAAATGTAAACTTCATACTTTCCAACTCAGCTTTCGTCGAATGGTAAACCTCTTGAAATTTAGTTGTGTCACTGCAAACCTTATGCTCAATCTCATGGAGCTTGATTTTGTAATCAAAAATCATCTCGATATGCATCTTATCAACCTCAGCACGAAAATTTTCCATGTTTTGGTTCACAATAATGGAATCAAACTCTTATGAGTTCACGATTTCTGATTTGGCAATCGCCAGTTTGAATCATGAACAAACTCCATCTATTCAACCACAAATTTCAATACGTTTGTGATTGCACAGGTTATTGTCTTCGCGTGAGCCGATGGAAGCTGCATCTGCTGTAGTCAAGAGACCATTGCGACAGTGTCAAACAAATTCACAATGATGGAATCAAGCTCTTGTGAACAAGACTCCATCTGTTCAACCACAGATTTCAATCTGCTTGTGATTGAGCCGATGGAAGTTGCATCTGCTATGGTCGAGAGACCATTGACCATAGCAACAGTGTCAACCATATTCCGAGATTTCATTTTGTCCGAAAGAGAACGAAAATTCAGCCATCCAGATTTACGGATGTAAAACGCGCGTGAACCATTGCCGTTGTGCAATGTATCAGTTTCTAAATATTTTATTTAAATATGATTTATATAAGTATGAACGTTTCATTGTTTTTTTTTTGTTAAAAATATTGTAAACAATTTAGGTATTACAAAATGTTATGTGAACGAATTATTAAAACTAAAAATTGGATTCACAACAAAAAAGTTTAAAAAAATGAAAACAAATAGCAATCAAAATTTACTCAAGACGCATAATTACAAGAGAAATTGGCAAAAATAACAAAAAAAAAAAAATTATAATCTAAAATCTAACCAAAAATCTCACATGACCACATACCCTATTTTACTTATTTTTTAATTAATTTTTTTTTTTAATTATACACCAAAATGATCAATTACAAAACCGAGGCTGATTTCTCACAATTTTGCACAATTTCTGATAATTTCTCACATTTCTGCTAAAACATTATATACGTCAAAATCGCAAACGAGAAAAACAATATCACTATTAGTGAACGTTATCGATCTTAATTTGCAAATAATCCTTTTAACTGACTAACTAACCTTTTTCATGTTCCACATAATTCTAAATTCCAAAAGACTCGATTAATCTTATTCTAATAAAATGATTTCAATATTACAATTTCTGGTATTATTTTTTTTTTTATTTAATGAATTGTACCGTTGGATTAGGATCGACATGTGATCGTGATCGATGAGTCATGTGATCGTGATCGATGGGTCATGTAAGTACATGTTCAATAAGTAATAATTTTAGATTTTTTTTTTTTTTTTTTGAAAAAGATAATGATTTTAGATTTACAATGCATGCATTTTCCAAATTAATACGTTTTAGATTCCTCCACGTTTAAACAAATCCCAAATAAAATGCACGTTTCCAGCACCCAAAAGAATAATATAGTACTTTTTTTTTTTTGCAACCCTTAATTCATTAATTAAGTTTTTGAATTCTAAAGAGAGAAAATAGGAAATGAAGTATCTTCTTAGATTACTACGACAAGAGTTAAAAGCAATATAACATATAGTAGATAGATCATCTTGACAGATGGGCAGCGGATCTGAGACATGTCTCAAATGCGTCAAAAGAGTCTCCACGGCGAAGCTAGAGCGTTGAAGTTAGTCACTTTCAAATGTGACGTTGAAAACGAATTTCTACCTTCGATATTCGTCGAAACGAGTCCAAATACTTCTTCTAGTCTCGTACAGACTAAAACATAAGAAGACAAGATGGTAAGAAAATTCTTATGGATTCTCGGCGAAGATCCCGGGACTACGTACGACCCTTCTCAAATATAGGGAAGACGATGGAAAGGTTCTCTTCTTGATAGAGGAAGACAATGGAACTGATCTTTCCTCAAGAAGGGAATAATATAGTACTTACGGAGAAACAAAACAAAGAGGATAAAACCACTAATTGTTTCTTTGTTTAATTTCGTTGTTTTTTTATTTGCGTTTTATATTATGATACAAACATAAATACAAGGAAACAGTCGTGATTATACATTTAGTTGGGTTGGTGAATTCAGAAATTAGTGGTGAAAATGTTGTGGTCCGTTAGTGTTTATCATAACGAGCTTGTCGCTATCTATAATTAAAATCCGACGTTCTTCAAATGTACGAAAACTAAACACGAAATGTAAACTAGGCTACTTGTAGAAGAAATATAAAGTTTTATATTCATGTGCGTCGCTAGTTTTTATAATCGATTAATTGGATAAGTAGCACACCACGTGATATTTTATGTACTTGGGTGATGATCAAAGCAACTATAAGTTAAAAGTAGCTTAGAGATGATTATCCACTCAAATCATTTGTTTTTCCTAATTCGGTTTTAGATTCAGGGTTGGTTATAAATTTCTAGTTAACATGATTAACATGGTTGCCAACAGAAAGTATCATTCAACTGTTTTGTATTTTTCATATATTCTGAATGTGAGAATGAGGGAGAGAGACTGAGAGAGAGATGGTATAATGCGTTTTTGGCGCATTCTAACCTTTGTTTTGTAGGTTTTTATCGAGTTTTTCATTCTATATTGAGTATTTCAAGATCTAAAAGTGGCTGGAATAGAGGATTGGAACTTGCAAGGAGCCTTGGCGAAAAAAGAGGGAAATAAGATCTTTTCTTGAAGATTCTGAAGATAAGGAGCACCCGCTCCCGATCGGCTGACCTGCTCCGCAGAAGATCCACTTTTGAAAATTTTCATTAAACCTATTTTCACCACCGAGGGTTTCCCAAAAAAATCCTAGCTGCCCCAGACCTAAAGGGAGCGCCGTTTTTCATCGAAACTAACAGAGAGAACACGTGAGAGAGAGATTTGATACATTACTTTGAGTTTTTATGAGATTTGAGGATTGTCTTCCATCCTTTGGAGAAGATTTCTAAACTCTTTACCTTTTTCATTAATTTATCTATGAATTCTCTTATCTCACTTGCTGTGTTTCGATCTATCATGTGCGAGTAATCTCCCAAGTTAGGTTAAGGGTTCGATGAGATTAGGGATTCATGAACTAAACATAGATAGGTTTTGAAACATATTTGACATCTTCATCTATAGTTGATCGTAACGCCTAGACTAGTTTGATCACCTAGCCTTTGATTTTAGGTTTAATTTACTCATCAAAAGTGTTGTGAATTGCTTGAATTAAATTAGATGGGCGATTCGTCCTTAGCCAACAACAGTTGAAGTTAAGGCGACTCGTAAACAAATCAATCATATCCTTTTAATGATCATCATTTGTTGTAGTCTCAAACGACAGTTTAGGGTGTTAGATTGATTGATGAAGTAGTTGATGCCACGACAGTGGATCCTCTTAATTTTATGGTTGAGTTCTAGATTGGTTCGTAATTGATAACCTGAATAATTGCTTGGTTCTAGATGATTTAATCCCAGAGATACTTTTCTTTGACCTAACGTTTTTAATATCATTGTTTACACCAAATTTACTTTATTTGCTTGTTTAAATCGTGACAACTTAAAACCAACTTGATCGCTTAGCTGAAATTGTATCCCAAAAGATTATAGTATATTGCTGGTCTTTTTGAATGAACCTACCTATTATACATCGGATTAGTGATTTTAGGTTTGAAATCTTAAACTGGGAAAAACCAATCTCATCAAGAGAGAGAGAGTAGACCAAAAAATGATTAAACCCCGAATACGAAAAGTTAGAAATTCAAGTTCAAATGTGAATATATTTTTGAGAAAATATGGATTACTTGGGATGATAGGATTAGTAGCGTCAAAGTTTTACTCATCTTCAAGACCAACCAGCTTATACGTTGTGAAATCATAATGCATGATCCTAGTGGCTAATATATTCGTTAACAAAATGATTTTGCGGAAGTACATTTGGGCTGAATTATCTTGGTTATCTTCCATGGGCCCTTATTGGGGATTTTAATTAAATTTCGTATCCACGAAATGTGAATGAATCATACAATTTCGGCTGTTCGTAGAAATGATACAAAAAGGTTTCTTTCCATGTACATCTCATTTTTAATCGATTCAATGGACCCCTATCCAAACTAATGTGAATGTGTTCCCAACGCATGACAAATACTTAAGATCAAAGCAAGTATGCTCTAATATTATCTTACACATGAGATTATCTATCTCAAAAACCGTCTTCTAGAAAACAAAATATATGTATATATTTTAGAAATCTATAACTTTTGAGAAAAAAAATTAACACATCAAATATATATCTTTAACGAAAATTTTGTACACACCTACAAATAGTTAAAAACGGTCCTAGTTCATAAAATCTTGGGTCGACGATCTATTTCCCACGAGAACTATGATATAACTGTATATTTCTCCTAAACTAAATCCTCTTTCTATATGTCCATCAAAATAAAGTTCTCAATCTAAATATCTCTGAATTAATACTATACAATCTATTTACACATAAATATTGGTTTAATTGGTTTATGAGCTAAACCGATACCAAATTATCTAAACCATTTTAAACCAAAACCAAACAACTTAAAACATTAAACCAAACATCTTTTATAAATAGACAATTAGAAGAAAAAAAAAAAGAATTATCATTTCGCTATATTCACATGAAACAATTTTCAATTGAAATAATAACAAAAGTTCAAATGATCAGTCTAATATGTAAATTGAGATGTGGAATTTACTTTTTTTTGCTAAAACTTTTTTTTTCTTTTCTAAAGAAATAAGTATTGTTGTGTCTTTGATTCATGTAAAATACGTTTTTACATGATATAAAAATCTTTCTATTTCTCTGATTCTGTTGGATATTTTTTTTTTGATAAAGGTCTGTTGGATATTTTTCTCGTAATTCAAATGCTCATACACACACCAGAGACTCATTGATTCCTCAAGCTCCATGAACACTCGTCGCTGTAACCTGCTTGTTGTTACTGGCTCTGTCTGTCATCCACATCGATCATCTTTATGGACTCTCTACTTTTCCATTCTCCAAGCAATTTTGTAACTGTTGTAACTGTTTTCATTGTTCTTGGATTAAAGTTCAAATGATCAGTTTAATATGTAAATTGAGATGTGGAATTTTGGTATAACGGTTTAGACTATGGATGTAACAAACAAGAAAAGTGGAACGGTTGCTGTTTGGCGAATGTTGGATTCAATACCGGTTAGAAAAACAAATTTGTGTTACTATTGAGAATGCAAAACTAAAATACTAAGGGGGTGTTTGGTAATGGCTGTGACTGCAGATTTTTACTGTAAAATTTTGGCCGTAGAGATTTTGGCTTTAAATGGTGTGACTATTACTTTAAATATAAGTAAAAGCATGTTTGATAACAGAAACCGTTGAATAACTATTATTCTAATAATTATTTAAAAATTACCGATAATTTTTTTGTCAAATATATAGTTATATGATATAGATAACATGCACATAACTACTAAAATTTATTTATAAAATCAGTTCCAAAATAATTATAAACAAAGAAAAACAAATTATCGAAATAATTTAGATTAAAGGTATATTAAATAAATAAATCTCAAATAAATAAATCTTATATATATATAACAGAAAAGTTATTGGAATGGAGTAAAAGGAAGTTGGATGAAATCCTTAGACTTGTCAATTTTTCTTATAAATCTTTCTTACCAAAAGATTTTAGTAAAAAACTATATATAAATCGATACAGATTTTTAAATAATTTTGGGAAAGAAAAAAGAAAATAAAGAAAGTAAATTATTTATTTTGTCATAGTTAAAATCATCTTTACGTCACTTTAGAAAAAATAGGCAAAACAAGAGAAAAAGTTTAAAGACAAGCTTTTAAAACTTTAAAAATAATAAAGACACCAAATCATGTTTGATAAAAAACATTCTCTCAAGACTTTTATATTTTCTAAAGTCTTAAAAGACTCCTACCAAGCAGCCCTTAAATCTTTTGTAGCAATGTTTTTTTTTTCTTTTATAGCAATGTTTTCATATCAATAAAATATATTGTTTTCTATAAATTGGTGATTATGAGAACAGGTTCATAACTTAAAGTAGCGTACATTACAAGCAAAAACATGCGAATATCTATTAGAGCATGTTTAACCATGATTTTTTGTGGGTTCCAGCCCATTAAATAATAATAAAAACAGATTTTGGGCTGATTTTTGGTTGAAACGGATCAGTGAGATGAGTCTGGTGGATCGGTTCGAGTGGGACACGTGTCACGTTATGATAAGGCCGTGATAAAAAATAATCAGCTCATTTTTTGGGAGAGGAAAAATATCCTCTCATTTCTCGATTCTTCTTTTCTCTCTTCTCTTCTGTTCTCTCCGCGGCAACGACGACGAAAACAAATCCCATTGAATCGAACGCATTCTGATCGATTTCGACGGTGAATCGTCGTTCCGTTGATGGTCAGTCATCTTATGTGTCTTCTCTTCTCTTCTCTCTGGAGATTCCGATCGATTCCGACGGCGACGTTCGGTGAATCGAGAGGAGATTCGGCGCTTTTCGACGGCTTCTGACGGTGATTCGTCTCACCGTTGACGGCGAATCGTCTCCAGTCTCTTCTCTTCGAATCTGACGGCGATTCGTCTCCAGGCGATTGATCCTTGCATGGCGATTCATCTCTCGTCACTCAAATAGATCTGCTTCATCGTCATGTCTCATTTGTTCTTCTTCTTCAGGTAATCGTGGCTATCCTTTCTAATTTCTCCTTCTGAATTTGGTGTGTTGGCTAATGTTAAGAAGCATATCGGGTCATTGATTTGTTTCAGGGATATTGATCCTTTTAGATGATTGATTTTTTTTTATATGAGTGGTAGATTTGATTTGGATTTCGAACATAGTTGATATGTTCTGTAGTTCACAATCGATTTTCATGCAAAAACAACTTCTTATATCTTGTTTTTCTATGGAGGATTTTTACGAATGCTTGGAGGAGGATATCTAAAAGCAACAACTGAAGCCGAAGCTATTCTTCATGGGCAGGTCAGTCTTCTTAGCTAATTTTGGTAAATGTGTGTTTGTGTAATTGTCTCCTACTGCGTGTGTGTTCTGCATAGAATGTGTGTGTATTCTCTGCATAGAATGGTCTCCTAGTAACTTGGTTGAATTCTCTGATAACTAAATAACTTGGTTGAATTCTCTGATAGCTAAATAACTTGGTTGAATTCTCTGCATAGATAGCAGTAATGTGTTCGTGTAACTGTAATAGCTAAATAGCAATCAATTCTCTGCATAGATAGCAGTAATGTGATAGTGTCAGTTTTGGTTACAAAACTGAACTAAGTTACAAAACTAAACTAAGTTACAAGATACAAAACTAAACATAAGTTACAAAACCTAAGTAAATATAAAGACAACTTATTGGTTATTGATGGTGATGGAGACATTTAGTCCTTAGGGCAGTGACTTCAATTTTGCAAACCTAACCAGAATTGAAGACATATTAGGTTGGTCATTAATTGAACATGTTTGGTTAATAAGTACTCCATATCTGCTTTGGAGTACAACACACAAACTCCATAAATCTGTTAACACATATTATATCTCTCATGTGCTTTCCTCCTCTAAAAACAGGTTAGGTTGTAGTAAACAAATGGATATGGATTTTACTATTCTATTGAGCTCCTCTCCAAACTTCACCGATCTCTTGAACAGCCAACAAGAGATCAACACTCCACAACCCTTTTTCCAAACACAGTCACCTTTAAACCAACCAAATTTAGCCAATAAGAAATCAACACCACATAGATGGAGTATCCCTGAAGAGAAAGTACTTGTTGGTGCTTGGTTAAACACATCGGAAGATGTTATAGTTGGTAATGAGCAGAAGGGAGGGGCATTCTGGGAGCGAGTTGCAGCACTTTATGCTGCAAGTCCTGTTGTGGCGAAGCTGCCAAAGAGAGAACCAACCATTGTAAGCAAAAATAGCATAAAATCAATGAGAGTGTGAGTAAGTTTGTGGGATGCTTTGAGTATGCCAAATGGAATAAAAGAAGTGGCCAGAATGAAGATGATATTATGGGGCTAGCTTACCAAGTATACTTCCAGGATCATCAGATGAAATTCACTCTGGAACATGCTTGGAGACTGCTCTGGCATGACTAGAAATGGTGTGAACTGTTCAATGAAAAAACTAATCCAAACTGCAAACGAGCTAAGGTCAGTGATGGTATGAATTTTTTCTCTAGCTCCAAGACTGGATGCCCTATGGAGGAAGAAACAGAGGAGAGGCTTGCGAGTGTCAAGGCTTCCAAGGCCAACGAGAAAAAGAGAGGTAAGGGGAAGAGTGAAGAAAAAGATGGAGGTTCTCTAAAGGTACTAGAGGAGGTTTGGGTGATGAAGAAAGAGGATATCACTGCTAAGGATAAACTATCAAGGCAGAAAATTTTTGATAGTCTTATTCTCAAAACCCAACCATTGACAGAGGGAGAACTGATCCTTAAGGACAAGCTAATAACTCTGATGTGCAATGAAATAGGTTCTTCTCATTCTGTTCTTCTCATTCTGTGTGTGTTCATTCTGTTTTTGATTGTTTTGTAGTCTCATTATGTAGTTCACTCTGATGCTTGTGGTTCAATCTGATGCAAGGAACTGATTATGTTTCTGTTTTTTGTGGTTCAATCGGATGCAATAAACTGATTTTGTTTCTCTGATGCAGGTGGAAGTGGATGATTCTATATGGATGTTCAGCACAAGAACTCTCGGTTAGTACTGATATTACTTGTCTTTTAACTCTTGGTTCTTAATATTAGTTGTCTTTGGTCATTAATATTAGTTGTCTTTGAACTCCTACTGTTTGGTAATTGATACTTGTTCTCTCACTTACAATGTGCAGGATGAACAAGTGCAAACAACAACTGTCGGCACAAGCATCACAAGAAGTATTTAGTTCTGTTTTTTACTTATCTTTTACTTTTGTTTTTTAGCATCACAAGAAGACTAGTAACTTCTGTTTTTAGCATCACAAGCCTTGGTTTTACTTCTGTCTTTTAGCATCACAAGTCTCGGTTTGAAATCTGTTTTTTAGCATCACAAGTCTCGGTTTGAAGTGTTTGTGGTTGTAATATGTTGTAATTTGTTGTATTGTAGTACTTTTTTCTTATATGGTTGCAAACTCTAGACTCTCGAACACTTGCAAAGTCTATATAAAATCTGATTACCATCTTGCAAACTACCCGAGTACTTTTCCTTCTCTTTTTATAACAAAAACAAATTCTCTTTTCAAATTACCAAAGTCTCTTTCAAAAACAAACTCCAACTTGCAAACTCTTCCTTCTCTTTACCAAATTCTCTTTCAAATTACCAAGCAAAGAAAATATGTCTACTCATCCTCACACTTCTATAAGTGTTGAAAATTTTGATCAAACTCTTGATGAAACTTTCGGTCAAGAAATTGAAAGAATTTATGAAGATTGTGTAGATGATTACACTCAACAACAAGCGGCCAAAAAGAAAAAGAAAAAAACGATTACATATAGAAAGAGGACGTGAGGAAGGCCATATCCGATTATGGAATGATTATTTTAGTGACCAGCCAGTTTACCCCGATGGTAAATTTCGCCGACGTTTTAGAATGAACAAGCCATTGTTCATGCAAATTGTTCAAAAACTCTCCAATGAGGTATCATTCTTTCAACAGAGAGTAGATGCTACCGGAAGGTTCAGCTTGTCTGCCCTATAAAAATGTACAGCCGCAATTCGGATGATGGCATATGGTCTTGCAGCTGATGCGATGGATGAATACCTCCGGCTCGGTGCAACCACTGCGAACAAATGTTTAGAAAATTTTGTCGATGGAATTATATATTTTTTCGAAGATATGTACCTGAGAAGGCCTACAGCACAAGACCTCCAACGATTACTAAATATTGGAGAGATTCGGGAATTTTCCATGATGATAGGAAGCATTGACTGTATGCATTGGGAGTGGAAAAATTGTCCCACAGCTTGGAAAGGGCAGTATTCACGTGGACATGGAAAACCAACAACTGTGTTAGAGGCTGTTGTTTCACAAGATCTCTGGTTTTGGCACGCATTTTTTGGACCCCCAATTACTTTTAACGATATCAATGTTCTAGACCGCTCACCAGTTTTTGATGATATATTAGAAGGTCGAGCTCCAAAGGTCAATTACTATGTCAATGGTCGCCAATACCATATGGCTTACTATATCCGAAATGAGCAATTTTCATCCAATCAATTTCTCAGCCACAAGATCTGAAATCATCATTATTTGCTAAGTATCAAGAAACCGTCAGAAAAGATGTCGAGCGTACTTTTGGAGTCTTGCAAGCTCGATTTGCAATTGTCAGAAACCTCTCGCTTACTTGGGATAAAGTAAAAATAGGGAAGATAATGAGAGCATGTATCATAATGCACAATATGATAGTAGTAGACGAACGAGACCAATACACTCAATATAATTTGGAAGAATTTGCACAAAGAGGAGAAAGCGGGACTTCACAAGTGGCCAATCGAGCTCTAGTTTAATATGATGGCCAATCGAGCTCTAGTTCGTGAGGAAAGAATGCATAAACAATTGAAAGCCGATTTGGTTGTGCATATTTGGCACAAATGAAGACTAGAGCCGAATTAAAGAGATTTTTACGGATTATAATATACGCTTAAAATTTTATGAAATATAATAAATCAGTGTCTTTATAAAATCTTGTATATTTATATATAGTAATTTGATTTTATCATTTGATTTTTTTTTAAACAAACTCAAAAAATAAAATAAAATAATTGTTTTTTATTCTAGTGATATCTATTGAGTTTCACCATTAAACATACAAATCTTACAAAAATCTTAATGAGTCTCATAGATTAAACAAATAATTAAATTAATACTACACAAATGTTAATAATACTCGTTAAGTTTCATGAATAAACATGTTCTTAAACTCTCGAGAGTTTTATGAGTCTAAAGGTTTTGATAAGTATGTGGGTTTGGTCCTCCTGCGTGTATGCATGTGAAGAGTGGAGCCTACGCACGTGACTGTAACATGTGCGAACCAACTAATCTAATTCCAGTTTGTCGCAACAATTAAAGCTGTAAAATTTCATTTTTGCTTTATGATTTTGAGTTTACAACTCATACTTAGCGTGTTTTATACGTAGCGTGTTTTACGCTAATCAATAATCAAATAAGATGGATCGGAGTTCGTACCGGACATATAATCGGGTTTTCTGTCTGATTGAACGTACGGTCCAATTTATATATCACTAATCACTTATGCAAATTTTTTTTTTGTGTGGACCTAGTATACTCTTACGGCTTATCTCTTAACTGTTTCTATTCCGGGTTAATTGGGCGAATAAGGTAAGAGTACAACTGCAGATGGATTCGGGTGATTTCGAATTTTAAATATTTTAAGTTAAATATAATTACATTGTTTTTATTTTGTCTAAAAAAAAATAGTTATAAAAATGCAAAATAGTATGCTAACTTCTTTTGTCGAGTCTGTAATTTTGTTTCTTCAGCATGTTAATTTTTGTTAATCACCTACTATACAATTTTATTTGATAAACTATTCTCGTAGTTTTATTCGTTCAAGTAAAACTTCAAAAACTAATTTCCAAACTATATAGATAGGGTTAGGTAACTTAGGTTAACGAATAATATAACATATGCCTCGAAAACTATATATTAAGTCTCATATCGTGATATTAACACACAAATGATTGTATTATCTTTACGAATCACAAAGCCATCATCGATAAAGATTAAACGTAAAATTTTGAAGGTAAAATCTTGTAGTCTTTAGAGACAAGCAACAATGTACGATATAAGTCATATAACTTAGTAGACAGAGTTATCTCTATGTAATTAGAAAGTAAAGATTGAAGGTTCTAAGCAACTTATTGGACCAACCAAATATATTTTGAAAGTCGGAACTATAAAGAAATAGTTGAATATACGAGGAAGCAAAAGAAGGTCCCATATGGTTGTATGGTTGGGAATAGAAGCTGCAGCCAATTATATATAATTTTAATTTATGAAACAAACAAAAAAGTATATGAAATGAGAAAAAAAAAAAAGGACACAAAAGCAAATAAGAGGAAATTATGGAAACAAACAAGCTTAAGTCACCACCCCACAAAATACTATATATGTTGTTCAAAGCATTTGTAATTATTTGATATTTTTATCGTGATATTGTTTGTCACCGAAATCAAAGTGGACTCCCCCACCCACCCAGACAAACAAGATAACGAGAAAGCAATTATATAAAGAACAACAACAAAATCATTGGTAAAATTATATAGTCAACATTTGTGTCTAGGACAGTATCGTGAAGTCCATGTGATAACATTTTAAAATAACATCAAATCCTATTTATATTTATGAATGTTTACATCTTTTGGAAGAAAAAATGTTTTCATATCTTAACATTTAGACAAAAAAAAAATGTTTTCATGTTCTATAGGGAAAACATGTTTTTTCTGTCAACATCTTTTAAAAGGTTTTCATAATACTAGCTGGCATAGAAACTAATGTTGACTATATAATTTTACCGAGTATGTTATCAGAAAACAATTACGAAAATTATCATATCTTTGTATAATGGATCGGAAGTGGTTTAATGACTTGCATTGCATTCTTCTCAAGATTATTGGTTTATTAGTAATATCTTACCGCGTTATATCAATTTATTCGTTAACAATAAAAAAAAATTGTATCAGCTAACACTATTAAAATTAACATCAATTTTTATCGTTATCTATTATCTCTTTTAACTATTTATGTATCGTTTATCAATAAAAAAATTTGTATCAGCTAACACTACTACCAATTTGTTTTTCTAGTTTAATCCAATTATATACAATGAATTATTTTTCTCAAACCTAATTGACAATCGATAATTGTCCTATATTTTTATATATCATCTAATTCTTTATTTTAAAATTTATAAAATATAACATAGCATCAAAACCAAGTAAAATGGGTTTAGTAAAGTTTGTCACCGATCCAAAAACTAGAATTTAGTTTGAACTAAGTTGGAAGTATCACTATTTCAAATAAATATGTTAATATATAAAATAAAAAACTAATGTAGTATCATACTACTAGTATGTAAAAGATTTGAGTTAATCCACTCATTCAAGATTTCTTTTAAGTTAGAAAACTATTGACCTTGACATATTGATACACACAGTAGAATTTCTATAAATTAATACTCTTTAAATTAATAATTTTAATAAAGTAATAAAGTTCTCCGGTTCCGAATCAATGTAAAAATTTATGAAATTCGATAAGATGATAAGATAATAATTTTTTTGAAACTCCTATATAAAATATGGTCCCAATAATAGTATAAATTAATAATCATATATAATTATGCATATATAACTATGATAATGTACTAAAACATGATTTTAATGATTTTTGTTGACATAAAGTTGTATCTTGTTAGAACTTATCTTTATATTTATTTTTTGTTTTTATAATTGTTTTGTAGGTATATATCAAAAATTTGCGAAAAATTTTATAGACAAAATAATTGATTTTTTACACATAATTCTTTATAAATATATTCATCATGATAATAACCATGATTTTTTCTAAATTTTATACATAAGAACATGTATCATTTTAATTGAATAGTGTGTTATGATGTTAACATTAATTCTATTTCGATAATCAAAGATTTTAATCATAATTTTAAATTAATACATGTCATTTTTACAAAATATTCAATTAAATTTTTTGATATAACACATTCGACGAAAAAAAATTTAGAGAATTATTACCTAAAATAGAGAACTATTATAATTAATATTTATTAATTTATCGATTAATTAATATCTCTCTAAATTAATAAAGTTTCAAAATTCTAACATTATTAATTTATAAAGGTTTTACTGTATTATTTAATCCCTAAAAAATTCCTAACACACTGCACAACTACAAAATTATAAACAAGAACCATTAATTATAATAGTTTGTCAATCACTATGTATTAATGATATTTTGCAAAAACAAAAGATAATTAACCAAGACTGGCAAGTCACCTTTTCCTTAAGGACATGAACCAAAATCATGTTAATGTGTGTTTTCTTTTTAATTCATTGGGATCGACAGTCTCGTAGAGTTAATTAGTATTAATATTATTAACAGACGACAAAGACATGAAAGCATGGCATGCACGTATTCTGGACCGGGAATAAAGATCCATCTTTTATATATATATTTTGGATCATACAGACATACACAACGGTGTATATTGTAATACTTTTACTAAAAAAGTATGAAAAACAAAAAAAAAAAATCGTATCATAAAACTAAGGTTTTAAGCCTTCTCTGGTTTTAAAGCTAACTAACGATAATGGAGTGGTAGTCTTCACACTAATATTAAAGCATGGTCAAATATTACATAGTTGAGTTGGTTAGTATAAATTTGCTAAGTCAACGATGTTATAAGTAAGAACACGATGATGTTAACTTCGTTTTATCTTTCGGCGAAAAGTGAGATTGTAAATATATACGTTTAGTGAGTGAACACTGAACACAAATTAATAAGATCCCTTTCTGCTTTAACTTTTTTTTTTTATTTGCGGAAGTGTGCTCTTTGATTTCGGAAAGTTTGTGGGAGACCAATCATAAAAATTTCATTCTACCGTCAGCATAATCCAACACGGCAACACATCATCTCCTTTAAGCTTTAATTAATTTAGGAATGAAACAAAAGTGTTTTATAAAATTAATGTTCTTAAGAAAGTGTTAAATGAAATTGGACTCTTATTCATAAACATGATTTTGACATACATATATAGAAATAAATATAGGACAATTATAAAAATACCACTTTTTGTGTGCACATTTGCAATAATGCTAATTAGGGATGTCCATTTACAAAATACCACTAATTATAGATTTATAAAATCTATATCTTAAAATTCTAAATTCTAAAAAATGTTTTGATACCTAAAACCCCCTAAACATTCAAAACTAAACCCTAATATAACATAGTTAACCCAACTATAAATTATATAATGAAAAAATAATTTTGAAAAAGTGGCATTTTTGTAAAGATTTCAAAAGTGTGGCATTTTTGTAAAATGGTATTTGGAAAGTGGCATTTTTTGAAATTTCTCATAAATATATTGTCTATTTTGGCGACATAAATTAATTTGTATCCAAATTTTTTTATAAAAATTAAAACAATTTTCTTACATTTCATATTTTAACTTAAAAATATTTATATATAAATATACTAGTTAATATTAGATTAAAAAGTTTACGTCATCAAAATCTATACATGCGTCCATTTACTCTAAACCAATTTCAATTCCAAATCCGTAAAAATTATTTATAGTCACTAAAATAAAAGTTCATCAAAATTAATAACTATAAAAATAAAAAAAATTATTAAAATTCGTAAATTTTAGTTGTCTTTTTCAATCTTTTATAGTCACATAGAAGGTATTAAATTATCCCTAATATATATATTCCAATTAGATAAATATGAGATCATTTCCTTTCTTGATTGATCTTGTGTCATCTCATGTTTATTCATGTCTTACGTCGACTAAAGCTTTGGATACCTCACCGTTTAAGAAACCGCCGTTTATAATTTTACGAGTGTTTATTTTAGAATAATAAAAAAACCTTATCATAAAAGGATGTAATTTTTGTCAGCAAAAAAAAAAAGAAAGAAGAAAGATGTAATTTATTTAACTTTATTAAATTAGTGGGAAAATGGGCTTAGGAAGAATAACTTAGAGCATGATCAATGGTGGGTTTTAAGGGGTTGTTATGAATATAAAATTATTAAAATTTAAGTAAAAGGAAGAAAGAGAGTGTAAAATTTGAGTAAAAGGAAGAAAAAGAGTGTTTTTGGTAATATAAAATTGAGTAAAGAGAAGAGATAGTTTTTAATTTTTGGAGAGAGAGTTGCTAAAATTGATAATTTTAGAGAGGTTGTTATGAAATAATGGGGTGTATTAAAATATAAAATTAATAAAAATTGAGTAAAAGGATGAAAGAGAATGTATAAAGTTGAATAAAAGGATGAAAGAGTGTGTGTTTTAATAATTTTATATTCACTAACAACCCTTAAAATTCCCTATAACCCACCATTGATCTTGCTCTTATACGCGAAGAATCACATCCCCGTTCCCTGTTATGCCAAGTGGATAATTCAACGCGCCAAATGTCACCTTAAATCACCCAACTAATTAAACGTTGACACGTGGCCATGCTACATCGTGCAGTGCAGTTGATATGTTTTTGGTTCGGCACCCTAACGGAAATGTTTTTTAATATGGGCAAAACCGCCATTGTCACGTCTCCAGAAAAACGCGCTTTCCACGACTGTATCTGAAACAGTTTCCATGTTAATTACGATCGTCTCTCTACCAGTACAAAATATTCATCATTATTAATACTATCAGTTTTTAAGTTTTTTAGATTTTGGAACGTTTTTTAAAAAGATTTATCATCATTTAAATCACAAAAATGTTTCATGTACCCACAATAATTAGTACCATAAATGGAAAAAGAAAAAAAAAACATCGACACTAGACATACACGAATCAAAAACTTCACATTAAATGCTAATTTTACACACAAAAAAATGATAGATAATTCATGACCTTTACTCAGCAAGTTGAAAGGGGTAATTAAGTAAATCCAACAAAGTCACGTGCCTCACAGGAAGAGTGCGAATAACGGTTTTAACCCTATCACGTGCTTAGCCAACCCCGCTATACAGATATTCCAAGAGTGGGTCCTACACATAGTAGTAGCCTATTAGTAGACCCACACACACTTCTTCTTCTCCATGTACGATGCGCGTGAGATACACGTACTAACCGTAGACGCGTGAGATTAAAAAAATCTCTGACTCTCTCTCTTCCCCACCACCACCACTACAAACTTCATCTTCTACAAATACCCATCACTCTCTCTCTCCCTCTTCTTCTTCTTCTATGAGTTTTTTTTTTTTTTTTGCTTTTTCGCCTGAAATTGGGTCCCTGTGAAAACTCATTATTAAAACTTAACGAAGCAGCAACCTCTTTCGCTATTAAAAGTTCATTTCCTCGATACTCGTGAAAAAAATCACATGGAACCTACTAGCGTAATCGATGACGATGCTGAGTTCTGGCTTCCGTCGGAGTTTCTCACTGACGAGGATTTTCTCTTGGAGAAGGAGAATAGCGGTGGGGGAAACGAGAACCGTCGTGGATTTGGGTCTTTTGAGTTGAAATCGGGTTTTCGCTCTACGGTTAAATCAAACGGTGATGACGAGAATTTCGTAGCCGGGTTGACTAGGAAGATGGTTCAGTCATCTCTGGAAGATGATTTCTCCGGTGGATTTTGCGGTAACGAAGCTTTTCCGGCCCGGAACGACAACATGGTCTCATCGTCTCTGCATTCGATTTTGATTTTTTTTTTTTTGGGGTTTTTTAATTTCTAACTGTTTTTGTTTGTTTGTTTGTTTTTGATTCTTCAGGCTTGGGGTACGACTCGTTCGCCTCAATCGACTCTTTGTGTGGCCGGAATCCGATGTGGTTGCCGGAATCAGAGTCAGTCGCGAGCTTCTTCTCAAGCGGCATGGGATCTGTACTGTGACGCGACGGAGGAAATGGGGAATATGAATATCAACGGCGATTACAACAACCATAGTGGTAGAGGACTTCTCCCTCCTCCCACAAAACTTTCCTCCGCCGCTAAAATCCCAAACAACGGTTCTGGTTACTACAACCACCAATCTCTCCAATACCAGAAGCTACAAGCCATACAAGTAATCAATCACACGATTAATACTTTGATTTCTGAGTTTCTGGATGCGATTTTAGTACTGATTTTGCTTCGTTTGTCTTCTTGTGCAGTTTCAGCAGCTTAAACAGCAACAGTTGATGAAACATCATCATCATCATCATCATCATCATCGTCAATTGGTGTGTCAGAGCAGAGCAGGACTAAAAAATGGTGGTCATGTTGATTTGTCGTCACTTGCATGGTCTAATAATCAGCTTCCGAGGCGTGATATTGGTGGTTCGGGTATGCGAGCTGTGTTCCTCGGAGATCATACCGGAAAACGTGGATCAACCGGAACCGGCGTGTTCCTGCCACAACGCTTTAATAATAATACTTCCCCTGTAACCGCCGAGACTCGCAAGAAACCCAGTAAGTTTATAAAGATTTCAATTCCCAAAATGTTAAGTTTTTTTTTTGTTTTGTTTACTGATGAGAAATGTTGGGGTTTTAGCTCTTAAGGCGGTTTTGGTTCCGGCTAGAGTGGTGCAGGTCCTGAGTGACAACGGTATGATAGAAATCTCAAGACCATACTGAGTGCTTATTTTAAGTTTATTGATAAGTCGAATTTTATAATCATTTTGGTTTAAATTAGCAGATGCTTGCAGGCAACGGAGCAGCAATGGTGGATTCATGGGTCAGATGAGTGCGGAGCAGTCAGTGAACGAGCCTAGGTTACCACCGGATTGGGCTTACTGACCGGTTTGAGTTTCGTAACATTTGGGTGTTTTTAGGGGTGAAAGATTTTGCAGATTTGATTACAAGTAGTGTGAAATAGTGGTGAAATTAGGGTTTATGTAGTAAATAAAGGAAAGGAGAAAAAGATGGAAGCTGGTGGAGAAGACGAGGTTTTGGATCGTATAACCACCATTGATGGCTGATAGAGGAAAGAAATGGGCATTGAGAGAAGAGACTCTTGGTTTTCTTTTATTTGTTTGGTTTGTAGCCTGGGAAATTAAATAAGTATTAGTTTTGTCAACGGGCTGTTGTCTTAGTGTTCTTATTCCTCTCTCTCTCGTTCTCACAACTCTTAATTTGTTGATTCAAATTATAAAAAAGTTAATTTTAAAAATTATTGAAGACAAATGATCAAAAAAATGTCATCTAAATATACATAGAATACTGTTTCGTAGTTTTAAAACTTATATATATAATCTCCTTCCAAAATAATCTCTCATCCTAGCTTTAAAATGTTTCTTCTACCGAATCTAACCAAATCCTAAGGCAAGTTCAAATAATTGACCACCATTTTGACTTGCAGGATTGTGGCCTTGGTTGGTGCTTTAAGGATAATCTCCCAAGAGTCGACATCATGACATGTGCCCTCGGCCTTGGTTACAAAGGTTTTCGCAATAAAAGTTGTTCTAAGTGCATGTTTCCGAATGTTAAGTTGTTTTTTGGATTCTCTTTCTCTTTTCACGTTATACTCAATTCGGATGACTTGCACTATGAGCTTTGAACAATAATTCCATTCTTGGAAGTTAAATATATATATATCTATCGGTTTGTTCAAAAAAGAAAACTTTTAAATTTTCTTTGTCGAATGAAAAACGAAATGAGTAAAATGGGTTCGGTCCTCGCATGTAAAATTTTTCAAAAGTCTTAACATATTTACTCATCACCAAATTTTCATTTTATTTCGTTTGTGTCCACCCAGAATCTCTACACCTACACATAGATACGTCCGGACATACATATATAAACACGCGCAAATTATAAATAACTAGGGTTTGACCCGCGCGCTGCGCGGGGTTACGAAAAGAAATCTTGTTCTTTTACCGTTTTTATAGTTGTATTTTTATTTTGTGTTGTTTTTTGTGTATTCAGTTGTGGTGTTGATTAAGTTTGATAGTTGTAAAACGGTTTGTTATGTTTTTATAATCAGTTGTTTAATTTCGAATCTTATAATGGTTGTGGCTGGGTAGACCGGGCCACATCAATTCCGTGGAGTCAAAGTTATTGGAATGTCCTCACATTGGGGAGATATATTAGCATAGTAAACAAATAATGTAGTAGTTGTTGTCTTTGGAAATGTTGTAATTTTCATCACACTTTTTGTTCTGGTTTCAAATTGTTTGTGTGTGATTGTATGCAGTTTGGTGGTTTGTGGGTAGTTTGGACTAATCGTGCGTGTATTTTCATTGTTTTTATTTATCTTCTACCTGATTTTATTAAACATTGTTTTTGGTTTTGGATTTGGTTTTGTGTTTGTTTTAACGTTTTAGTTGTCGCAATTTCGGTATGGTTTTGGGTGGGCCTCCTTTTTTTTTTGTGGGGCCCAATTAGTTGTTTGTTAGTCCATCAAAATTAACGTATTCTCTTTCTCCACCATGTCATCGTAATCCCTAAATTCCAACTCCGGATGTGAATTTGAAACTCAGGTTCTCGATAAATAGTTGTAGATTTGATGGTTTCCTAGTCTTTTAGTCGATGGTGGACTTCTTCTTTTGTCGATTGGTTCGTTCCTCTTTTCTTTTCCTTTTGTCATTTTAATAAATTAAACAATAAAAGATGTTTCTTCCCATACTGCCGTTGCGAGAATGTAAATCCGTGAATATGAAACTGTAACCATCAATTCTTATTTTTATGATTACTCATTATCTAATTACATATTGGTTTTCAAGAGTGATGATAAATTTGTTGTATTGTTACCAGCTCTAAGTTCTGCAATATACAAATATAAGGAAAAGAGGGACTTCTTTGTGGGGCTTCAAATATTTCCACGTGAGTAATCTGCTCTGGTACATGGTTCCCCGCATTTCCAGGTGAGTATTTTGTTATGTTCCAATTGAGTCGTGATTATCTTTATGGTCCATGTTGTTATTCATGGTGATGTTTTATTTTGAAGTATTGTGAGTATGTTAAATTTGTTACGTAGGAGTTTGTTATGTTTTGTTGTTTACAATTTTGTTGTTAGTTTAGCCAATATATAATGGTAATGACAAACGATTGCAGCTAAACCATTAAATTAAAAGCTATAAACGAAACCTCAGTCAGAACCTCATCATTTCTAGATAAGGATTTTCAAAAAACTCGTACCATCCATTATTGCTCACAAGGTTTCTAAATGAATCGGTAGATGATATAGTATAATTTATATAGTAAATACGCATGTTTATCTGGTTTTAGATAAAATAGTAAATATATCTATTAAGAATATTTAGGAAAAAATGATACTATGTTGGCGTAAACAGAAACATCTATGAGTATGTTCGATCGGAAGATTTGGGGTTACGCAATTATAACATAATCAATTACCAATTTGTTAGGAATATAAAGAGTTAAACATTTTTGGTAAAAATAAACAATGATAATATTTGATTTTGTATGTGAATATTTGGTTATACATTGCTCCAAATAACGAATACAGATTATGATAATATTGGATTATATAAGTTAATATTGGACATTGTGACATTGGGTATTCGGATTTATTTTAAGTTATTGTGAAGTTAATATTTTAATTAACATTTGTGGATTTACAATTAAGGAGATTAATTATGGTTGGATAGTAGTAAAGTAGAAGTGTTACTGAGAATAATTATTAGGGAATTATAATTATTTACAGAAGGTGGGGATAATTCTGGTGTTGACACAATGGCTTCCCGATGCTTCCCCGTTGATATATTGAAGATCAAAGTACGGAGATAATTTTTGGTTTTTTTAGGGATGAAACTTTACTTCCCAAAAATGGCGAATCTGTACCGTGCTGCTGTCACGGGTCATTTCCTCTCTCTGCCGATGACCAAAACGTCGTCGTCTCACCACTGCTGCAGCGCCTCTGCTTCCACACCGCCGCCGGAGCCGAACCCGGAGTCTTCTCCTCCTTGTCCGAATGCTCATCCTGTCGTCGCATCACAATAGAGGAGGAAGAAAACCCTCGAGACGACTGATTGAGTCGCTCCATCCTTGACCGGGAGGGTCGGAGTCGGTGTCGGTCTCGCTCGGGGGGGGGGGGGGGGGTTATAGCTTTCGGTGTCGTCTCGGAACAGATCAAGACACGGATTGAGGTTTGAGAAGAAGATGCCAACACAGAATCAATTGCTGAAATGGTGTTGAGAAGAGAAACAATGATCTCGGATAGTGTTGGAAAAATCAGATTGTTTTTTTTTTTTTTTTAATTATAAAAATCGAATGAAAACACAATTATGTCCTTGATAGTTCATCTTATTTACAAAAGAACCAGCCTGTAAACCAGACCCAAACGGTTTTGAATCAGTTACCCAAACCGGGACGGTTTCTTTCCCTAACCGAATCGACGGTTCACTATTCCTAAAAAAAAACATTCAAAAAAATCAAACTGCTTCTTCTCTCCTTCTTCGACAGACTTCTTCTCCTCCTTCAATCTCTTTTCTTCAATTTCTTCTCCAATTCTTCTCTTCCTCTTCGCATTTCTATCTTCTCTTTCTCTTTTCTTCATTTTCTTCTCCATTCTTCGATAATGGGGCCGCCTACTACCCGGAAATCCCCAAGGAAGGTCGCCGAGAAGAAACCTTCTCCGGCGAAGGAACCGCCGCCGCCGGCGAATACTTCTAGAGGAGGTGGGTCTCGTGATAAACGAAAAGCGCTCGATTCGAAGCCCGATTCGCAAAGCGAGGCTCGCAATGTCCGAAGCAAGAAAACCACACCGCCACCGTCAACGTCTACGGCAGTTCCGCCTCCTCCGCCGCGTGCTCTCTCGGGATCTTCTTCCTCTGGTCGGAGTCGTGCGGCGGCGCCAAGTCTAGATGATGCAGAGCAACAGCGGTCCCAATCTCCGTCGAATCTGCAACTAGGGTTTCCAGATCCGGTGGGTGTGCCGCCTCCGCAGCCGTCTCTTCAGCCTCCGGCTCCGGTATCCGGTCAGGAAGGTTCAACGCCGCAAAGGGTAATATGATTTTTGTGAAAATTTGCTATTTATACTAGTTGTACCATATTTCCTATTTATACTAGTTGTACTAGTTAGTAGGATAGTTTCATTTGTAGTAATGACTTGAATTTGGCATAATGACTTGAATTTGTAGAATAGGAGCTTGTGTTTTGTTGAATTTGGGGTTGTTTAGGAGATAAAAGGAGATATTAGGAGTCGTAGTTGTTCTAGTTGTATCGGTTTTATCAGTAATAGTAGTTGTTCCAATATTACTAGTATTACTAATAAAACCGACCAACTAGCACAACTGAAGTCCCATTATTCGTAGTAGGTCTAGCTGTACTGATTTAAGTAGTACTACTAGTAATAGTGGAACAACTAGAACAACTACTTCGTATTTGTGCTAGTTGTTCCACTATTACTAGTAGTACTACTTAATCAGTACAGCTAGAACCGTAGTTGTCCCAGTAGTAATACTAGTAATACTAGACATTGTCCGACCATGAACTTAAGGATGATAACGATAGGGATGACGCTGCTGTTGACGGTTGGAACAAGCTATTGATGAGGGACAAAGTGAAGATATGGTGGGAGGATCTGTATCACAGGGACATTGAATGCCGAGGTAGACCAGTTGTTGAAGAAGACCAAGAAGACCAAGAAGAAGGCGAAGAAGAACCCCAAGAAGCAGGCCAACGGCGAGTTGAGCCAATTGGCAGGAGACAGCATCAAGGCGGATTGAAAGAAGAGATTAAGAAGATGATGGAGTTGATGTTGAAACCAATTCAAGAAAAAATGGAAACGATTGACAAGGCGGTTGACGGAATCAACCAAAGGCTGACAATTGTGGAAAATCAAGTGAAACCGATGGAGTATAACGAGGGTTTCGAATACGACGCTGGTAATCAATTTGAAACCGGTGGATCATCTTTCCGAGGTAAATCTCCACTAAACATGTTTTCATATTAGGACTACTAGGACTACTAAGACTACTGCATGAGGACAACCAGGACTACTAGGGCTACTTGATTGGTAATAGTAGGACTACTAGGGCTACTTGATTGTTAGTAATGAAACTTTCTGTGTGTAGGTAATGAAGATGCTGCCTTCAATGCTGCCGGGTCTTTGGCTGCATTGGCGGAGAAGGCAGCTGAGGAGAAGAAGGCAGCCAAAGAGAAGAAGGCTGCCGAAGAGAAGGCAGCCAAAGAGAAGAAGGCTGCCGAAGAGAAGGCAGCCAAAGAGAAGAAGGCTGCCAAACAGAAAGCAGCCGAAGAGAAGAAGACTGCCGAAGAGAAGGCAGCCAAAGAGAAGAAGGCTGCCAAACAGAAAGCAGCCGAAGAGAAGAAGACTGCCGAAGAGAAGGCAGCCAAAGAGAAGGAATTTGCAAAGAAGAGGGCTCAATGGGAGGAGGCGAAGAAGAAGAAAATTTCCAAGGAGAAGGAAGCGAAAGAGAAGAAGGCTGCCGAGGAGAAGGAGGCTGCGGACAAGGCTGCTGCGGAGAAGAAGGCAGCCGAGGAAGAGGCTGCGAAGATGAGTATGAGAAGGCTGGAGGAGGAGGAGGATTCGGATGAGGATGAAGAGGATGAGAAGAAGGATGAGGATGAGGAAGATGATGAGGAAGATGATGATGCGACTCAACCTCCGAGTCAACCTCCATATACTCAAGAAGAAGCATTACAGGTTAGTAATAGTAGGATAACTAGAGCTACTGTGTTTGTGATACTAGAACTACTGTGTTGGTAATATTGGGACGACTAGGACTATTAATGTGGCAATAGTAGGACTACTGGATTTGTAATACTAGGACTACTGTATTAGTATTACTAGGACTACTGTATTTGTAATAGTAGGACTACTGTATTTCTCTCAGGAGTCTGTTCCGGAGACGCAAGAGGAGAAGGAGGCTCAAGCTGAAGCGAAGAAGCCTGCAGATGCTCTAGCTGAAGAGAAGAGGATTGCAGATGAAATCTTTGGTAAGAAATGGTTCGTTTTAACATTTTGATATTTTTGTTACTTAACAAAAAACTTAATGACTTTTTTTTTTGTAAGGTCAGCCGAGTCAACCGGCTCCGGGAACTCCGGAGATCACGCCTAATATGAAGAAGCAATTGAAGAAATGGATGGAAAGAGGGATTGAGAGGGCAAAAACTCCTAGGCCAAAGAGGGAAAGCAAGCCTTCTCGTGCGAGGGTTTCCCCTTATGTTCCTAAGTGACTTTGGGAACTTTTTTTTTTGTATAACTTTATTAACTATTTATGTTTTTTTTTTTTTGAAATTCTGTTGTGTTGAATTTATGTTGTTATGAATTTTATTAAAATTATGTGTTGAATTTTATTTTCGGTTCAACTAGAAATACTGGTACAACTAGCATAAAACAAATGAGCAATAATGAATTAAACACGTGACAGCCGACAAATGAATTAAAAACGTGCGCCGCCTTTTAAAAAACGTGCGCCGCCTTTTAATGGACAGCCGCCGCATTTTTCTTTTGTAGTTGTACCAGTATTGTAGTTGTACTATTTTCTGCTAGTTGTACTTTGGGTGTTTTTTAGGTTTAATTAGTAGTACCATACTTTATATTGAAATTTTTTAGTAGTACTTCGAACATTTACTATATAAACTACATTAACCATAATCCCAGACCATAAAATTTATAAAAAATACAATTTTAAGTCATTAGTCATGTTAGTGTGGTTTAGTTTTGAAAACAAACCTTAGAAGTATAAGGCATTTCATGTACATATTAGATGATCATGTAACCAATTCCAAAAAATTAAATTTATTTATGTAGTTTATGTAAATTATGATGTTTTACTGGCCAATTTGATGTGGAATAATGTTTACAAATGTAAGTTTACATCATTTCACTAACAATACATCTAATCGGTAATAATAGAACGACAAGTACTACTGTATGCGTACTACTAGTACTACTGTTCGGGTAATACTAGGACCAATGGGACTACTTTGTAGGTACTTCTGCGACTACTAGTACTACTAAGTGGGTAATACTAGGACCAATGAGACTACTTTGTAGGTACTTCTGCGACTACTAGTACTACTGTGCGGGTAATACTAGGACCAATGGGACTACTTTGTAGGTACTTCTGCGACTACTAGTACTACTAAGTGGGTAATACTAGGACCAATGGGACTACTTTCCTGATACTTCTGCGACTACTAGTACTACTGTGCGGGTAATACTAGGACCAATGAGACTACTTTGTAGGTACTTCTGCGACTACTAGTACTACTGTGCGGGTAATACTAGGACCAATGGGACTACTTTGTAGGTACTTCTGCGACTACTAGTACTACTAAGTGGGTAATACTAGGACCAATGGGACTACTTTCCTGATACTTCTGCGACTACTAGTACTACTGTGCGGGTAATACTAGGACCAATGGGACTACTTTGTAGGTACTTCTGGATAATGGTGTCGATCTGGATCTTGAGCACAAGCAATAATAAGCACTCCACCATATACAGTCTTCAGGTGAGTTCCATCAATAATGATGACTTTTCTCATGGCTTTAAACCCTTCAATGCAAGCTCCCACAGCGATGAAGAGATACATAAACCTTTTCTGCTCATCCACTTTCACTTTTGTCTTTGTACCAGGATTCTTCGTCTTTAAAATGTGCAAGTAAGAAGGAAGCATAGAGAAACCCTCCTCTGGAGTGCCATGCACATCACTGAAAGCTTTCATTTTCCCTCTCCGAGCTGTAGAATATGAAACTTCAACGCCAACTTTTCGTTGCACCAAGCCTATGAGTTCTTTTGCAGTTGGCGTTTTGAATGAACCCGGGTACTCTTCATGCAGCACAGATGCAACCAAGCGTGGTGTGCCTCTCGATTTACTTTTCATTGTAACCATTTCCAACCGAGAGCATGTATGCATCTTCCGATATGTTGCAACCGAGAATATATTAGAATTCTTAGGAACTGAAGCTCTTAAGTACCAATTGCAACCAACAGAACGACATTTTACCGCATATACCGTAGGTCTCGTTTCCATAATACGAATCTGAAAACACTCTTTATGCATAGCTCTCTCCACTGCCTGCATCACTTCGTGCTTAGTACTAAATTCTTGACCTAGGGTCAGATTCAAACCATCTTCCCTTTCAGCACTTACATCCTCTACTCGTTCAATAGGTGTAATGTCAAGATCACCAGAGTTAAACATGAAAGAATTATCAATATCTGAACTCTGACGAATAGTAAGTGCAACAATACCATCATCATCTACTCTAACATGACTAGCTCCAACAATATCACCATCATTAACTCTGCCATCGCTAAGAAGCTCCTCATTCGTAAGAAGATACTGATTACTCTGCTTTTCTGAGACAACTTCATCGAGTTCCACATGCAAAAGACTCCTACACTGATCCTGATTAACTTCCATCAAATATCCTAACACATCTTCATCATCCAAGATATATGATGGACTTCTAGGATGCACGATCATTGGAATGTAACTCAGCCGAAGCTTCGTAGTACCTGCATCTACCATAAGCTTCCCACAAATTCTATTAACCAGCCGAGAATAACTGACGTCCTCGAGACTTCCTTTCATCACAATACTAAAAATCTTATCATCTTCATTATTCCATACCACTCCATCTGAATAATATCCCCCATAATCAAAATGTACGACCAAGCCACCACGATTACTATCCATTGTCCCCTGAAAACAAACAACAAACATCATTATCAAGATTCAGTTGTACCATTTATACTAGTTGTACCGTATTAGTCGTACTAGTTATACTAGTCGTCCCATTCTCATTACTCGTACTTCATAAAAGTCGTACTAGTAATTCTAAGTGTTCTAGTTTTTAGTTGGACCATTTATACTAGTTGAACCAAAGTAGTAGTACTAGGTATACTAGTCGTCCCATTATCACTAGTACTAGTTATACTAGTTGTCCATCAAGTAGTCGTACTAATTCATCAAGTAGTAGTACTAGTTATACTAGTTGTTCTAGTTTTTAGTTGGACCATTTATACTAGTTGAACCATCGACACTATTCGTTTCAGTAACGTATTAGTACTACTTTTCCTAGTTGTACCATCCCTCTCAACTTCGATTTCACAACTCTATATAATATACAGTCTGTAGATTATCAATGTAACACGCTATTGAATGCTATTACACTTCGAAAACAAGTTAAATCAACCAAAAACGGTTTCTTAAACAAGGAAGAAGAAGAAAAAGGAGAAAGGAAGAACATTGAAGAGAAGGAAGAAGAAGAACAACATAAAGAGAGGAAGAACAAACCTTACCGAAAGAGAGGGAACAGAGCTGTGCCTCAAACCTGCAAATTTTTGTTCTGTTTGCAACGAGGAAACAGAAAGGAGGAGAGATGGAATGTCTGCAACGAGGAAACAAAGAAGAAAGAGAGAGAGAGATCCGACATTATGATTGGTTGTTGAGGTTGTTGGGTGAGGTGGTTGGGTCGAATTAATTGCAGCGATTTTGGGTTGGTTTTTTATGGTTTTTTGTTTGATTTTCAAACCAAAACAATTAGATTCATTAAGGGTAGAAAGGACAAATCCACCACACCAACACCATCTAGAACATTTTAACACCATTGAGATTTTTGGTGTGCTTCTTAACACCATTTGAGCAATTGACTCGCCAACACAAGGTTTTCACCACGGTCGTTGCCAATTCCAAATATTTATAGCTTCAGTTTCACCATGGTCTCCTGTTAAATGTATTAGGGTTTGTAATCATCATCTCCAACTTATTTTGAAGCTCTTCTGAGTGTAGAACGAAGGGATTTTTAGGAATCGCTTCTAATCAATTTGGGGGAGATATCCCGGGGGGCTCGAGTTTATATGTAATTCCTTTCGTCGGCGAGAGAATGGGCAAGGGAGTCGATTCCCAATACGTGGCGAGCACCGCCATTGTCACGGTAAGTCTCTGTGTGTTTTTTGGTGCGCTCGCTTGTCGATAAATCACGAATTGGGTTGTTTTTGTCCTACTAATTTCGCTATTCCTTTGGGTGGTATTTGTAGGTGGGGTATCAATTCGTATTCTGCTTTATCCTAGCTCTCTTCAAAATTGATCAAGGTACGGACTTTGCCGGTCCTATGATCTAAATCGTGTGTTTTCGTGATTCCTCTTCCGATTGAGTCTAATTACAAATATAAAGAGTTCTCATTTTGTTCATGTTTTGCTAATAAATGAGTCAAATATGTTTTTCAGGGAGTACTTATTTCGAGATACTTGTTGTATTGACTCTGGGTCTCAGAGGGACATGGCATTTTCGTCAGGTTAGAGAACTCCTCTCCCTCTCTCTCTCTTGTAGCAGCTGTTGTGTTTGGAAATGCTGTTATTTTTTCAGCACACTTTTTGTTTTTGTTTTAAATTGTTTGTGTGTTATTGTATGCATTTTGGTGGTTTGTGTGTAGTGTGGACTAATCGTGTGTGTATTTTCATAGTTTTATTTTTTCTTCTACTTGATTATATTTAACCATGTGGTAGGTTCTGGTTTTGTGTTTTTTTTAATTCGTAGTTGTCGCAATTTGGATCTGCTTTTTGGTGGGCCTCATGTTTTTTCCCAAGGCCCAATTAGTTGTTTGTTAGTCCATCAAGATTAACGTATTCTCTTTCTCCACCATGTCATCGTAATCCCTAGATTCTAACTCCGGCTGTGAATTTGAAACTCAGCTTCTCTTTTAAATTTTGTTCCTTCGATGGTTTCTCAGTCTTTTACTCGATGGTGGAGTTCCTTTTCTGTTGAGGGGTCCGTTCGTCCTTTCTTTTCCTTTGGTAATTTTAATTAAATTAAACAATAAAAGATGTTTCTTCCCTTACTGCCATTGCGAGATTGTAATTCTGAGAGTTTGAATTTGTAACCATCAATTCTTATTCTTGTCATTACTCAAAATCTAATTACGTTTTGGTTTTCAAGAGTTGTGCTTAATCTGTTGTATTGTTACCAGTTCTAACTTTGGCAATACAAAAATATGAGGAAAAGAGGGACATCTTTGTGGGGCTTCAGCTATTTCCACGTGAGTATTCTGTTCTGGTACATGCTTCCCCGCATCTGTTTGTCCCTGTTATGATATTTTTCAATTGAGTCGTGATTATTTTTACGCTCCATGTTCTTTATCATGGTGATGTTTTATTTTTAAGTATTGTGAATATGTTAAATTGGTTATGTAGGAGTTCGTTACCTGCTGCTTTTCTAATTTTGTTCCAGCTGATTGCATAGATTGCTTATCCTGCCATCATCTTGCCCTGCAAATTTTTCCATAGTTAGAAGACTGTTTCCACTATTGTATTGTGGCCATATATTTATGTTTTCCCGGTTTTGTAGGGAAAATATTACTTGTATTTGTATTTTTTTAAATTGTGATTCATGTTCTGGTCGATGTGATATCCTATTTTCTATTATAAATTGGGTGTGGTGGATATGTATAGCTTGAGTATATATTGTAATAGAAATTGAATCCATACCTGGAATAAGTGGTAGACCACGAAATGCTTCTCTGTACACAATGTTTGAGACAGAGTCATTGCGCTTTTTGTTTTTTGATGTGTCGAGCACTTTGATCCCCTTAGGCGAGGTTACACGTGATAATGCTACGTAGAGTTGCCCGTGCGTGAATACTGGAGTTGGCAGATATAATGCGACACTATTCAATGTTTGACCTTGGCTTTTGTTTATTGTCATTGCGTAGCAAATTCTCACCGGGAATTGCCGCCTTCTTAGTGTGAATGGATGTTTAGAATCTTGTGGTGAGAGTACAATCCTGGGTATCGCCACCTCTATCTTGTCTTTCGCATATGACAAAATCTCTGCTCTGAGTACCTTATCTCCGAGTTTAGTGACAATTAGTCTAGTTCCATTGCATAATCCATCCTTTTGGTTGAGATTCCGTAGAAGCATGATTGGGACTCCAACTTTTAAGCATAGGCGATGGGCTGGGAATCCAGGAAACTCTAATGTATTTAGATATTCCATTGGATATGACATACGTATCCGATCATCATCTGCCTCATCGAGACCGACAGTATCGGCGCTTAAATATTCTTTTGACATTCCAGGGACTTTCAAGAGGAGGTAATTGTTGATCTCATCGACCGTTTGATTTCTTGGACTCAAAATAGCTGTACCCAAAAGCTTATGCAAGTCCTGGTATGACCTGACAAAATCTGGGTAGACCGATTGGCATAACGACTCTTCCGGATGATCGGTCTCTGGTATGAGAAGTCTCTCGTCAATTAGGATGTCATCTTCTTCTTCGAACTCGTATAGGGGGTGGTTTTTCTTCGGAGCCACTCCATCTCCTACCTGCAGAATCCACTTAGCATAATCTTTCTCCTCTGGGGCCACCCTCATATTTTCGGTGAGCAAGTGTTTTTGGCACGAATCCCAAAGGGATGAACGATTTATCGCCGCTCTAACTGTATCTTGTCTTGATCCTTGAGGTATAACTGGTAAGATTTGTCTGAAATCTCCCCCGAGCAGTACCGTTTTCCCGCCGAAAGGTTTTGTTAGAGATGCTGGGTCTGAAAGCGATAAAATATCTCTCATTGTTCTGTCAACCGCTTCAAACGTATGGCGATGTGCCATAGGGGCCTCGTCCCAAATGATGAGGTCAACACCGCATAGTAGATTGGCGAGCAAGGACCCAGCCTTTATCTCACATGTTGAATCCTCATGCAGATTAATTGGAATTTTGAACCTTGAATGTGCTGTTCTTCCACCCGGTAGTAGTAAAGCTGCAATGGCAGAAGATGCCACAGGTATGACCTTTCTCCCTTTTGATCGTAGAGCTGCGATGATCGTCTTATACAGAAATGTTTTCCCTGTTCCGCCAGCTCCGTATAGAAAGAATAGCTTGCCTTCTTCATTTAGAACTGATTTGAGGACATCATCGTAAACTACTCTTTGTTGGTCATTGAGCCTGCCGAATAATTCCTCATGTATCTCTTCTTCCTCTGCGATGTTGAACTGGAACTCTTGCGTAAGTAATGTTCTGTGTAGTTCTTCCAGAACTGCCTTGTTTGGTAGGGGCATAGTTGTAAAATCTGTTAGGCTCCTCTCATGTTGTTGGAGGAGTTTTTCGATTTCCACCAACGTGTACTGCTGTAGTTCTTCGTTGTTTAGTTCTAGCAGAGGGAAACTTAGAAGCAATCGTTGCTTGCGGAGTACATCATCTGCCATACGTTCCCAGCAATTGTTCCAAAGTTTTAGCGGCTCAGAGACTTCACAGTAGATCAAAATTAAGACAAAGGTTTTTCGGAGTATGGTTGGAGTTGCCCACTGTGATGTTTCATCCATAGCAGCATGCCATTCTTTGTCTCCATCTAGCAACCCTCTTGCATAGCATGCTGCCTTAAAAGTTGGATATGTAACCCCTCCTGCGGTCAACAAATCTTCGAAACTTGTAGGTCCCTTTGTTACGTTTACCAAGATACGAAGGTAGTACAATTCACCCGCAGTTGGGTGGATGTTTACTATCCTTCCGATAGTTCCCTTTTGTTTTCTTTTTGAGTACACTTTTTTTGAAGTATCCCAAACAAACATTGTCAGCATCTCCACGTATCTCAACTGTCTAGCTTCTTCGAAGATCTTATTCATTTCGAACCATTCTGTGAGCATAGTTCTCCCATGTCCATATCGATATTCCACGTTCTCGAGATTTTCCCCCTCTTCAAATAAAGTGGTTTGCTGTCCAGGAAGGTGCACAGGTAGGCGATGAACCGCCGGGCTGTGATGGTGGATATTGAATTTAAAAATCCTCCACATTGCTTCACACGCTGATAAGTATCGACAATCCAAGTAATCATTGATCTCATTCCGTTGCTTATTCTTTGCTCTTTCAGAAGTTCCCTGGTCATTGCCGTCGTTCCTTTTTTCGATTGTAAAGGTTGCTCTGTCCACACCTTTGGTAACGTATTTGAATAGATATTTGATTGAGCTAGACTTATTACACCATTCAACGTTGATATGGGCTTCATACTTCTTTAAAATCGGAAGATTGTGAGGGACGACAAACCGATTATCCAGCCTTGTTGTGCCCTTCATAACAAACCTATTATTCCGTGGCCGTTGATATGAGACATATCCCGCATCATTCACATTCGTGTGTTGCAAAAATTCTCGTGGGAACTTTTTTGCACAACTTCCATTCTCCATGCATGGAGATGAAGGTCGGTCTTTTCCGCATGGTCCATGCATCATGTGTTGCTCTACCAATTTGTAACCTTCTGGATCCTTGTCTTTGTCTGGGAGTTCCGCATATATGAACTGATCTATGTCCTTTGGTGTGGCATTTTTGAAATCTCCTTCCATCCACGTGAGTATGTGTGCATGGGGCAAACCTCGCTTTTGAAACTCAATAGTGTAGACAACTGTGTTTCAAGTATCAATGAAATTTTGAGCGTTAGTATTCATGTAATGATTAGTATTTTAACTCCAGTGGCATATGCGAAACTTGTCTAACCTGCAATTGCCTTTGGGAAAAACCGTCCTTTGTAGAGGTCTTTTATTAACTCATCCAGTTGCATCTTAAAGACTCTGCATTCTAGATCAGGTCTATCATTGGGTTCATCAGTGCCATACGTCTCTAAGTGATTGGATATCTCTTTCCATTTTGGATTAGTTGTCATAGTTATGAACAAATCCGGGTTTCCATACCACCGACATATAGCCATTGCGTCATGATACTTCTCAATCATGTATCGTGGGCTTCCTGTGTAGCTAGCCGGTAGTATGACCTGTTTCCCAAGTGACTTAGCATCTGTGTCGCCCCTTGTAACAGCATCTTTGACATTATTGTATAGTTCAGCTCTCAACTTTTTCTGATTTAATCGATACCAACGCAGGCGTTCTTGTTCAATTGACGTATACGCGTCAACAATATATTGGTGTAGTAATCTCTTTGATCTAACAATTGTCATCCCTTCTCTTAATCTTGTTTGGATTTGGTAGGCGTAGTACTCCCTCTTAGTGATGTATCTTCTTTTTCCATTATTCCACTCCCTATTCACAACTTCTATTCCTTCATGGTATCCTCTTTCGCCGTAAGGAAACAGAAGAGGGTATTGCAAGGTCATGAACAACGGGTGCAGATCACTAATTTGTTGGAGTCCAGATGACTTGTGGTGTACAATCACATCTCTTTCCCCTATAGAACTTGTTGGATCACCCACAATTAAACCAGCTATTTCATCTGTTGTTGGCATATCGTACTGCCTCCCACGTTGCTTCTGCCCAATAAGCCTAATGCAGAACTCCGGACAGTCGCCTTTTTCATATCTGTCTCTTGCTTTTCTGAAAACCTTAGCCAAACAATTGTAAGTGTCAACTGTTTCGATCAAATCTCTGACTATGTTTTCATTTAATTCCCCCGCTTCTCTTGTTCTGCTCACCGTGGAAATTCTGTTCTTCACCTCGTTTGCGGTGTCGAAGATGTATAATTGTCCAAACTTGGGGATTTCCCCGCCTTCTGGTAGCAAAGCTCCAATGCGGTGGTGGATTTGGCCATGGATTCTGAAAGTGAAAGGACCGCTTGTGTGCATAATAGCCATATCCATTTGAGCTCCCATAGACGTAAAAGCAAGAATAGAGTTGTAGGTCCTGATATTCCGTTGGTAGTGAGGTGATTCTCTAAACAGTTTTTTAATCAAAGGTGGTGCTTGTGGTTCCTCAGGTAGCATCACTCTTCCTTGCTGACAACAGATTGTGAACAATGGGACTTTGTTCGGTCCTTTTGTCCCCATTTGTTCTTGTTTCCAGACCAACGCGTGACAAAATGGGCATTCCATCATTCCTTTACGATCTGCATTATCATTGTTGGGCGAATTTTCTGTTGGTTGTCGATTTTGTGCTGCATGGAAAGTTGATTGTATGTTAGCAATGGAATTGAGCGAGTAGATGTAGTTTCGGTGGTGAGTAGGTTGATCAGTTGAACAGTGTAGAATTATGATTATGTGTTATCGTATGTAATTCTTTATTCCTATTAGGACTGTTGCGTGTTAGTGGTTTTAAGCTAATACGGAGATATGTATAATATTGATTTACTAACTTACCATTAAGCAATTGCTTTGCTCTTTTAGCCAAAAGGATTGCTCGTCGCATCTGTCTTGCTCGTTTGTGTTCACCTGTAAATGTAAAGGTCAGTGTTGTTCCAGAAGCAAAACTTTCGGGTAGCTATATTCCCATGTTCGGGTTGTTCTTGTGTACCTCGACGTGTACAAATGCAGCATCCACAATCTGTACGTTGAAATGTAGTCTTAACAGTTAATACATTTGTAAATGTTTGGACCATTGTTCTTGGTTGTGGGGAGTTTAGATGATGACGGCAACTTACTTGTTTCTTCAAGGGTGATTCGTGGTTGTGCATGAGCTTGTGTATTCCTCTTTTTGTTTCTTGGATTGGGAGTCTTATGGTTCCCTTTTCTCTTTCCCGTCATTCGTTGTGTGTTTCTGTTGTTTAAGACTTTCCTACAATCAACATCTGTTTCGGTATCTGAGTTGATGAATTTGGGTATTTTGTGTCATCTTCTTTTCCATTAGATGTAAGATGGGGATATTGACCGTTTTGTGTGTCTTTTCGACTTTCTTACGTCTGCAAACTTTTTTTCCTTTGTAACAGATATTTTCCTGTTTTTATATAGACGAAATTGATGTGTAATTGTCGCTCAGGATATTTGCATGAGATCATTTGGTCCTTTGAAGGTGAATATATGGGTAAATTTTAAGTGAAATATGTTGGGACCATGTATGTATATTAAGGGCCCAGATTTGATTATTTTAACGAAAAGTCTAATGTATGTTACCAACGAACTCAGATAGGACATTTGTGAAGAATTTGCTTTCCGAGATTTTTAATTTATGTTCAAAATGGAATTTTCAGTATGGATATTATTTAGTTTCTCGCCCTTTGGTTGAAATTGGTTGGTGACAAAGGATTCCTAAAAAAGTATGTATAGATGGTTCTGAAATTTTATTTGCAATTTTTCATACTGGGTAATATATAGGACTGACGATTTGGTTGCTTTTATCTTTACTTGTGCAGGCGTGAGCATGTTAAAATGGTAATTTATACACGTGGGTTGTGTTGTGGCACCGTCTGATTATTTCCAGAGTATTGGTAAGACAATTAGCCACCTGAAGTGTTTTCTTTAAAAGTTATTCGGTTAGTGAATATATGGCAATTCATTTTGAAGCCTCTGTTTAATTAATTTTATATAGGTATATTAAATTGTTTTGGGCAGAACAATAATAAAGAGTTGGACTTTATTTGAAACGTTAAAAAGATGACGACCATAGTAGTATTGAAAAACATCACACGGGAAGAGAAAGAACTGGGAAAAATTTGCATGAAACACACCAAATGGGAAAATGGGATCAGAAAACAGGGATAACAGATTTACAACTCTTGTAGTCTTTGTTGTTAAGTTAGATCATGTAGATAAACTTCAACATTTGTTTGTAGTAGAAACACTTGGCACATGAATTGTTCATGTCGTAGAGGTGGCATGCGTCACGGGGTTTCATCTGCCGGAGTGATGTCATGTAAACCCTTTTCCTGAGCACTCTAATTCCATGAAGGGATGTCTTGATGTTTTCCCAGCATTGGTCCACCACTGGTGTGCCCTCTTCCCATTTTAGTTGGCTCATATGAGTCTGTCCTGAATTAGTCAACCCCCTGCATAGTAGGAGAATGGCATAGAGGTACAGAGCTTCCTTGTGACTCGCATCTGCTGCTACTGAGAAATGATAGAGACCTGTGAACTTGTCGTTGTGGACAAAGTATTCTACTATACCTTCGATGTAGTGGGCATCTGGATTGTTGCTAGCTAACCATTTGTCCATTAACTTGTGGTAGCCGGTGGATGCTAAAGGCCTCCTCACCAATGGTGCCAGATTGAGTTTCTTACGCACACGCTTGTCAGCTCCTGAAACCGCAATTTCCTTGCATGAGAGGATGCAGTTGAGGTAATCTTGTGGGGAATGACAACCAACTCTGGAAACGATGTCAACAATCAAATCTTGAGGAAGTGACTCCAAGCGGCTGACATGTGTTTTGTTAGGATCCATTGGCGGTTTTCTTGTTTTTTAGTTGCTGTATGAGTCTTCTGTGGGAGACTTCTGGGCTGGTCTATTATTTATATAGGCGGGTGACATTTAAATTGGGGCTTTCACACTTCTTAAACAGCTAATTTATTGTAAATAATATGTGATTTTAATTAGCTAGGTATGTATGATTATTTGATAACGGTCACGTAGTTAAGGTTGTAATAATAATTTTGATAGGCGTAGCTGTTAGTGGACATTAACTTCGTGAGTTTTACGTTCACATTACTGTGGTAAATGTACGTCGTTATAGTTCGTTTAAGATAAGATTTCAGTGTAAATTATATTGACGGGTTTTATATATGCAGCTGTGAATATGGACTCACAAGTGGTTAATAATATTTATGCCAGAATTAAATTAATTAGCTGTGGGCGTAATGAGATGGACCGTTCTATTGTTCTCTTCATGTTCAGAACCTATGTATGTGACGTTTTAAACCTTAAAATGGAAACGTTTATGTATAATATGGCTAATCACAGCTTGAGTTAGTTGGCCCTTTGGAGCATGCACACAATATTGGCCACTATTTTTAGAGATTCAATTGTTGACTCTGTATTTTTTCACACCGATGGTGTGATTGAAAATTATTGTTTTTAATAGCGTATAATTATTAAGGTCATACATAATATTTGTACCGAAGTAGTTTAATAACTAAAATAGAATATGCATTTTCGTTAAACAATATAAGTTGTGTTCAGAAATCTATTTATCGATTCATTGAAGTAAACAATTAAACTATATAGTTAAATCGAATAGTTTAAAGCCAAAACTAACTTTGAAGTCAGTATATGTGATATTTGTCCTTTGGGTTGGGTAGTACTAAGTTTTCTTTTAACTAATTCGTATACTACTAATTTATGCTATTTCAAATTTGATAAGTATATTGATAGAGTGGATTGTAGGTACAATAGCAATACGGATATTGATAAGAACGGTGAACAATCACAGAAAATATTATTGTTTTAAGGAATTCTGAAATGAGTTCCTTGTGAAACAATTAGATAATTTGAAACCATTTAATCTTAATTTAAATTTTGGTAATATTACTATTATTAATTTTAGGAGTTTAAATTTTAATTTTATTATAATATATGGTTTAATATCAAATTAGGATTACAGAGTTTTTGCAAATTTTAAAGGAATTATTTACATGACCGGGTGAGAATTAGTGTTTTTGTGAAATTTTAAGTTCTTCTATAACAGACCTTTTAAATTAAAAATCATATCTACTGTTAAATAACCGTTTAATTCCCCCTTATTATAAATTGGAAACTGTGCTCATTGTAGAAGCACTTGCAAAACAGGAATACAACTTAACGTATTGAAATGGAGAACCATAATTTTAAGTGTGCTCATTGTAAAGCACTTTTGAGCATTAAAAGGAAGGGAAATTCAGAGGGTCTGGTTCTGGGAATGACGGATCGGTGGATACTGTAGAGCTACTCACGGAGGCGTTTGCGATTCTTAGCTTTCTGAGACAGGGCCCCCACGGTGGAGCTTGTTGGTGGGTCTGAATTCATCTCGAGTTGGGTTGTGTCAACCACAACAGTGTGCGTAGTTGTTGGTCCTTCTGAATTGTTTTCGGTTGTGAGGGTTGGAGAGTCCTTTTCATCCTGAAATGCAAATCTAGAGATTTAGGTCTTTGTTGATAAACTGTATGAAGCACGGATAATACATAGTTTGTAGGTACCTCAGAGCCATCTTCTATTGTGGATGCTGCTGAGATTCTTGACACCGTGAAAGTGCGATGGTTGGATGTGAAGTTGAATGGCGTGACACGTATCTGGAAAACAAACTGCTTCCCAGCTAGTGCTTGAAGACAGTTTGGTAAACCATGGCCATTCGTGCCTTCACCCTATCGTTGGTCAGCGGCATAGTTAGTATTTGCATTGTTAGTTAGTCTTATGAGGTTGACTTTAGGAAATCAGTTACCTCCTCAAGTGCCAGAGTTGCTGCTGATTTGTTAGTTAGCTTTGTCATTTCGCTGTCAAATACCACAAATGTGGCTGGGTGTTGACCATCATGAACAGCAAGTTCGACGCGGTACCTGTGGAAGAGAGGTTCAAAATACGTTAAAAATTGTTTGGTTATACTTTACTTGATGTTGAAGACTTGTTAGTTGTTTGACCAAAAGCATGCAAGTTAAGCATATTAAGAACAAAGAAGCTAAGAGTGAGGCACATGGGGTGAAACGTTTATTGTTGTTATGTAATTGACGATGTAAATGATGGGGAGATGTTTTAAGTAATGGTTGGGTAAGCGATTATTATACCTGAGAATTCCTGTTGCAGTTTGTGAAACACATGTGGTGCAACGTAGAGATGTCCCACGTTTGTCTAACTTCCTGCTACACCCACCACATGAGACATAGGACCAACCATTTCTTTGCAGCACTCCAACGACACTGGCTTTGCAGAGGAAATCAGCTTCTTGTGTCTGTTTGGACATAGGAAATTGATGTTAGGGGTATATTGACTTGTTTAGAGCAGATTGAAGGTGGCGAGAAGAGCACGATACCTGTTCATTCGTTTGAGAGAGGTAGGTGTACAGTTCTTCAATTGTAACCACCTCTTTCTTCTGAACTCCAGCCGCTGTTTCAGCTCTTGCGAATGGTTCGATGGCATCAATTCCCAAGCTGTATGGAGGGAAGATTAGTGAGATGCTGTGTCCAGTAGTTGTGGTGATGTGATGTACTTTTATGTAATATGTAAGTAGTATGTAAGTAGCTTTACCTTCTCGTGAACTGCGCAATAGCATGAATCGTCGTGTCGAAGAAGAATCTGGTGGCAGGTGTGGAGTTAAGGTATAGGTTACCTGATGAGTTGGGGGGAAAAGAGCAGAGGTTAATATGGAGTGAAAAAAACAGAGGTTAGTATTATCTTTGGAATTGTATTTTTCATGTTTGTTAAAGACCCTTGAAGAGTACGCCTGAGGACGATGTACCTCCAAACAGCTTTGGGTTAACTGTGGTGACAATCATCACTGAGTGCATGGTTCCGCTTGAGCTAAGATGAGCACGGAAAGTTGCCGCTGCGTCATCCCATAGAGAAAGGTAGACGGTCACAGATCTGCCAAGATAGGTCTACGAATGTGAGGATGTAGTGGAAGACATATATTATTGGACAATGGTGGGTTGTAGAGAGTAATATGGGCTTACGTATCGAGCAGGAATCGGACAACCAATCGCTGTTTGGAAGTAGCATCATCAAGGTGGGACCCTTGGACGAAGCGGATTTGGCCAACAACATCTGCGGAGGGTGTTATTGTTAGCGGTAGATTTGTATGCTTAATGGTGAAACATTAGAGGTGGAGATGGTGGGTAGAGAAAATCACCAGGGAGTTCGAGGTTGGTGTTAGCCAGGGCTTGGAGGTGGTTGATTTTGCGGAGCATGAATTTCTCCTTGTGAATTGTTGGGGCAGCATCAGGTAGTTCAACAATTGTTGTGGTTGGGAGGAAGCGAATGACGAAGGGATGGTCAGTGATCTTGTAAAGGTTGGTGCACCGTCCCACTTCGAAGGTGCCAAGGTTGAAAATGGCCCCTTCTTGTAACTCATGGCGGAATTGAGTAGCACATAAAGCGGGAATGAAGCAGTGGATCACCGAGTTCTGGAGAACAAAGAAAGAAGAGATTATGGTTAATGTGTAGTCTATGTATTAAGATACGGGTAAAGTTTGTCGGAGGTGTTACCTTCTCATCGAGGAGGAGGAAGACGATTCCCATGAATTCGCCATTCTTCTTGACGTTGTGAGCATCCCAAAAACGGAGGAGACGACCAACAACCTGTTGGGTTGAACGACCAAGACGTAACTCATCAAAGGTAGCGTAGTTAGGCTGGGAAGGGATTGCAACAAGATTAAGTTGAGACATTCTGAAAGAGATTGAGAGCAGAAGAGATTTTGAACGACGATAAGGTAAACAATTGGAAGGTTTCTGAGAGTTGAAAGGTTTATGAGAGGTGGGAGTGCTGATCTGGTATGAAGTGAGGTCAATTTATAGTTTTTTTCACTGTGGACGCTGAAACGGCCGGATGAAGACATTCAAATCGGAAGAGGAAGGTTGAAGGTAGGGGCGAGTGAATGTTGGAGAGGATTGAAGGTAGTAGTTAATGAGAGGGGGTGGAGTGGTGGGGGGGGGGGTTTAAATGGCCTATAACGGCTGATGATTGAAGACGCGAAGGAGATTGATGAAGAGAGGTAACGGCTGATGATTGAGATCGTAATAGGGTTCGTAGAGTAGTCGTTGGGTGGATTGAAGAAGCGAAGGAGATTGATGATGAGAGGGCCAGATTTGGTGTATTAGATTGGGCCTTATATAATCGATTATATGGGCCAATATGTTACCAATTTTGAAGATTGGTTAAACTCAGCCGAAACCTTCAAAAGAATTAGAGGAAGTTTAGCAAATCACAGAGTTTCAAGGTTCTGTCTGAATCAATATACACAAACCACAAAACAGAGAAGAGAAGTAGGTATGTGATGCTACCTGATGTGATTTATCTTTAGGTTTAGATGGTTCAGATCTAACCTTTGCATGTTGAATTGAAACATTCATCTAATAAAATCATTCGCCGATCCCAAACTTAGTTACCTCGCATTCAAGCTCACCAATTCTTTCAGGGTATTCTCCTTTAATCCTTGTTGTTGCTATAACCTACACAATTCGACATGAGAATTGATTATTTTATGAACTACTAATCCCAAAGCTACAAACTTTGAGACAACATGAAAGTAACAAAGTGGTAAGGCAACAGATGGGCAGCCACAGACACAGAGAAAATCAGAACCAGTTTCCGATCGTGAGGATGATTGAACCGAGAAGTTGAGCCAAACCTACAAAGACCAGTCCGTATGTAATAAGAACAATCTGGCTCTCCAGGCCGCTTAGGGAACGACCCATCACCAACCATTGTTTCTTCTGACCCCAAATTCATTTGCCACATTGCATCTAAATTCAGAAATCAGAAACATGAGAGAGGGAAAACAAAAAAAAGGTTTGTACTTTGGTTTAGCAACGGGGAAAAAGAAGTACCTCCCCGGGAAATGGGAACTCTGGAATCAAAATCCATGGAGATGAAGAAGAAGAAGAAGAAGAATGGATGCGTTGGTGATTATAAGCCCATAAGAGACCATGATTCTCACTCGAGAGATTTCTCCTCTCCGGAGTCGTCTTCTTCCTCGAGAGTTTTGAGGAAATGGCAATGGAGGAAGACATAGAGAATTTTCTAGAGAGATAGGGAGGAAGTAAAGCGTTCTCTTCTCCCCTCCACACAAAAATTAAAAAAAATGAGGTTCGAGTAAGAGGAAAAATAATAAAATATCTCAAAATCTCACAATCTATTATATAACGTGGCAGCAGATTCGGATTGACATGTTTATTATTTTGAATTGTGAGATTTTGGTGAATATAGCAAAATATTACACGAATATGTCACTAAACCAGTTATCCCAATCTTTTCGCAAGGCTTCACAATCTGAAGATTTGCACACTATTGGTATTAAAAGTGGGACCCAGGATAATGCACAATTTGCTGATGTGGATAGTCTCAATGGAGAGAAAAGAGCCTCATTATATAATAGATTTATTTATTTACAATTTAGACGAATATTTGTTGAATTAAAACACGCAAGATTTAAGAGATTTTTAACACGTGTTTAACCAGATATTTACGATGGTTAATTGTAAGGTCTAAATAGTAACACAATTCAGCAAATTTCACAGTTACCATTTATGTTTGACATATTATTCAGCAAATTCAACAAAAATTCTGCAATTCAGCAAATTCTACAATTCAGCAGAAATTCAGCAAATTCTACAATTCAGAAGAAATTATGCGGTTACCATTTACACGAGTAGGGTTTAGAATTTTAAGATTTACGCACGAGAAATTTATAATTAGTGACATTTTTGCAAATTGTTCCATAGTGGTATTTTTGCAAATGTACACACCAAAAGTGATATTTTTGCAATTGTCCCCTAAATATGTATGTAGTGTGATTAAATCTTACTAAATTTGCTTGATAATTCTAAAATAATATTGTAATATTTTAAAAATTAGGTTTACTAAAAAATAATTCAATTTCAATATTAAAATGTTATATCATAAATTATGTATATAGATTTGTTTTATCAATCTATTAATTTATTTAAGGGGCAATTGTAAAAATACCACTTTTGGTATGTACATTTGCAAAAATGCCACTTAGAAATGTCTATTTGCAAAAATACCACTAATTATAGATTTTTTAAAGCCTAAATCTTAAAATTATAACCCTAAAAAATGTTTTGACCTCTAAAACCCTTTAAACCCTCAAAACTAAACTCTAATACAACATAGTTAACCTAAACATAAATGATATAATGAAATTTGTTTTTTCAAAAAGTGGCGTTTTTCCAAAAACTTTAAAAATGTGGCATTTTTGAAAAGTGGTATTTTTTAAATTTATATTTATTTAATTAATTAATTTTTCAAAAATTCAGCAAATTCAGCAAATTCCGCAGTTACCATTTAAGTTTGATATTATTCAGCAAATTCAACGACTCAACAGTAATTCAGCAGAAATTCAGCGGTTACCATTTACACCCATAGTTTTTACCTTCGCTACCATGAAAACATATCTGTATATTCGAAAGCACCACCACTATGAAAACATCTCTGTATATTCGAAAGCACCACCACTTGTACCCAATTCCTAGAGCTCTAACCCTGTTACTTGTCAAGAACACTAAAACTACAAAATAAAAATGTCATATATACTCCATACGTTTTTAATATAGGATTTTTAAGGTTAAACTACAAAGTTTAAGAAAAAACTTTTCTATCAATTAAAATATTAAATATAAACAATTCAACCACTTATAAAAAGACTGCAAAAGACTATTGGTCACACAGTTTTCAATAAAGATAAAAGTACCAAATATGAAAATATCTTATAATGTGAAACAGCAAATATATTTTTGTCCAAAAAAATAAAATAGAAATGTCATATATAGGATGCAGTGGTTTGCAATCATAAAAAAAACTAAATAGGGACTGTTTTGAATTACAAATCAACGAAACAAATGAGGAGACACAAGGAAAAGCAAACTTAATCAGAAATTCCAATATCCGTTAACCTTCAGCTATGAAGATCCAGAAAAAGATCAATGAAATTAACTAGTATTGGGAGAGACCGTTCGAATCGAACATAGATAAATACTTCGTTTGAAGGAAGACAAAGAATCGGTCGCGTCGTCCTCCTATCGGATCTAATTCAGAGCAATGAGATCCGTCTGCTGTCTTCGACTTCTCAACGTGTGCAGTAGAGGAAGAGTTTCTGGAGACTCGCGAGTGGAGAGAATATTTTTTTTGGTTGCCGAAGCATTTTTTAAAAGAAAAACAACTACATAGAGCGCCACTTGTCGACTTCTGGAGAGTATTCGCCGTGTGTTATAGTATAGATCATTAATTAAAATCAAAAAGCTAAATCCTGTTTTTTGTGATGACATTTCTGCAGAAATGTGTAAGAGGAGCATTGAAAGGAAAGACGGTCTTTCTTGAAACTAGGCGTGGGCATTCGGTTCTGGATCTTTCGGGTATATATAGATTTTGTACCCACAAGATATTTTTGCATTTTCGGTTAGGTTTTGGTTCGGTTCCAATCGGTTCGGTTCTTAATAATAAAAACCGATAATTACCCGAAATAATTCGGTTCTCATTTGGTTCCGTTACGAGTTTTAATGAGATTTTAGATGATTTTAGTGATTTTGTGTGATTTTAGAAAATTTAATATAAAACTCTCTACAATCGCACCTAAAATCTTCTCAAATCTCTTTTAAATCTCATAAAATCATTAAAAACCAAATCTTTCATATGTTTCTAATAACAGTGGATTTGAAGATATTTTTCCAAATCACTAGTTCAATAACACTAGATTTTAATAGAGTTTTTTAAATCCATGATCCAATAACATATGATTTGATAAACCATAATAAATTACTTGAAATGTTAAATTGAATACACCTCTCCTAATGATTATTTCAACATTGTTTAGTTAACCATATAGCATAGAATAGAAGAACAAAGGTGTTAGCATGAGACTTGTGAATTCTGAAATTAGCAAAGGATATAGTAGAATGAATATATGTTGTAAAGCAAGCACAGTGCACATAGGTGAAAAAGAAAAAACTTTTAAAGAAAAATGTTTGAGTTAACTATAAATTCAACATAATAACAATAATCAGCAAACCTAAACAAATGTTATTGGTCGAAAATAATAATTTCACATTAATATATTTTTTCTGTTTTGTTTTTGTGTTTGATTTTTTTTTTAAGGGTTATCAATCACAAAAAATATTTAAATAGTGTTTGAATTTAAGCCATTGACACTTAAATATATGGTCTCGTAAGCATTAGTATCGAAAACTTATATTTGTAGCAAGGATTTTTATTATCCGTGCGATAACACGCGGATTTTGTTTCCTAATTTTTTTAATGTCATTTAAATTTTTTTTTTCTTAATAAATGATATTTCAATTAAAGAAAATTGGCAAAAATAATACAAAAAAAATTATAATCTAACAACTAACCAAACATCACAAAATAGTCAAATCCGCTCCTATATTATTTTACCACCTATCCCATTTTTTTTTATTTTTATTGTATTTTTTTTTTTTTTTCCCTTCAATAAATTTTCTCAAAAAAAAAAATAAAAAAAATCTCAACAAGAAAAAAATAGTCAAATCCGCTCCTACATTATTTTCATTTACTGGAATTTATTTATCATAGTTGTATCAAGAGAAGAAGGTAGAGAGATCCAAACTCAGTTTCGATTTTGCTTCAGGCTTCGATTTTAAGTTGCATATTTTCAATTCTGAGTTTGGGTTCCACAAAATCCTAATTCGAAACCGTCACGGAGCTCTGGATTTGATCGGCGATGGCGATTGGCGATGCGATGGAGCACAATCACTTGCCGAAGAAGAAGAAACCCGAAACGGAAGTTGAAAAGAGGTTTTCATGTGTTTCTGTTGAACTTAGTCGATTTTGTAGCTTAGGACTAGTGAAATTGGTTATTGATTTGACGTATATCTGATTATAGGAGGAAGAAAATCGTTCCGGGGAGCTTGTTGAAAGCACTGGTGAGACCTGGAGGAGGCGAGTCAAGCCCTGTGGATGGTGATCAGGTAATGAAATTTTGACTTTGTTTTCTTGTGCGTGGGAGATCTGGTTAACGAGACAGAGACAAAGAGTGGTCAAATTTTGATGCTTAATGTGTTGTTTTTTTCTTAGGTTATTTATCACTGCACTGTACGAACACTGGATGGTGTAGTAGTGGAATCTACGAGGTTGGAATGGGGAGGTGAGACTGAAGAACATTTTCTTTTCATTAGGGAGTTACTTTGAGCTTTTTTTTGTTAGGGACTTATTCGAATGTGGTTGATGTTTCATCAGGGAAAGGTGTACCGATAAGAGATGTATTGGGGAAGAGCAAAATGATCCTTGGATTGCTCGAAGGAATTCCCACAATGCACAAGGGAGAAATTGCAATGGTAACTCAAAAACTTTGTGAAGATCCTTTGTTGTCCAGCTACTTGTGTGTACTGAGCTCATGTTTTGCCTCCAAGATATCGCTTTTTATGAGTGCTTTGCCATTTTTATAGATTACAAAACCGTGTCTCTTTTCACGGCTTCGTCGTTTGGTTTCTGAAGAGGGTTTAGTTTAGTTACTTGAGTTACCTGAAATTCATTGAGTTAGTGCGCCAAATGTTCCATTAGCTAACTCATATCACTTTCTTGATTCTTCATGGCTAAAGGAGTCTTTATCTTTTCTATTTGTTTCAGTTCAAGATGAAACCTGAAATGCACTATGCAGAGAATGATTGTCCAGTCTCAGCTCCAAACAATTTTCCAAAAGATGATGAGCTTCATTTTGAGATTGAATTGGTGGATTTTGCTAAAGCCAAGGCAAGATCTCATCACAAACCAAAATAACATCGCATTAGTTAGCTGAGAACTTGCATTTCATCTGGTTTGACTTAAGTTTTCGCTTCCTTTCTGTTATTTTCCAGATTGCAAGTGATGATCTGGGGGTCGTCAAGAAGGTAGAACCTGATTTTCCATAATCGTAGACATGTCAATTGGGTCAGGGATGATGTATTTCTTTTTGTGGCTTGGGCAAGGGTAGTGTAAGGAACAATAAGCAGTGGCAGAATTATATAAATCAAAATCTTTCTTGTTCTTCCTGATGGCTCAAGTATTGCTTTCCTTTTGTATGAAAGATTCTCTATGAAGGTGAGGGTTGGGAGTCTCCCAGAGAACCCTATGAAGTAAAAGCTAGGTAATTAATTCTTGATCCTTCCTGCTTTTTGAGTCAAAAGATCATTGAACCTTGTTTTCCCTTGTGCGCTGAAATGTTGATTGAAGTTTTAACGCATTCTTGTGGTGTATATTAGGATATCGGCTAAATCCGGTGATGGAAAAGTGATCTTGTCTCACACAGAAGAACCTTATTTCTTCACGTTAGGAAAATCTGAGGTGATTGTTAATTTAATGGGGCATTATTAGCTTTTTACTCTATGTCCATGCATATCTGGTCTGGTTGAATTCATTGCTGATTATTAGTCGTCAATTAGGTAGGTGCCTAAAGGTCTTGAAATTGGAATCGGAACAATGACTCGGAAGGAGAAGGCAGTGATATATGTTCGCAAGCAGTACTTGACTGAATCTTCTTTAATGCATATAGTCCAAGACCTTGAGGAAGTTCATTTTGAGGTTGAACTGGTCCATTTCATTCAGGTATAAAAAACGAATTTCGTCTAATCCTGTTTTCTTATGTAGTATTTTGCGCAACTTAACACTCAAGTTCTTACTTAGCAGGTGCGAGACATGCTTGGAGATGGACGTCTCATAAAACGTCGAATTCGAGATGGAAAAGGTACGTTTCACTCTTTCTTTTTAACAGTTTCTTATTCGTTTCAACATGATGCGGGTTCTTATTCTGATACATCTTGCTGGGGCATTTGCTAGACTCCAGCTCTTGTTTTCTGTATATTTAGTTTTATCCGCTAGACTATTCTGATCTGCAACGTTTCACCAACTTATTAGGCGAGTTTCCAATGGATTGTCCTCTCCAAGACAGTCGGTTAAGCGTTCACTGCAAAGGCATGCTTCTCAATGAAGAGAAGACTGTCTTCTATGATAGCAGGATTGAAAATAATGATCAGCCATTGGAGTTCAGTTCTGGAGAAGGACTGGTCAGTTACTCCATCATTTATAGAAAAACCTAGTGGAGTTATTTATACTCATCGGTTGAAATATATTTCTAGACATGGGGTTGCTTAAGATTATAATGTCGTATTGGCAGGTGCCAGAGGGGTTTGAGATGTGTACTCGTTTGATGCTACCTGGAGAGATAGCTCTTGTTACATGTCCCCCTGATTATGCATATGACAAATTTCCGAGGTCATACTCTTTACTGTGTAAATCACGCTGAACATGACAGCTTATAAACTCTTGTTGGACGAATAAACACATTTTGATTGTTTACTCTCCTGATAGACCGCCTGGCGTTCCTGAAGGTGCTCATGTTCAGTGGGAGATTGAACTCCTTAGTTTCGAAACGCCTAGAGTAAGTTGGTGTGGTGTTGATGCTTACCATATAAAGTGCAAACAGCTTCCATTTCTTATGTATCCGGAGATTCTTGTCACAGGACTGGACTGGTTTGAACTTCCAGAGCATCATGAACGAGGCAGAAAATATCAGAAGCACGGTATGGATCAAATATTTTTCTACAATATATATACGGCCTACAGAGTTTTGTATTAGTTAATCTTGTGTGGAATCAGGCCACACCAGATCTTTTAACATATGGCTCTTCTCTACTTTTGGTTATACTCTGAACTTCAGGGTAACAGACTTTTCAAAGAAGGAAAATTTGAGCTAGCAAAAGTAAAGTACGAGAAGGTAATAGAGTCCAAAGCCGTAACCAATTCTAGTATTAGCATATGTTTCATTGTGTCTGAGAGGTGCCCTAAACCAGGTGCTCCGGGAATTTAATCATGTTAACCCACAAGATGACGAAGAAGGAAAAATATTTGGTGAGACAAGGGTGAGTTTCATCTTCTCATTACGCTTTTGTAATTGTAGATATATATGTATATATTTGATAGTAGTATTAAGTATGAACTAACTCTTATTTCCTTGCTCTGGTGATATTTGAAGATTATGTTACATTTGAATGTTGCGGCTTGCTTGCTTAAAATGGGAGAGTGGAGAAAGTCTATAGAGACATGCACTAAGGTAACTGTTCAATAAACAATCTCTTCATGACTTTATTCTCGAACCAGAAGTTCGGATTTCTGAGAGCTTTACTGCACCAATTTCCAAACAGGTCATAGAAGCAAAGCCTGGTCATGTGAAGGGTCTCTACCGCCGTGGAATGGCTTACATGGCAGGTGGAGAGTATGAAGAAGCTAGAAACGACTTCAATATGGTACATTATGCTAAAACTCCTTATAATAATAATACAATCCATATATATGGAAAATTGCTTGCTAACGTGACTTTATGTGGCTGTGTTTTAGATGATTAAAGCCGATAAATCATCAGAAGCTGATGCCAAAGCCGCACTTTTGAAACTGAAGCAGAAGGAACAGGTCAGTGTTTGAAAACCATCTAAACTAGGCTGGACATAAAAACCAAACCGATTATTTCATACTGAACGGTAACAATAGTTTATATTCGGGGAACAAAATCAGTTCTAGTTCAGTATAGAATTCTCAGAACCGGAAAAAACCCAATGTTCATCCCAACTTAATAAGACGGCTATTTAAGATTCTCTTGATACTCTGAATCTCATCACTTTTTGGACCTTACAGGAAGCGGAGAGCAAGGCGAGAAAACAGTTCAAAGGATTATTCGACAAGAGACCAGGGGAGATAACCGAAGTGGGTTCAGAAATAAGAGAGGAGTCGAAACCTATAGAAGAAGTAGATGAGACAAAGGATAATGATGATGATGATGAAACACAAGAAGAAGAAAGAACAACAACGGAAAGGAAGAAGACATGGTCGGAAAAAGCCTGGCCGTTTCTGAAGAATGTGACGCTCCAGCTCGGACTCCAGCTCGGTGTTGCTTTGTTAGGTGTTTTGATTCTCCAGTTTGTTAGCTCGAAATTTACATGAGAGAGATATGAATGAAACTAACAGTATGTATTCTTTACTTCCTTATCAAGTACGTTTTACTCAGAAATTTTAAAAGTAGTTGGATTAAATAAACTTATATGTATTCAAATGACTATCACCTCTAGTAGTTAATTTGCTTGATTCGATTTTCATTAGCAGATGCATTTTCAGAGCTTGCGGTAGAAAGATCAAACAACCGACCAGTTTTGTTATGAAGTGAACTAACAAAAATGTTATGTAGCTTATGTTGTGGTTTCATGTTAAAATTTTTGAGTAAATTATATTATCTATAAGGTGAATATAAACTAGGAAAATTGGAAATAAATGATGTTTTTTTTTGTGTTTGTTCATTTATACTTTTATTACTTCAGTTTGATGATATATACTTAAATTTAGTTAAAATTCTACTATGTCCTTAATCATAACTATTATATTTAATCATATTTTAAAGAGTAAAATACAATAATATATATTGGTTGAGTTGGTTGATCAGTTATAAATTTTTAATTGATATCTCAAGTTCGAACATTTCACCTTTCTTTTGTTTTAATACTTTTTATTTAATCAGTGATAATATTTTTAATACAAAAAGAACCAAACAGCGACCTCATAAATCATGAAATTACCGAATCGTTAAGAAACCAATACAAATTGGTTTTCAATTTTGATTTATTCTTGAATCGTAAAAAAACCAATACAAAATTTGAATGCAATTACTCATGCTTTTAATTCAAAACCGTGATAACAATCTTAATAATTTAGTCATATTTTTGAAGTTTCAAGAATGATTTCTTTGAAAACATTTTCTAATTATTTATGAGATAGCTAATTGCGTTTACTGTACGTTTATTTACAAGTTTGCTTTTATATTGCAAATCTTTAATCACTTCTACTTGGTATATGTACACTATGCATTAGTTACATACATATGATCATGTTCAAGTTCTAAACACATGAAAATAAAGAAATTTCATCAGAAAAATGCTAAATTATATACAGGAGAAATCAACAATTTACTGGATTACAGAAAAAACAGAATCCATATTCTAAATTTTGCAGAATGTAATTGAACAATATATTCGATTTCCTAAATTGCTAGATTCATATTAAAGAATTCAACATTTAGTTTCCTTAATTTTCAGATATGTATTATGCTATTTTTATATTTTGGAATTGATTTTCTAAATTTTTTAGAACATAGAGCAAATAGAAAAATATGTATTCTGCTATTTTTAGAATTAACTTTAGTAGAAGACGTTTTCTAGAGTTTGTAAAAAAATATTAGAACACATATTCTAAATTTTGTAGAACATAGAGAAAAATACAGACTACGTCTTCTGAATCTATCTTCTAAATTTTGTAGAACACATGTATTCTAAATTTTTTAGAACATGTACAATGTTTTAGATCGCATAATCTGAATGTTTTAAAACATGTGAAAATACAGAAAGTGTCTTCTGAATAAATTAGAACAAATTTTATAAATTTATCGTTTAACAAATAACAATTGCCTCTTTCATAGAAATTCTTATTCCTTTATTCTTCACATGTTTCACAAAAAAAAAATTGAAAAAATTAATGTTTTAAATTTAAAAGGATAGTTTAGACATAAATATAAATTTAAAAGGATAGTATAGATGGAAAAAGTCTAAAAAACATCCTTTATAGTATTTTTTTTTATTTTTCGTCCAAATTTCATTTCATTATTAAGCCCAATACCATTGTGTTATGTAGCTTAGGTTGTGGTTTCATGTTAAAATATTTGAGTAAATTATATTATCTATAAGGTGAATATAAATTGGAAAATTTGGAAAATTGCCCCACATTAAAATAGAGTTTGTCTCAATACACCTTTAACTACTAGTTTTTGTCCCATTATACTTTAGTTTAATTGAAATCCATTTTTGCCATCTAATTTACTTTACAATGTTTTTATTAAATTTGTTTAACACTAATAAATCTACGGAAACTGATTTATGAAAAATGTTTTTATGGAAAATATAAATATTTATAATCAGGAATCGATGTATGTGTTTAGGAAATGTTTATATTGTTTAATTATATTTATTGAAAATCAAATATATTATGGAAAATAGAATTAATTTTAATTAATCTTTCTGGTGAAGAAACGTTAACGTTCTGTGGCTAGTGAGTGCAACATTTTTGCTCGTTTTCAGTTCTTAATCATACTAGTGCAGTATTTGTTAATAATTTACTATTTCAAAGTTGTTAGTCATTAAAATATGATTTAGGTTTTTAAATAGGTTTCTTTGTTTTTAATTCTAAATCGAAACTAAAATCATACACCTTGTTAAAGAATAGATTTCTAAAAGAAACGAACTAACCTTTTAAAGAAACTAACATACGCATAATACAAACTATAAGAACATGGAACATGGTTTATGGTTTTTGGAACATTGTTTCAGCTTGAATGAAGCTGTCATGAAAGAATGGAACTCGTGGGAGATGACAAGAAGAACAAAGACAGAGATGTAACAGGGATATTTCTTTGCACTTAACAAAAATATAAATCTGATTAAGGTCAGTTTAGACTATATTGTTATTTTTTTGTGTCGTTTCGGACAGTCATATGGTATTAATGATTTATGGATCTTTATTTGTGCAATGCCATTGTTTCCTCTCTTATGAGAAGGTTTTTTTTTTTTTACTTGTTGCATCATGCAGCTGTGCAGATAATAAAGTTGAATTGATTAGTCAAAGTTAAACTTGTGTGGCATCTGATGGTGGCTCGATGCTACAGATGTAGAGAAGTCTGCATCCCACCCTCCCTTTTGTTTGTAGTTTTTCTTTGGAAACTTCCTGGTTCTGAACAATAGAAATATGATAAACGGGATTCATAACTAGAATGAAATAAGTTTTATGATCTAGTATTCTAAAGTAAAAGTTCAAAGTATGCACCACTGGAGCTGAAAGGGGTAGCTCCACTTCGTCCAGCATAACGAAAACACCTAAAAAAACAAAAACAACACCCGAACAAAAATTAGAATCGATCAAAACATGAAATATTTTGGCAACATGAAGAACAATAAACAAAATAAGCTAAACTAATACAATGAACGGTGTGGTTTTCTTCTTCTGATGTGATATCTATTTTATTATATAAAGAAGGATGCACATGATAAGAATTTGACACGTGGCAAAATTCTAACTCACCGGATCACGACATGTGTCTACTATTAACGAGATGATGACTGTAGGGGTCATATTTCACCCCTGTGAGATCGATATAGCGACGAGATCAACTCTGCAATACCCTGACGAAATGACGACGAATCTACGAAGGCTCAGCCTGAATTTGGGCCCAAAATGACATTAAACCCATGAGCAAAATAGGCTTAATAGAATAATGGGCTTAAATTAGATTTATTGTTTAATGGGCCAGATCCATTTTATTAGCTGGCCCATTTTAGATATTTTCACTATATATAGATATTTTCACTATATATAGCTCTTCATTCTCACCCAAAAAAGGGATCAGAATTCATAAGCAAAAACTCTTATAACAGCTTTCTTCACAGCTAATAAAAACTCTCTTGAGATCTTTGTGTTTGCTTGCTTTCGACAGAACTTTACAAACCCTAAAGAATCACTTAGATTCTAATTGTGAGATTCGACCGCCACAATTTGGAGCCATCTAAGGGGACAGTAAAGCTTCTTACTCAACAAGCACCACCACACTGAGATCGGAAGAGATGACCATCGACAAAGACACAGCAGCAAACCACATGAGAGACATCGCCAGGAGCGACAACACCGGTGACAACCGCATCGATAACACCGGTGACAACGGCGTCGACAGCAGCAGCAGCGGCAGTAGCGGCAGCAGCAGCAGCAGCAGCAGCAGCAGCAGCAGCAGCAGCGGCAACAGCAGCAACGAGGACTCTTCGGCGTCATCGCCAGACAACTTGACCAGCAGCAGCAACAGCAACAAGGATTCCTCGGCGTCGCAGCACAACACGACCACCAGGAGCAGCCAGGCAGGCGACGACGATGTCGACGTCACCACGACGAATCCGACAACCTTGGGCGAACTGAAGGATATGTTGAAGACTCTTCTCAAGAAGTCAGCGGAGCAGGAAGACATACTGAAGGCTCTCACGACAGCAAGTAAGGTGCGCGAAAAGGGCCGAGCACGACGATCGCTTGGGCGGTTCAGGCTGCACAGCCTCCGCTTCGCAACGCCACGCACTGTACGGAGAACCAAAAGTGATATAACACAACCACTGTCACTGCGAGCTGCGGATCCAACTCCAAAACGAACCAACGGACCAACGAGCACAGGACCAGCTGCTTCAAGAAGGATTGTGCAGAAACGCCGAGCTTCTTCGGCAAGGATCGCGCAGGAACGCCAAACTCCTTCAGGAAGGATCGCACAGGAACGCCAAGCTGCTTCACGAAGGATCGCGCAGCACCGCCAAGCTGCTTCAGGAGGGATCGCGCAGACGGTCGGCACAGACGACAACCCCCGCAGGACACGCACCTCAAGGAAATGCAGCACACCCGCAGGGAGAGACCGATCCCAGGCTCGTCGAAACAGCACGGACATCGAGCGCGACCAAGATCTTGCTGACGAAGAAAGACATCTCTACTCGACCAAGAAGTTCGAGCTCGAACAGGAACGCAAGGCCCTGCTCCAAACTCAGAACGATGAGATGGCTAAGATGCAAGCACAACTGGAGCGCGCCACCTCCGACTTTAGGGTCGCACGGTCCCAGATGCACAGAGAGATTACGAGCACTAATGAGCGCATTACGGAACTTACAACGTGCCTTAACGTCACTGCAATCAAAGCTCATAAGGCCGAGACAACGTTGAACAGAATAACCAACTACCGACACGATGCGACTAAGAACCACAAATTCGAAGTTAGAACGACACGTTTTCATGAAGGAGAGTTAGTCTTACGGAAAGTCTCCCGAAACACTGTAGAACTCGAAGCCGACAAACTTGGAGCTCACTGGGAAGGACCTTACAAAGTCACCAAGGTGGTCAAACCAGGTGTCTATGAATTGGCCAACATGGCAGACGTTCCAGTCCCACGATCATGGAACGCTAGGCATCTCAAGAAGTACTACTACTAAGTAACTTCACTTGAACTACGAGGCGGCTTGATCCCTGCAAAGGGTACGTAGGCAACCCATTTTCGGATGGGTACAGCTGTCCCCCTCCTTAAAAAAAGGGGGGAGTGGGTACGTATACTCGTATACTTCCCTTTTCATACACGGATTACCGTTCTAAATCAATCAAAAGCCAAGTGTCTACTTGCACATTTATCAAAAGCCAAGTGTTTACTTGCACATTTATCAAAAGCCAAGTGTTGTACTTGCACATTTATCAAAAGCCAAGTGTTTACTTGCACATTTATCAAAAGCCAAGTGTCTACTTGCACATTTGTCAAAAGCCAAGTGTTTTACTTGCACATTTATCAAAAGCCAAGTGTTTTACTTGCAAACTTATCAAAAGCCAAGTATTTACTTGCAAACTTATCAAAAGCCAAGTATTTACTTGCAAACTTATCAAAAGCCAAGTGTTCACTTGCAAACTTATCAAAAATCAATTATCAGAAGCCAAGTTTTCACTTGCATATTCATCCAAAGTCTTTTCAGAAACAGACTTCTTCTCCTTGTTAACTCGTTGCTGTTGGCCACAGTGACGAACTCTTTACATCCCCAGCGGATAAAGCGCGCTATATAAATTCAGTGTTCATTGCTGGAGCGGACTTGTTCACGGGAACATATCTGTAAACCAGAATGTTCAACTCAGAAACCCAGCACACAACAAATCGCTGGTCTAATTTCAGTGTTCATTGCTGGAGCGGACTTGTTCACAGGAACATATCCGTAAACCAGAATGTTCAACTCATAAACCCAGCACACAACTAACCGCTGGTCTAAATCTTATGTTCATTGCTGGAGCGGACTTGTTCACGGAAGCATATCCATAAACCAGAATGTTCATCTCAAAAACCCAACAACTTCGTAGGTCATTACGCAATAACGTGGTCATTTTCGGAGCAGGCGTGTCGATGCAGACTCGTCTGTAAACCGAAATGATCATTAGAAAACCCAGTTAACTTAACACTGGTCCCAACAACAATATAGTTGATCTTTGGAAACAAACCAATTAACGACAGCCTGTCTCACAACAAGGATAAGCATCATCCTAACTCAAATCGTTATCTCAAATAACGTAAGGCAAAAATGATGATAATTCTGAAGAAAAGGATAAACACCATCCAAGTTGAATCATATGCTAAGTCTGAAATCAAAAGTACGACAAAGTGCTAAAATAAAAATCAACTAAGGTTCGATCTCCTCAACGCCATCGACAGTCTCAACGGCTTGCTCAGAAGGAATCGCCGCCGCAGAGTTCGACGAGTTATCATCGCTTGACGAACTCGAAGAACTCGAATCTGAGTCAGCCACCTCTTCAACGGCATCAGCGTTCAAATCCACAACTCGATCATCAGCCGTGCCAGTAGGCGAATCCTTAAGGATCCCTTCAAGTTCGCGCACATGCATAGCAAATACCCCATCCGCGAGCGATAGGTCTGCCTCCTGCTTCACAAGGTCAACGAACTCTTCACCGAGATCAGGCGCCTTGTCACTCTGAAGAAGCTTTATGAACTCAATGTTACTCCGGACTTCGGCAAGATCAATTATATCAATACTCGGCTGGTCATTGATCATTTTGATCTTCTCCTTGGCGCGATCGATCTTCGCCTCGTACCTTGCCGCCAGCTCACGCTTCGCTTCTTCTACAGCCCGCTGCACAGCCGTATCTTGAAGCTTGGCAGCAACATCTAATCGGGTGGTAAGGTCGAAGACGCTTCCTCTCGGATTCAGACTCCGTGAATGTTCCGTCCATCTTGCGACGTCTATCTTCGGTTTCCTTCATAGCAGCTTGGAGAGTAGCAACGCGTTCCTCTGCATCCCTTTTCTGCTTCTTATGATCGTCACAAGCCTTCTGAACATTTGCAAGCTGACGAGTCAGCGAGCGTACAACCACCTCATAGTCAATCGCGAGCTTGTTAAGTGAAGAAAGGAACTGCCAAACCAAGGAACAGATCACGGAAAATAAGTTACAAGATCAGGAAGAAGGAAAAGGCAAATCACTATCTCACGAGAGTTGCCACGAAGTCGTACCGTCATACAATCGAATGCCATGCTTGAGTAAGATCTCTTCTTCGACATCTCTGCTGGAGGAGGAAACTCAGTGCCTGGGAAGACAATCTGGGACAAATGCGATGCCGCCCGCGCAGCATCACCAAAGGATTCCTTCGTACCAGAAGGAATAGTGGAAGTCGTCACCACACGATCACATCGAGGAGTTGAAGCGTGCCTCGATCTGTTCAAGTCATCTTTGCCAACACTGATTTTCTCCTTCTCTTCTCGCGAACACATACGAGTTGCTCCTGCATGATCATCCCTTCCCCTTATGTCATGGTGACGCCTATGCGATGATTCAGATCGACGATCGGTGATGACAATATTTCGCTCTAACTCAGGACGACGCGACCTAGGTGCAAGGGTTCCAGTAGTGCCAGCTCTGGGGACTGACATCAACGGTCTAGCTTGTTGAGACACTCTCGTGTTCAAATCTGTCCTGGCCTCGGCAGTTCTCCTCTCACGAGCAGATGGTTTCTTCGCATTGTCTGACATCTCTAGTGACGAATTAATGAAGTAACTCCAAAGCAACGAACAAGCACCTCAATTCTCCTCTCCGCTGCACCAATAAGCAACGATCGAAGTCAGTTTTTCTCCACAGACCTAGCCTTGTAATCGAGCCGTCGAGTCGCCGAGTTAAAAAAAAAAAAAAGAAAAAAAAAAAACGAGTTAACTCAGTGAGTCAACTCGGCCGAGTCAACTCACTGAGTCAACTCGTCCGAGTCAGCTCACTGAGTCAACTCGTGCGAGTCAACCCAGTGAGCTGACTCAGTGAGTCAACTCGCGAGGTTTGAAAGACCGCCGTTTCTTCCACCGGATCTCTCCGTGCCATCGTCTCGGCTCGTCCTCACCTCGTCGCCGCTCTCTCTCTCTTCTCCTCGGCGTAGATCCACCACGAAACCTCCGTTGAAGATGATGGACGTGATGATCTCTCTCTCCTTACGTTGAAGACATGGGAGCGATGAACAATTTTGGTGGCCGTTGCATCACGAACACATAGCATCGGATCTCGAACAAGCCAACCTCGTTGCATCACGAACACGATTCAACTGAATACTCCTCTCGCCGAAGACAAACTACGAACCGCGACGAGATACGAACCCCGCGAGACAGCGCCGGCGGCGAAGGGAGGCGGCGACGGTTACACATCTTCAACGAAGAAGACGAGATCAGAGCTCGAAAACGGCGGCCACGGCTCCAAAAAAAAAAAAAAAAAAAAAAAAAAAACCAAAAGAAAAAAAATAACAATAAAATAAGGAGGAGCATATATGATTTTTTACCTTTTGTTGGGGGAAAGTGATTTGGTAGAAAATAATGTCCTGGTAGCAGGCCTATTTATACTGGGAGGATTTCCTAAAATCATTAGGTTTCTCTAAAAATTCCTAAAACTTCCCAGCAGGCCTCAAAGCCCATCAACGCACCAAGATCATCGACCTCCTCAGTCTCCTGAGACAATAGAAAAAGAAATAAGCCCAGAACAACACGCAGACATCAGCTCCACACGGAATAACAAGAATTTCCCGAGTTCGATGACAAGACGTCCACGCTTGGCAACTTCGCACTCCAACATATCGATCTCAGACTTCAGAAACTTCTACCTTGGCATCATCATAACTTGATACTACCAAGCTGGGGGGCTAACTGTAGGGGTCATATTTCACCCCTGTGAGATCGATATAGCGACGAGATCAACTCTGCAATATCCTGACGAAATGACGACGAATCTACGAAGGCTCAGCCTGAATTTGGGCCCAAAATGACATTAAACCCATGAGCAAAATAGGCTTAATAGAGTAATGGACTTAAATTAGATTTATTGTTTAATGGGCCAGATCCATTTTATTAGCTGGTCCATTTTAGATATTTTCACTATATATAGCTCTTCATTCTCACCCAAAAAAGGGATCAGAATTCATAAGCAAAAACTCTTGTAACAGCTTTCTTCACAGCTAATAAAAACTCTCTTGAGATCTTTGTGTTTGTTTGCTTTCGACAGAACTTTACAAACCCTAAAGAATCACTTAGATTCTAATTGTGAGATTCGACCGCCACAATGACACATGTCAATTAACAAAAAAAGGAAAAATGTTTCTTTGAAAAAAAGGAAAAACGTTTTTAAAAAAAAATGTCATACAGATGATGTGTTTCCGGTTGATCAGATGATAACATGTGTTAACATTTAAAATTAATTAAAGATATATAAAAATAATAATGAAAAATGAACAAAATAATTGTAAAATACATAACCAAAAAGTAAGAAAAATTTCTTATTGTTCAAACTAATTATGAGAAAAGAAAAATTTCTAATAGTTCACACTAACTAGATAAAAAAATTATAATATTTTAAACTAATTATAAAATTCAATTAAGAAAGTAAATAGAGAGCGTAAACCCTAAGAAAAAATAGAGAGGAAAAAAAATCAAATAAGAAAATAATATCGACGAGAGTTTGACACTTTTCAAAATTAATTCACCAAATCATAACATAGTACTTATAATTAAAATTAATTAAGAAAAAATATAATTGAAAATAGAAAAGGAACAAAATAATTGTCAAAACAATTAATCAATTAGTAAAAAGAACATTTCTAATAATCCCAAATTGCTAGGAAAAAATAATTAGTTTAATCAAATTACAAAAATAAAATTAGGAAAAAAATAGAGAGAATATAAAGAATAAAAAACAAAAAAGTAGAGAGGAAAGAAAATTTTAAATTAAGAAAAAAATATGAATGATAAAACAAAAGAATTTTATAAATTGAAAAATAAAAAATTAAAATGAATTTGGAAATCTCAATGTTAAAGTTTATACGCACAAGCATACCAAAAAAAAATAAATCTATAAACATATTTACTTTATAAATATAGTTATAGAATATTACAAAGAAAATAAATTCTTCTACCTATATTTTCAGTGTTAAAAAAGAAATTATATAAAATAAAAATTTATACATGTTACAAAATAATAATAATATATTTTCTATTAAGATCCAAAAGAGTATAGATCCAAAAGGGTATAAATCTCTTTGAAAAATAAAGCGTTGACATCAATAACATCAGTCATAGATTTATATATAATGTTTGATAAAATTATTATAAAATATTTTAACAGGTTTATATGGCATTATTCACGTAAATTTATTGCTTTATAATTTTGATCTATAATATTTTTACTGTTACAAGATTTTATCATATAGCTAACATAAATTCATAATGTGTAAGAATATTTTTTTTTTGTTATTAAGAATATTATTTGAATTCCATTTATATATGTATATTTTTCGGCCTCAATAATATGAATCAAGATATGAGAATTAAGATATAAATTAAATTTTAATAGTTTGAAATTCATGTTTAAATATTTCAAAATACTTTTGTAGTTAAACGGTTACTAATTAAAATTAAAATTTTGATTTTTTTTTTTAATGTGTTTACCCGCGTATTAACGCGGGTCTTATTCTAGTACTATATAAAAGTTGCGGCTATAAGTTTCTAAAGACGTCCACGTAGGATTTAAATCAACCTATAGTATCATGCTACGTCAAATATTTATAATTATGTTAATTTTGTTTTTTGTTGATAATAATTGAAAAATAAAGACGTGATTTCCTTATTTCATAAACTCATAATTGAAATATAATTTCCATTTTTTGTGAATTTATTTTCCTATTTCAATTTTACATACTATAGATTAGGAGTTTCCTTTATTTAAAAGTCTTAAATATTAAAAAAACGTGATATATTTCAAATACAAAAATTTAGGAAAACTCAATTACTATCACATCCTCTATATATTAATAGAGGAGACATTATGTGAAAATCCTATGTGTCATTCTAAGAGGGTTTTAAGGAATTCATTTCTTAATAAAAATTATTAAAAATTATTAAAAATTCTTAATAACAAATATATGGAAATAACAAATATATGATAATTAATATAGAGAATTTTATTTAAGGAATATAGAAAATATTTGAAAATATCTTATTTTTTTCAATAGTACTAGATTTTTTTTATTCGAGTCAAAAGCGGTATTAAAATATTTAAAAACAAAAATTCATGATTATTTTTAATAGATGGGAGAAATGAAAAATAACAAAGATAAAATATATGTATGTTTGATCAAAATTTAGTTTTATTCACAATACATATCATTTTTGTGTATTTATAAATGTTAGAATACACGTCTAAATATTAAATTCAATTAAAATATATATTTAGTTATTTAATCTCACGCTTGACGTAGGTCAAAATCTAGTTCTAATTAATTATAATTATCCCAATAGAATAGGATATTACCTTCATTCTCAATTAACTAAAAGAGAGATTAGAAAAAGTTCTCAATGATCCACAAAAAATAATATAATTACAATAGAGATTAGGAAAGTTTCTAAATTTTAAGCCACATCAAATATTCAAATTAGGAAAATTTCTTAGAGTAATTAAGTAGGAAATATTTTATCAAACAAGAAAATATATTACAACTAGTATTCAAAAAGTATTAAAAAGGAAATATATGCATTATTAAAAAGTATGAAATATTTTTTTTTCTATTCGATTATTATAGAAGATATCAAACATGAAAATATATTACAATTAGCATTCAAAAAAGTATTAAAAAGGAAATATATGTATTATGATAAACATGAAATATTATTTTTTCTATTCGATTATTATAAAAGATATGTGTTGCCCTAATTTTTATATCTATATAATACATATATTTCCTATTTTCAATGCAACTAATTTTATAGCTTTCATCTCTTTTAGGTTTCTTATTATGTTCTAATGTTTTTAACGATTTTTTTTGTTGTTGTTTATTTTTTCTTTTATTCGTTTGTTCGTTGCTATTGCTAATACACATAAGATATACTGTAGTTTTTTTCTCAGTTTTAATCTTTTGTTCTGTGTATTTATTTGTTTGTAGGATTTTTTTAAAAGAGTCTTAACAATTGAATACAATAAAACATCGATTCTAACAAAAACGTTCCTGGTAACTTTTCTCTATTGTTACTTTCTTTTTGTAGATGGGGAAATACTTTTAATCTTTTTAAGTTTTTTTCTTTATAACACGAGGTATGAATTTTGTTTTTTTATTTTTTTCTTCGTTTTCCATTGTTCCTAATATATTTGCTATTCATTGACGTAATTTCTCCTATTTTCAATTGTTATACAATCTCTCATATACTATTATGTGGACAATTATTATTACATTCAGATCTAGCTCTATGGATATAGAGTTTCAAGTTTCTTTTGAGCTCAACCGCCTATGTTCAAATCCCAAGGTTGTAATTTTTACTTCTTTTTTTTATTACTTTAGTTAGCTACAAATAATTTTGTTGTATCTTAGATAGTACTTTGTGCTAAATCTGAAATCATAATATTTTGAAACCAAGTCCATATCAACATTTAAAATTATGTTAATCTTTTTTTTGTTTATAGAGAATTTTTATTTTTGTAAAGCAACATTATTTTTATGTTAATCAAAACATTTCTGTTTTAAAGTTGAATTTGTTTTATTTTTACAAGTTTTTCCATTTAATTTTTAAAAGGGTAAATTAAAATATATGGATAACTGAATATTAAAATTACAAGCAAATTGGAAACATTGAATTTTACTTGATAATCCTAACATTAAACATCATCACATTTTATTAGTCAATTTATATTCTTTTTATGTTATTAGCATCCTAGAAAACAAGTTTGATAATGTTTTTAATGGCTTGAAGCTAAATGTGGAGAATAATAGGAGAGTTGAGAGGTTATTAATATGGTTAAAGAACATAATAGGTGAACGAGCAAACATATTATACTACAAATATTAGAATTTTGTTGTTGTAAAAAAGATAAAATAATAGAATTTATTTTACATTGATTGATTGGTGTGTACAATGTGTTTTAATATTTAGTTCCAATGAAATAAAATTTAACTAGATTTAGTCTAACATATTTTAGTATTTGAATTAGAGACTCACTGGATTATTGTCAAAGAAAAAAAGGAACAAGAGAGGTAATTTAGAGTTTAAAAGTAAAACAGTGAGTATAATATACTTAAAATCAATCAGACCACGTGTTATAAAGGCTTTGTGTGTGGTTAAATCATCAAATGTATCTGAACACTAATAATCATCAATAACTTTTAAAGTTAAAACATCTTTATGGAGTTTGGACATATGGTGGTAGTTGCAAATATTCAACAAAGTTAATCCTTTGTGAGAAAGTAAAATTTAATTATCATGAGTCTGGATTAAAACTCCACAAATTTGAAGTAACTAAATTTAGTTTTTCTAATACTTTTAAATCTTATAGTTGATTACATAAATATGTTTGACAATTTGTTTTTGAAGTACTACAAAATTCGTTAAATGTGGAACCTTTACATAATCATCAATTGATTTTAAACATATAAAGTTACAAAAGATCTCATTCAATTTTTGTCTAGGGAATACATTGAAAGTAGAATATTTATAGCGTGGATGGAAAAACATAAAATCCGAAGATGCCTGTCAATTAACTTCAATAAAATGTGGACTGAACAAATACAAATTAGTGATACAAATTTGTAAAATAATTATCTAATTCTCTATAATTGCTTCATTTTCTTACCATTATATTTTTACATCCGTATATGTCAATATCTTCTGATTTGAAAATTAAAAAATCCAAATTTATATGAATTAAACTCATTGATAAAACAAATCCATGGGTACGCGTGGATATAAAATCTAGTCCTATATATAAGATGAGTTTACACTCATAAGGCAATGACACATAAGCACTCTCCTTTTTATATCACCTCTAATTTTTTAAATTTTAATGGCAGTCAACCACATTTTAATGACATTAAAAGCATTAAAAAAAAAAGAACCCTAAGCGTTTTTGTCTTCATTCAAATTACTCTTATGCATGCAGTCACAATAACCAATTAAATCCACTCTCCTTCTCGGGTAGAGTTTGAGATTAACTAATTAGGTTTTGTTTTGTATTGTTGATTTGGGATTGTGGGATTGGATTTTTTATCTGCCTTGTATTCCAGTAATGTTGATAGATGGATGATTTGTTTTGTTTCTTATGGTGTAGAGAGGCGAGAGCATTGCAAGAGAAGGCGGCTAGAAAGGCAGAACTGTCAATGGGAGGAGGGAAGCATGACCATTTCCTTAGCGTTTGGGAAAAAATCAAGAAATAAGAACTGAAGTTGATAACAGAGTAACATTGATTTGCATAATAAACTGGGAGTATCCATAAATCTTACCTTATTTTTAATATAGTTGATTCTTTGTCTAAGTTGCTGGGACAATATATTCGAGAGCCAAAGATTTCCTTTTCGATTGGTAAGTTGGACACAAGCAGTTCCGAGACAAGTTCCAATTTGTTTTTTTTTTTAAATGTCGATAAACAAATTATAAACCCAAGATAATTTTGTTTTTTTAACCTTGAGTTATCGGTCATAGCGAACTCCATATTAATTTCTTTCATGGAAGTGGAATATATGTAGGGTAAAAAAAACGTTAATGCCTTCTACTCTCGACATAAAAATTCATAATGTCCATGGGTAAGAATGTAAGATCATTTACCTTAGCATCTTCTTTTATTCCTCTTTAATTGATGGGTTTATGAAAGATGCCTTACGACACATGTGTTGAAATTGTTTTGGTTTTGTTTACGTACACAACGATCCATTTTATTTGTTTGTTTTGTCCTGTAGCAGCATTCTATTGGTATTCTTAGATAAATATCGGCAAAACAGTATGGCAGAATTAGACAGGCGGGGGAACCCATAAAGATCTTTCGGTAAGAGTTTGTGCGTTCATTGGATTTTTGTAAAGGAGGTTAGAAAAAACAAAAAGGTGAAATTATCGTATTTTCGAAAAACAGATTGTTGAAACTCAATATACAAGTATGAGATTATTAATTCACCTGAATTATTTACAAGCTTCATTAATTATTATGGTACCCTCTTAACTAAATAGACACAAACAATAAAAGCTCTCATCTTTACTTAGAGGCCAACTCGCCAATGGGAGTCCATATTTTTTAAGGCTTCTCATGATTTTTCTCCAATTGAACATCTAAGGCCAATGGGAGTACTATACTGGTTTGTTTTATATTTGCTTGGGTGATTTGGTAGATTCTAAGAACTTTAATTCTGTATCTAATGGCTTTATCAATAAATTTCTTGGTATTCAAATTTTTATTTGTTTGTGAAACTAAAAAAAAAATTGCATTACAAAAAACTCAGCGTGTATACGCGAGTATTCATCTAGTATATTCATATATATAATAGATGACTTCCCCTCACAAAGATTTTCCACCTAAGCTATCCTCTCCATGACACATCATCAAAGAAAAAAAGAAAAATCATTATCGTTAGTATTCGTTTGCTTAGAATCATTAAGTCCCTAGAATATGCATCCGAGTACCAAAGCGACACTAAAATTCAGTGAAGAAAAGTTCCAACGATCCTTCTTCTTCATATATAGTTGCATAGCTATTGTGTCTTCCTCTTCTTTCGTCTAGGGTTTATTGGGCAAAGAAAATTATCGATACCATCTGTGTATTAGAAGTAGAACGAAAGGGGAAGAAGGCAAGCAAAGGGATAAACACCGTAGATTTATCATCAATCTTCATAAATTTTTATACCAAAACAATGAATCATGGTTTCAACAAAATCCATTCATCTCATAAAAAAAAAGAGTATCGAAGACTCCTAAGCTTCAATCGTCTTTCTAATTTGGCCGATCGAAACTATCTCCACGGGTCAGGCATCGTAACTCCCTATACCACTACAAGAAAACAGCAAATGAGCCACTCCCAAAAATGTCACAAAACAGTCACAAAATCACCATTTGCGATTACTTAGAGACTAAAATAAAGAGTCACTAATATTTCGTTGCTAATTAAATTAGTCGCTAATTAGAGACTAACGTTTGACTGCTTAAAGTAGTCGCATATATACGACCATTTTATGACGAACTGCAGTAGTCGCATATGAGGGATTATTTTATGACTGAATTTTCTGGTTGTGAAATAGCGACTGATTAGCAACTACAGTTTTAGTAATAAAACTGCGTCGAGTTTAAGACTATAAATTGTTAGCAAATGAATTTAGATAGTCGCAAATTAGTTGTGAAAGAGTAGTATATGAGTGACTAAAGTGCATCCATATTGGTTGGTACCTTGATTTTGTTTGTTGCAAAATAGTAAGAAATGTGCAACCAATTTGCAACTTCAATAACGAAAATACAAAATTATATATGCATATGAAATTATATTTGTTTATCGAAATTAAAACAACAAAAACAAAAGAAAACCCGAATGTTGAAACACCAGACTAAAACAAGTCAGTCTTGACCACAAAATAAATAAAAGTAAAACATAATTATGTTTCAAAAGGTTTGACATGAAGCCAAACGTAGTTACTGAAAGTTTCAAAAGCATAAACTAGAAGGCGCGTGGTGCTCTAAAAGCATAAACAAAAAGCATAAACATAGCCAAAGGCTACGGGTTGATGGCAGGTGTGGTGCCTGGTGCAGAAAGTGCAGTGATTGGTGCAGGCAAAGGAGAGTTGGCTGGTGAAGTCTCCCCGTAAGCTGCGAAGCGGGGATCAGTGTTCTTCATGAATGTGAGAAGCTTCTCCATTTCGGAGATCCGAGCTTGATCTTTGTGATGCTGCTCATCATGTTGAGCATTCTCCTCATCACGTCGAGCATTCTCCTCTTCTTGAGCAGCTATTTTACGACGAGCTGTTTCAAGTTGTTCATGGATCTCTACAATCGATGTTGTAGAAAAGCTTGCATAACTCTCTTTCCTTTTCCCTTTACGGATCTGGTCAGCTAGTTGTTCAAGTCCAAATGGGGTTTCCCTTTGAATCAGTGTGAGTACACTAAAAGAACAAAAACCAAAATCAGATAGTTAACTAAATTGAGACTATGACATGAAGCTAAACAGGTAGGTTAAGAATTTTTCAAACAAACCATGACGATGCTTAAAGATCCAAAACCAGAATGATTGATAATGAATCAAAACCAATATCATAATTTGAACCAACAGAATGAATGATTCAAAGTAGACATAATGATTGAAAACCAATACCAAAATGATTCACAAGTCTAAAATGAGTCATTTTCCAGAATGAATGCTTAACCAACAATAGAAAGATTCAGAAGAAGAAACTCAAAGACGACCAATATATTCGTCCATAAACATTAAACAATCAACCAACAAAAAGTATTAGTAAAACTGAGAAATGACCAGTTGATGACAAATGGAAACATAAGATCATGCAAAATTCATGCAAAAGAAAGACAAAACTATAGTGAAGAGAAAGGGAAAAATACCTTGAGAAAGATTTCATTCTTTCGGTCGATGGTGAGGTTGCGATGAGTAGAATTTTCAGAATCGTTATCAGAAATTTCTGGGCCATTGGGATCATCCTCAGACGTTATCTCACGTAAGTTCTTTTCATAAGCATCAGCAATTTGTTTTGCTTTGTGATCAACAAAGGTTCCATCTTCTGTTGTATGTGTCCGCATAAACACTTCTCCATATGAAACAGGACGACCTAATTCCTCCTCCGGTTATGATAGAAAAAGGTTACTGCATATATGTTGGTCTAATTAGATAGAAGTTTCTAATTAGCTAGGAAGTAGATTTACCATTTCCTGTTGGACTCGCAAGAAGGATTAGCAAACCAAGATCATAAGCAAATATATCCGACAAATGCTTTATTCCTTTATGTTTTATTCTTTGTTATGGTGGAATTAGTTAGACTAATGAATGTGCATACCATAATACAATGAAGCTTTCACAGTAAGAGAAGTTGATACACGCAGCGTGATAGTTTTTGACACCAATACAATCATAACTATAAAGATGCAAATGAATACCATTATACATGTACACTGCTACTTTGACCAATCCAAAATTTAAAACGTTTCTAAAAAGAAGAGAAGTTACCACGTATTTTTGACGACATGGATTGGATGCTCACACAAGACAGGCAGCTGTGCTCGGCCAGGAATGTGAAGAAGATCATCCAACAGCTGTTCAAAATCTGCATCTGGATTGGGAGCAACCACCTCGGGTTCTTCCTCGCCATCACTATCAATGTCGGGAAACTGACCAGCCACCTCTTGTTGATGGGGAATGAGAACTGGCGGAGGCTGCGGCTGAGGAATTTGAACAGGCGGCGATGATTTGGGGATCTTTATCCGACACTTCTTTAATAAAGGAGTCTCCAAATTGGGTTTGGGAGGAATTAACGCGCCCAATACACCAACAAAATTTTGCAGAAAAGCCCAAATGTTTTTGAACTCAAAATTAAAAATATTTGAATGTAGTCGCAAACTAGACACAAATGTTAACACAGTCGCAAAGTAGTAGCACGTCTGATACTGTTTTGTGACCATTTTTGTAGTTGCAAATCAAAACACTAAACCCTAATCCCTAAACATTTAGAAGCAAAGTTTTGAGCCATTTAGTGTTAAACTTAGTTGTTTGTTGATTAAGAGGGATTTCTCTATGATTATATAGGGCAAAGTGTTGTTAATAGAATGAATTCACAATGATATAACACTTGAACAAAGATTTTATTGAAATATCAAGTAGTTTATCCTAATATATCTAGTGGATGACACAAACAATAATTTTGAAATATAAATTTTTAAAATTTGACTGTTATACGATTTATTTAGTGTAACATATAGTTCACATATATGTACATATCTAAAATTAAACTTTTTTGTTGAAATCCTTTGTTAAATTTTTAAAAAAGTTACGGAGAGTTGCTAAACAGTCATAAATATAAGTATCCGTCGCAAATTAGTCACAAATATGGTACTGTTTCTTGTAGTGGCAATTGAAACCCTAAACCCTAAACATTTAGAAGCATAGGTCCAAAAACTAAAACCCGTTACTCGAACCTGAGACCTATTAGAGACATTGCAGTGTTGAAATCCACTAAGCTAATGTTTATATTTTTGGTTGATGTGCGATATAAACTATTATATATATTGATTTTTAGAAAACAACAAAACAAGGGTTTAGCAATATTGCCGAACCTATGACCTACTGAGTTATCATTGAGCTATTGTCACAATTCGAATTATGACAACAATAACTTATATATATATTGCTTAAATTAATTTAAAATTGTATACAAAATATTCAAATACAATACAAACATTCATTTTAAATCCCATACATATTATTTAAATATAATGCAATGCTTAATTTAAAATCTCATACATATTATTTAAATATAATGCAATGCTTAATTTAAGATCTCATACATATTATTCAAGTTTCTTCATCTCATCTTCAGAGGAAGATGATAAATTACAAAGAAATTCATCTTCGGCTCGGCGTCTCTAATTTCGAAATCAATTTCTTCCCCTGGATGTTTTATGTCGACCAAACTATCGACAACAATTTCTTCAACCATTTCCGTCATACTACCATCTTCTGTTTGTTGCAAAATGACCAACTGTTTCTCGTTATACTTTCCTTCAATGTGATTCCTCGGATTAACTTTAGTACTGTATTCCACAATTTTCGAGGACGTCTAGTAAATGGATATGGAAGAGTTTTGACATTTAAAACACGGGCAATATATCTTACCTCCACTGCTTAAAACTAAGTCCTGGATGCTTGCGAAGTTGATGAATTGATCGGCCCCTTCTGTAAATTCCCTTGATATATTATTCGTGCGCGGATCGATCCGGTTATACATCCAATCTCGGGATGAGTTCCAGATTTTTTCACCCTTTTTTTCTTTTACGTTTTTTGTTGTTGTTGTTGTTCTAATGGTTTGTGAAAATGAGTAGAGAGTTAGTGGTTTATATAGACAATTTTTTTGGTCATCGATTTGCTACTACTTGAAAATAGTCACTGTTCTGCAACTACTTTGATAAATTAGGTGAGGTACCTAGCACTAATGCGTTTTCAATCTGACATGGCCGACATAAATTTGGCCGACATATCTCTCTACTTTTTCAATTGGCCGACATAAATTTGCAACTTAGTTGTGACTCTTTTGCCATGACCCGAAAACGTCACAAAATAGTTGCAGTTTTGTGACTGACTTGCGACGACGTTGCTGACTAAAAATAGAGTCGTAAAACAGTGTCAAATTAGTGACGCTTTTGCGACTACTCGTAGACAGTCATTTAATAGTCTCAATTCAGTCGCCTATAAGTGACTCTTACAAAACTAATTTAGTTCGTTGTACATGTGCGATTGTTTTGAGACTGTATAGTTGGTAGTCACAACCGTCGCTAAACGGTCTCAAAATAATGTGACTAACAAAACAGTCACAAAAAGTAGTTGCTCATTATCTGTTTTCTTGTAGTGTATACGGACATCTTCTCCAAAGATTCAATTGTAGCCATCCTTCCTCACCAAAGGTTAGTAGTCAAAACTATCTTTCTCTACCTTATTGGTTGGTTCCATCTCCGAACCATGGAATTCAAAATCCTCTATGCAACACTTTCCAAGAATTATTTCCATCTCTGACCCATGATATTAAAATTTGTCTAATGTTCACGTTTATGAAAGTATTCCTGTTCTTATGCTTTCATTGTTTGCTTCTATCCTGTAGAAATTGCGGGAAGCACATGATGCTTGCTCAGACAGGCGTGGACATGTCGTACGTGATTCTTTCTATCTCTCTGATTTCGACAAAGAAATTTATTTTTCCTACGTTCTCATCACATATTAATTACAATCAACACTTAAATGGTGCTCACATCTTCCCCCATATGTCTCTGTGTTTGTTTGGGTGTTAGGGCATTTAACAATTCTTCCTCACATGTTTCTCATACTGAGTCTCATTGACATCGAAAATATCATACGTTGGTGAAGCTTCATATAAACGTCGAACAAGTAAAGAAACGGAGAATTGTCATAGTAGAGAAACAGAGAATTGTTAATACCAAAACATTACAATGAAATGAACTTTGGTTGGTTATATGTTCTTGGTTGAAGCTGATCAGCCTTATAGCTTACAAGTAATTTTAGATATTGAGTGAGAAGAACTACCTGATGATGTACTGAAATTGACTCCAGACATGATACCGTTCTCGAAAATTGCAGTTTGTCAATGTACTCCATGTTAGACATACTGAATTTGAAGTAAAGGTGCAACTCATCTCTCCACCTTCTCAATTTATTTCAGTCGAAGCTAGTATTATATGGCCATAATTGCCATGTATATTCTCTATTCAATAGACAATGCGCGGGTTTTTTTAAATAAAACAAAAAAAAAAAGCAAAGTTTTTAATTACTCTATGTTTAAGTTTTGTTGGACAATAAGGAAATATATCAATTGTTTGGACTTAATTTTGGTATCAGATTTCCATATAAAATGAAAGTCCATGTAAAATGCAGGGGAAGGTAAACAATTTATATTCCTCTTTTTGGAGTCGAATGTTCTAATTGTACTAAAAACTACACACATAATTCAATTGGCCAGAACCACTACAATCGGTCTCAAATGTTTCTTGGAACATTAGAGAAGAGAGAGGAAATATAGTAGAATAAGACTTCTTTCTTTGGTTTTAGCTTCTTCTTTGGTTCATTGTCAATGTCAGACATGGAAATGTGGAGGAAAAAAAAAAAGACGGAGCAAATGATTATGATGAAGACGTAAGCTATAAAGGTGTACGAAGATTCAAAGAACACTCTTAGCGACACTATCATTTCGTAACATAGAAGGAGATGAAGCTTCGTTGAGAAACAAATTCCACTTTAATTTGCACATATAACATCACAAAGCATTATACTTTTGTGTCTCATAATTAATTATACAATCCGCTATCCATTAAAGAAGCAAAAATATTGGGTATAAGGTTCTAACATAGACAATTTTAAAATTTATCTTCGGTATAAACAAAAGCTCATGCGTAGCATAAGCCTCTAAATTGATGCAGATTACAGAGCTCATTATCAATTATTATGATCTAAATAATTCTCTACAACTCTTACCATTTCTAAATATTAGCTTACATTAGCTTAGAAATATCTCAATTCAAATAATCCATAAACCGAACTATTTCCTTCCGAACAAAGCATTAGTCACGAAGCTAGAAGAGCAGACGAAGCAATATTTGTAACAATCACCATTAACATATCATATAATAGCATAGTAAAACTTGATTTTGAAATGCGTTTCATGGTTTACAATAGAGAATTTTAGAGATGTATCCAAACAACTTACACCTTATAGTATTTCCATACATTTTTCAAACGTGACTTTAGCATAGTCAAATAGATCATTATATTTGCCACTTAATGGAATATCAATTAAATAAAAATGGTATACATTGAATTTATCCACATAAACCCTTCATTTCTTCTTCTATACATTTTCCCTACAAAATATATTTAATTCCTCAACTTCACTAATTTTGACAATGTATTGTTTTTTGTCGCTCATTATTATGCGATCTAAAATGGAAAAGCCATCCCGCAATATACACGTTCACCTATAATTATACTAACTAAAAGGAGCTGTTTGAGCCTCCTTAAGCCATCCACATAAGCAAAAAAAACTTGCTCTATAGTGATGCCACGTCAGATGGATTAGCAATTAACGTTTAAGCAAGCTTTGATTTGTTCTCATATCTGTTCTCCTGCAACGAGAAGCCTCTCCGTCTTCCCCAATTCTTCAATTGAATAATTCGATTCATCTTCTCCGGAGTTCTTTATTCGATATCCTTCTTCCTTCCTCCACCTTTACCCTGGATTTAGTATAATACACCGCTACAGAACGACATGTCATCACAATAGATTCTCAGATTAAAGGAGAAGTGTATCACTTTTGGTAAGTGTCTTCGTTCATCCTATGTGACATTTCAAGGGTTTCAGAAAATCACAGTGTTTGAAAATAGATTCGACGTCTTACGATTTATGGAAATTAGTCGCTGAAATCTTAACTATCAAGATTCTCATTTGTAAGAGTTTTTGTCTGTCAATAGATTTCGGTTGTTGTTGATGCTCAAAGGCGTCTTCAACACTCCTATTCTATGGTAGAGTCGGACAAAAAAAGGAATAGAGAGTCGTGGAATTCAAGAGAAGAACAACAGTTACATCTGTTCATCGATATTGGGCTTCGTCTTTTCCCTAAGTGAGTACTTCTCTAGCCACAAAATGGAAGCTCTCTAATTTCTCTACTTTTTCTCATAGTTTCCAAAGATTCTATGTGTTATGGTTGTATTTACAAAACGTCATATGGGGATATAGATTCTCTTCCGATTGCAGGGTATAATTTTTGCTACAAAAATTGTGTCATCTCTTTCTGTAGGCAAACTATAGAGATTACATTACTATATGTTATTCTCTTTTTTTTTTTTCTTTTTTCTCCTCGAGCTTTGACTGTAGAAGAAGCTTCCTAACTGAACATATTATTAAAACTAAAGTGGGTAGACGATGACAAATCTGTGATAGCCGACTAATTTTTAGCTTATTAGTTTTGTGTTTTATGCTCAGAGTCGTCTCTATGTGTACGTTGGCTTCTTATTATAACGAGTTAGCTCTTTCAGTCTTCTAATTTCCTATGTGGATGAATGTAACACATGCAGTAAACAAAAAGAAAGGTCTTGCTCGAGTTGGTGGTGCTTTACGTGAGACGATATAGTGTTCTACGAAAACTCAGGAGGTCCTACCGACGAAGTGGATTTCTAGCTCTCGCTCCAGTAAATATCGTTCTAATCTCTGAATACAAGGTTCACTTTTTCCTAATCCTCTAAATGAAATTTGGTCTTTTTCCCCCTTTTGGTTCTTGCCGTAAATATAGTGCTTAAACAGTTAAGATTGGTTTGATCTTGCTAGCGAATTAGAGTAAAGATGGGAATTTGATATCTCTAACTCTGATTTGTATTTCGCTTGATAGTTAACCAATTAAAATATGATGATGGGAAGTTTGGAAGTTTTTAACCAATTAAAAGCTACACTGGATTTTCATGTTTGCCTGCTCATATGTTATGATTCAATAAAGATGCTTTGGAAAATTGGTGTTGGGATTCTATGAAAATCATAGAGGCTAAAATGAAGACGGTTTTCCAGTTCAACCGTATGCATCCGAGTGTTGAAAATATTGACATTCAAAGAGGAACCAAAAAGGTACGTTTCTTCTTTTCATAGCATGTACTCTCCTTTTTTTCTCCCCCGGACAATACCAAGCATGTATTCTCATATCCTCATAAATTATAAAGATGGAAAGCCTGTTTAGTTTAGATTGTCTACTCAATTTTAGGACATGCTGAATTTCTCCTGTCATGTTTTCAAATTTTTTGGTTCATAGTTGTTGAAGCTATGATCGCAATTTTATAACAAAATTATTTAACTTTACAACTTTGGAATTTTAGCTTTGTAAAGTTACTCTCAGAGCTTTAATTGAGTTCACTTTGGTTTATAATGGTCCATTCACAGGGTGACTCATGGAGTTAGGTACTCTGAAGTACGGAAAATAACGATAATGTTTGAATGCATTGTGATGATAGGCACCATACTCTTTAGTATAATTTAGAGAACCTGGAGTTATAGGTGTCTGAGGTGAGTACTTATCATACCAGTTTCTACGTTTCTTTATTTTCATTCCTCAAAAAACGATGAAATATTAAATCAAGGTGCCGGAGAGTAGCAACTCATAGATTCTGTTTGTAAGTGGTATAAAAGAAAGTATTGTTGATCAAAACACTAATAGTAATTGTTAGGTGATTTGTAACTTATCATATTCATGTATTTCTCTTCTTATCAATGTGTTTCACTCATCCATTGTCGTCTTATGAGAGAGCTTGCATGTCAGAATGTCTTTCGCCCACTTGAAAATAAATATGTGTTATAAGAAACGACACACTACGTCATACTTCTAATCGCAAATGAGATTCAATTAAATTTATCTCTATTGCTACATTAATTTTTGAGGCGTCGATCATGTACACTATATCGCATGTTTGAGGCTGATATAATCGTTTCAATGTGAAAGACTATAGGTGATGATTAATAACATTAAGAAAGAAAAGTAGTATGACTCAAATGCTTTAGTCTCCAACTTAGTAACAAACATCCCAACTAAAGATGCTAATTTCTTAACGTAAAACAATTCTGTGCAATTCATGATTCTTTGTACAATTTTAGATAAAAAATCAATACAATCTATGTTCTAACCCCTCCACTGCTATCACTATCGTTTCGTTTGCATTGTATTTAAGGATGGCTGGAACGAGGAGAAAATCAAGCATTCGAACGAAGTGCAATAAGGATTTTTTGTTTTGGTCGAAAGTGCAATAAGGATTTATATACTGTTTATGAGCTCTAAGTAGAAACAAACATTCATGAATGCTGGTTTTATTATCATATCATATACATTCAAAAGTTTCACGATTAAATATGTTTCATTATGTTTCCATTAGAATGACAAATTTTTTGTGTTTCTTTCCATGGCTAATGCATAATTCTTCACGGCTTTAATATTTTCCAATATGTATAGACTATGTATTTGGAAAATCAAAATCTATTGGAACTTATCGTTATCTATTTCATATTTGATAAATATATAAATTTATTCCAGATCCACAATATTACAAAACTACCATGACATTTTTCTATTCAGACCAAAATTTTAAACAATTCATAAACAACATACCCGGGCTACGCCCGGGTTATCCCCTAGTCTATATAAATAACACAAAGCTAAACCATTTCCATTCACTTCTTAATTCTCTCCAATCTTCAACGTAGAAAATTATTAGATCAACAATTTATACACTTATTTTTCTTATATTCTATTCTCTACTGATTCTTTGTTTTTTTTTTCCATATTCAACGCCATGAGTAAGGAAAAACATAACTTCGCCGACCCAGAACCTAAATCTATTCCTTTCAACAAACTGGTTCAAGGAAGATTCAACCAGGAGATATTGGTTCATGTATTACGTTCATGGGAAGTGTGTAACTTCAAACTAAATGGAGCACTACTAATGAGTCTCGATTGACTTTGCTTGGATGAAAAGGTAAATTCACTACATGCTAAGAATATCTTTGTACTAGATTATTTTATACCTAAATTAAATTTATACTTACGATCCATAACTTTCTATTTTATCACTTAATCCATATTTTTTTAACCAGGACACTAAGAATCAAGCCTCAGTTTACAATACATCGAACGCTATCAAGTGTTTGTTCACGTACATCACCAAAGGAGTAGACAAAGCAACAATTGTTTTCCCAACCTCATCTACTAGACAAGAGTACAACAACATAAAAAGTCCATATTGACGAGATTTAGAATTACCAAGAATGATATTCTAGAAAGAAAAAAAATTAGTGCAGAGAATAAAACCTTCTTTCCTACATGGACCATATGAGAAATATATCTCTTTATTAAAATAGTTCAATTTATAATTGTTTATGTATGATATATATTCTATGTTTTCTAATTATCTTCATCCGTAATATAGCCAAAATGACTACAACAATTTTATTCTAACCAAATCTTTTAACCTGCTTACACTTTAAATTCACAAACAAAAAAGCCCAAAGTTAAAAACTATCATAAAGGTAAAATACGTAGCAAAAAACCCCCAAAAAATATTTTCGCATATCTACGCGGATTATCACCAATTAAGAAATTAGGGCTGCACTGATGACCATAGTTATCGGAATAAAATAAATAATATTTCATACATATGATTGGATATTAATGAAAAATTATCACAAAACTCGATTATATCATTGGAAAAATTCTTGAGAAAGATCATAACTTAATTTTATTGACTGAAAAAATACCTGAACTTTTTTCGTTATCCGATTAATACCCAAACTATTTAACGTTAGTATTTCAATACTCTAACTTTTAAAGTGTTTTGATTTTACTACATAACCATTAACATAGTTAACCCGACTAACGAAAGTTAATAAACGCTGTTAGTTTTTAATGAACAATGTTCTTCCCCAAATTGATTTTGGGGTAGAGCATCCTTATCCACGAGATAATTAGAGTCTCAAGCAATAAAAAAATAATTATTTTGTTGATACTTGCATGAGTCGGTTCTACTAACTGAGACCGAGAGTATATCATGGCCATGTGGCGAGTTTTGATTGGCCGATTCAAGTTTTTTTTTTTGGTTAAATAGTGAATATCACTAATTTCAATAATACCCACATGAATATCATGAATAATGATGCTTTTACTCTAAAAACTCAAATTGATTTTGGAAGGATTTCAGATTTTTCCATGAACAAGAAGCAATCCTTCAAAAACCTTGTAAGAATCATGACACAGAAAAACAAAAACGGAGAGGATTGAAAGGAATGGAGAATTTGGAGACACATTCTGAGTAAAATTCTTTTGTTCTGTTTTTGTGGTTTTCGATTTTCTCTTTGGAGGAAAAAAAATGAGTGGAGGAGGACGCACGTGTGGCTTGCTTGTGATGCATGTGGGAGAAAGGACGAACCAGTGGTGGAGCGCGAGCTATCGAGAAGTTTTCCCTTATTTTTATTTCTTCTCTTTTTCTTTCGGTTTCGAAAATTCATTTTGTTTAGTTTCGTGTACAAAAAAGGTGATGTTTCTCAGAAAAACAAAAACGACGACGACGAAAAACAAAAACAAAAGCAAGCAAGTGTTTAGCTCAAGAACATTATTGATTCATTTCTCAGATTCTTTTGTTTGTTATCAAAATCTTGTTTATGTTAAATTCCCATCGCAAATCCTCTCCGTTTTTGTTTTTCTGTGTCGTGATTCTTACAAGGTTATTGAAGGATTGCTTGCTAAAATCTGAAATCCATCCAAATCAATTTGGGATTTTAGGATTCTTACGTCTCAAAATCAAAATCAATTTAGGGAAGCACACGATAGCAAACACTGTTCATTAAAACTATCAATGTTTATTAACTTCCGTCGGTCGGGTTAACTCCCGTTAATGGTTATATATGTAGTAAAACCATAACATTTTAAAAGTTTGAGTATTGAAATACTAACATTAAATAGTTTGGATAGTAATCGAGTAACCAACAAAATTAGGGTATTTTTTTAGCCAATAAAATTAAGTTAGGGTAGTTAAAAAATTTTTACTAAACTAATGGTAAACTCAATTATAAACTAAGCCCAAGTCCAGTAAAATATAAAACGATTAAGGGATCCGATGGCAAGTGTATTTTTTTTTTTTGTCATGTGGATGTTTTAATGATCTGGATTGAAATCCAAAAGAGCATAACAAGAGTTGACGGACTACACATATGTCCCCATAAGACCAAAAGAGGGAAGCACACAGAAGATTACAATTAACCGCAAAAGACTAAAACCAACACGGATTCAACCCCAAAGCCCGAACAACTAGCACAACATCCAAAGTAACACAAGTACACACCAAAAGTAAACAATCGTAACAAGGCCTTTTAAGTACAAAGTTGGATTGATATACCCAAGAAAACAAACGGAAAAGATTGAAAATTAAGGACATTGTCTCACCAACAAACCATCATATCTCATGTAGGCGCAAAGTAGATCGAGAAGGACAACCAAGTCCAACCGCCAATAATTGAATCCTCCTATAGTGATGTAGTACTACCTTTCGGACTAAGGGCTCCTAAGATTCTATTCCAGCAAGATAGAACCAGAAAACATCTACTTCTCATGGAAATGGCGATGTCGAAAGATCCGACGGTTTGACGCCTCAGTAGAAACCTTTGAGCTAAGAAGACCTCGATCAGGCTTTTGTGTAGTGACAAGGAGCGAAGAAGATCGAAACCGGAAAGATACCAAACCAACCTTCAAAAAGATAGAAATACAGGACCAACAAGAACGATGACCACAAAAACCACCTTTACCAATGCACAAGGCAAACAAAACCAAACTTTTTTAACTAGACACCAACCATGAGATAAAACCACCAGTCTAAATATGTAGTGGTAGCAAACATGTTGCTCCAATGCTCATAGAGCCGACACCACGAGGCCAAGGAAATCTTCACCTCAATGAAAGCTAGCAAAACCGAGCTATCTACAACCAACTCCTTCGACGAAAACAGAGTATACAAGGCCCCCTCTAACCCGACCGATGAAACCAACTCCACGGTGAAGAGCCACCACACAGGGAAGAGAAATCCACCAAAACTGAAACAACCCAGGAAAAAAGAAACACCCCACTCTTTCCACCGTCGCAACACCTCCAAGGAAACCAGATCGTTAAATCCAGTCTTCGGCGAATCACCAACCATAAGTCAGGAAAGAGAGATTATAAAAAAGGTGGGAGGCCAGCACAGGTGCTAAAGGAGCCATCGACTCAATGGCGGACCCAAGATTTGTTTTTAGGAGGTCAATATTTGTTAACACAGGTCAAAAACAAACAAATCACTAATTAGATGGAAAAATAATAATTAAAAAGGTTCAAAGAAGAGGTGTCGAAACATGTCATTGGAGTCAGTTATCCAAGTTTAATACCAAATCATCCACATGACACTAATCAAGAACATGCAAAAACAAAATTTTATAAAAGTTATGGGGTCAATTGACCACCCTCCTTCTTACCTAGCTCCTCCACTGCACCGCCTACCACCCTCCGATCAAAACGTAGGGAAGACTTTGCTTTTGAGAGAAAACGAGTATCGGCAGAGAGGAAAATTTGTTTAACTTCATTAATATATGGCAAGTGTAATTAGTTCGATTCATTAAAGGTATATTCATGGGGGTTGATCTTGGGAACGGAGAGATCGTAACATTAAGTTTAACCAGTCGGTCAAGATTCATTTACTGATATTTTTCCACAAAAACAATGTATAAACGTCATTTGGTTAACACAAATAAAATTACAAAATAGCTAAAGGGTTTAGAACAATCTCCTTCTTAACATCATTTTCACCGACGAAACTGTCTTCTTCGTCGTCTCTGCCGACTCCATGTTAACCGACGAATAAGTCCCACACAACTGTATCGAAGATTTTTTCCTTACGTACCCAACAAAATTTTTTACTTGACAATCATCGGATAAGAAATCTGGAGGAAATCATAAGTTGATGATCAAATCCTCAGGTAAATAACTGCATTCGATCTTATCAGTTTGTTCGATTACGTTTTCCTCTAAAACCATAGCTTAGCTCCTTAAGAGCATGTTTACTCGTAATACTCTTTTCAGTATCATTCAAATTAATTTAGTATTAATTTTATTAATAATTTAATTTATGATATTTGTTGAAGATTTGCAGATTAATGGTGAGACTCAAGAAGAGGAGGAAGAAGAAGAAGAAGAAAGAAGAAAGAAGAAAGAAGAAGAAGAAATAAGAAGATCACAACCACCGACCAGCACCAACCACCGCTTTTCCGTCGCCGACCAGCACCAATCTCCGCTTTTCCGTCACCGACCAGCACCAACCTCCGTTTTTCCGTCGCCAACCAGCACCAATCTCTGCTTTTCCGTCGCCGACCAGCACCAACCTCCGCCACAACCACCGACGCGATCGTGACTTGAAGAAGAAGAAGATCGAAGCCTTGAAGAAGGAAGTCTTGAAGAAGAAGATCGAGACTTGAAGAAAAAGAAGAAGTCTTGAAGAAGAAGAAGGTGACACGTGTGCCGGATGATACGAATCAAAAGTATCAGCGCACTGATACGAATCATAATTATTTGAGACTCAAACCAATTTTTTTATTCTTTTAAAATCTCTGATACTCAAAAAATCTAACCGATAAACATGATCGTAAGAGTAGTCGTAGATTCCAAAGCAAGTAATCTACCTTCTTTTTTTTCATCAACAAGAAAGCTCCATTCCTTAATGGAACATGATATATATTCGCCATATGTGACATATACATGCAACATAATAAAAAACAAAAAAAGAAGTGATATGTACAATATATTAGTAGAAAATACATTCTATTTTCGATAGAGATAAACAAAGTGCTAGAATATACGTTCTGGATACGGTAGTTGATAGACAATGCGATAGAATGCATATTCTAGATACGGTAGATGATATTGCAAATGGTGAAAGAAACATTCTGCGTAGATGTAGATGACATACCATTCAGTATAACATATTTTCTATGGCTCGATAGATACTAATGAACTAGGCAGAACCAACAATCTAAGAGTTCGTAGATTTACTAGCTGTAGACCTTATATTTTGGAAAGCGTAGAAAACAAAATATAAAATTAATTTTCAGCTTTTTATGTACTTTAAAAATATTTGAATACATAGAAATGTCTATCTTTTAAGTTCTTGTAATTATAGTATTTTAAAAAATATTTGATTTTTTTTTGCTAAAAAAATAAAAAAGTGTATTGAGACAAAATCATTTTTAATATGGGGTAATTTTCCAAATTTTCTATATAAATTGTAGCATTGTCTCATAATCAAATAGTAATAAAATTGCGGCATCGAAGAAAAAACATTTCAACAAGTATTTTTATTTTATTTTTGTCGTCCAAATTTCATTTCATTATTATGCCCAATAAGGATAGTCAAAACCAACCAAAAGTTTACATGAAGCGCAAATCATTACAATTGAGATAACGATTGACAAAAAATTAATAAGGATTCAGATAACGATTAACAAAAAAATTAAAGGGTAATCACCTTAGTTAAAATTGAAAATAGCGTTTCGGATCCGAAAAATAAAAGAGAGGAAAATATATTCAATCCCTTATATATTAATTAGGGAATGATTTATGAGAATATGTTGTCATATCTATAATCACTCTCGCTAAAACAATTGTGACATTGTTTGTTAAAATTATGACATGATAATTTTGAATCACTTATATATTAATTAGGGAGTGATTTATGAGAAAATATTTATGTGTCATCCCTACAATCATTCTCACCAAAACAATTGTGATATGGCTAAAATCTTCTACAATGAAATTTATAAGTGTTACCATTACTAAATCAAAAGACTAATGATAAAAAAAATTAAAAAAAAAATCAAAAGATTTTTTAATCAATATATTTTCAGATTTTTCGTTTTTCTTCTAAAATTTTATAAAAATTTGGTTTCTCATTTAAAAATAGTTTAGAAATTAATTATTGTAATAATAAAATTATAGAATATTTTTGATGATATATATTCTTTTTAAAAATAATAATAAAGACTTACAAATTTTTTTAAAATTTTTTTGATATGTTTGTGAAAAAAACTTCCCAAATTTATAACAATAAATATAATTATTCTTTTCAAATATTTTTTTAAGACAAGAAAATTTGAAAGTAATAAAAGAAAATTTAAATCGGAAGCAATTTTTTTTTTTGTAATATGTGTTTCATTTATAAATTTTTTTTTTGGGAAAGTTGCTAAAAATGACCTCAAAATTGATTTGAAATACAAGAATAACCTATATATCTCATGTTTGGCAAAAAATAACTCAAAATGATAGTGAAATTACAACTACATCATTTATGACCAAACAAAAAAAATGTCATAATGACTGTTTTAACCCTATCGAAGTCTGCTACATAATATAAAAATCTACCAGAAAACTTCCGCCAGAAATCCAACTCGTAGACTCCACGTGAAGTCTACTTTTACGGTTTAGTAGACTATCAAATTAGTATACTATATAATTATATTCTATAATTTTATAAATTAACAAAATATATTTTGATAAAATGTTTTGACTGATGACCAAACTATAAACAATTGTGAAGTATAAAAAATAAAATTTCACAAAAATTTCACAAAATTAAACCTATTTAGACAAATTAGGTTGTGAAGTCTACTTTGTGGTTTAGTAGACTACCAAAACAATCTACTATATAATTATATTTTAAATTTAAATTTATAAATTAACAAAAAAAATTTTAATAAATTTTTTTGATTGTTGACCAAACTATAAAAAATTGTGAAGTATGAAAAATAAAATTTCACAAAGTTTCACAAATTAAACCTACTTAGACAAATTAGGCTATGAATTAAATACTATATACTAAACAAAAAGTTACCATATAAGGTACTTCATAACATTTTTTTGGATATTGATGTGATAACATTTTGGCAGTTATTATTTTCCGATATTTATAAGTTTCATGGGTTTATTTATGGTTGTGGTGGTTTAGTTAGATTCATATTTATGGTTTAGGGATTGGATGGTTTAGGGTTTTGAACATGTTTGTACACTTAAGATTAGAGTTAGGGACTATAATTTTTATATTTAAAATGTCAAATTTGCATAAAGTGTTAACTTGTGTAGATAATATACGTTTTGAATGTTTGGAATAAGTTTTGGTCTAGGGTTTCGAAAAATCATTGAAATTAATCGATTTGAGTTTCCGGATAATAAACTTCACGAGAAGTCTACTTAGAGTTTAGGGTTTCATTGAAAAGATTAGGGTTTAGTAGATTTCATTTGAAGTATACTAAACCGAAATTATTAACCTAAGGTTACCTATTGGTATCCCTTTTTTCCTTTTCGTAGTATATCTCTTTTTGTCTCTAATCTCTGAGCTATGTTGAAGATGGACGTTCACGGTTTCGAGGAAATGGACGGCGAGATTAGAGGAGAATGAGAGATTACGGCGGCGAAAGCATTGTACAGCGTAGGCATATCGTCTCTCTACCTCTCTACTCACTTCTTTGACCACCATGTTCTCCGAAGTTCCACTGCTTCTCGCCTCCTTCTCCAGATCCACACTCGCTCTCTCCTTCTCCACTTCTTCTTCTTCTTCTTCGTCTCTTCTTCTTCTTCGTCTCTCTCATATTCCAGAAGAACATGCTTCGAACCCGCATTGTACCGGAAAAAACCTGCTTCAATTTTGGCGATTATCCATCTCTTTGTATTCCGGTTAGTGACGATTCGCTTTTTGTTCTTAAAACCTCTCCCATTTGTGGTTTTCTATTTGGGATTTTTCCGATTGATTTCGTGAAATAACTTTTTTTTAGTCCCTATGAATATAAAATTGGAATTGACCTCTATATGTCTCTGATGCCCTTGTGCTTGGTGGAGTAAATATCACTAGGCCTCATCTGCATACTGTAAGTTTTGAATTCCTGGCGAATGTTATCTACTTTGAAGAGATATTTTTTATGTTTGTTGTTATTCATGCGACATGTAGGGGTCGTATTTCTCCCATACGAGATCGATATAATGACAAGATCAACTCTGCAGTATCCTGACAAAATCGGATCAAGTCTACAAGGGCACAATCTGAATCTAGGCCTAAAATGACATTAAACCCATAATCAAAATGGGTTTAATGTAATTATGGACCTAAATCGGATCAATTCTACAAGGGCCCATTTTATTAGCTGGCTCATTTACTTAACATTATATATATTTTATTGTATTCACCCAAAAAAAGGGTTCAGAACTTTTGGTAGAGAAACTCTCTTGTAATCATCGCTTAACGGAAACATCAATAAAAAAAATCATTTTCTCAGTTTGTGTTATAAGTGAGTCTGCTACATAAAAATTCCCAATCTTCTAAACACCAACACCCTTGACAAATTTAACTGCGTGGATCTGACACCCACACGACCATAACACGTTCTCTTTGTGTTCATTTTTTTTTAATTCATCTATACGTTGGTTATTATCTTCAATTTTCTTGCATCAAAACAAGATTTGAATATTTCTACTTTGAAGAAAGAACAATAAAAGGAAGAAGACATAACAAGAGAAAAAAATAAAAACATACCATAAGATTGTCAAGACAAAACACATGTTTGTGTTAGAGTTACAAACGGAACACTGTAATTTTGGGATCTTTTTACGTGTTCAAAAGATCAGTCCTATACTTTCATATATTCTTATATCGAAGAATTTGGTGTAAGAGATGTAGTATTTTGAGAGAAAAGGAAATTATGCAAGAGATTCTAAGTTATTTATCTAAAGACACGTGATACGCAATCTACTTGTAGACTTCATAAGAAGTCTGTATAAATGAGTTAGATGATAGTTAAACAAGAAAATTAGTTGGATTACAACTGAAGATGTGAAACTCAGACATTAGGAATCCAAGTAATTAACACACATTTTAGATCAAGAAAATCTGAAAAATTCATTATACATAATTTCTAAATGATTTTTTAAATAAAAACTAAAATACAGACTTCAAATACAGTCTACTAGTATAATTAAATCAGACGTCTACCAACAACAGTTAAGTACTACTCAAACAAGAAAATTAATTTATACAATAAATATTACAAATAAATATGTCAAATTCACACAGAATGAAACACATTAGATAACTCACATGTGAGAGCAAGAAAATCTTTAAAAATCATTATAAATAAAGTTATAAATGCATTTATAAGAAAATTAAAATTGCAGACTTCACAAGCAGACTCCTACAGTAGACTTCATACGCAGTCTGCTAGAAAGAGCGAAAGAGTAATTAATCATGAAAAATAGTTGGATTATAACTGAAGATGTGAAACTCAAACATAAGGAAGACAAATAATTAACACACCCTTTAGATCAAGAAAATCTGAAAATTTTATTATACATAATTTTAAAATGACTTTTTAATTAAAAGCTATAATACAGACTTCAAATACAGTCTACTAGTAGACTTAAGTCAGTCGTCTACCAACAACAGCTAAGTACTACTCAAACAAAAAAAATTGATTTATACAACAAATATTGCACCTAAATATGTCAAATTCACCCAGAAGAAAACACATTAGAAAATACTCATGTGGGAGCAACAAAATCTAAACAAATTTCATTATAAATAAGTTTTAAATGCATTTCTAAGAAAATTAAATCAGCAGACTTCACAAGCTGACTTCTAGAGTAGACTGCATATGAAGTCTACAAAATGAGTTATTTTTGCAATTACGGCAAACGCTAGCAGACTCTATTAGAAGTTTATTGGGTTATTTTTGCATTTGACCAGAGTTCGACTTTTTCGAGCGAAATAAAAAGGTTATTTTCGTAATTGACCAGAGTTTGACTTTTTTCCAGTAGACTTTTTCTGTACTCTACTAAATATGCGGAAAACCATTGATATCCAGTACACTCTATAAGAAGTCTGCTGAAATAAGTATACTGCAGATAGAGTCTGCTCTATAAGGAGGGATTATATTTGCAATTGATCAAATTATTGACTTTACCAATAGACTCCATCTGAAGTCTACTCTGTAAAGAGGTTAGTTTTGTTTTTGGCCAAATATCAAATTAATTTATCAGTAGACTTCTTTAGAAGTTTGCTATTTATAATTGAATTAATAGCAGACTGCATAAGAAGTATGTCGAGAAATGTTTTTCCTGGTCAATTATTGAGATTTTGGTCAAACGCAAAACTAACTCGTCCGTACAAAATAGATTTCAGATTGCGTCTGCTCAAAAAGTCAACAATCTGGTAAATGCCAGAAATAACCTCGAAGCAGACTCTATCTGCAGTCTCCGGTCAGCGTCACCACCGAAAATCTACTATAAAAAGTCAAGTTTTGGTCAAATGCAAAAGTAACCCATTTTCAAGTAGACTTCATGTGAAGTCTACGAGTTTTTTTTGGTATTGAAGGAAAAGAAACAGACTCCACGAGTAGTTTATTTTGAATATTTTTTTAAAAAGGCAATTGCAAATCTAACATTTCGTTGACTAGCAGACTTCTTATGCAGTCTACTATCGCGAACCAGATAAAAAAACACGGTTTTCAGCTCTGTTTCCACCGTAGAGCTCGGTTTTCAGCTCTTTCAAGCACCTGAAACATCTAATCTGACCGTTAACAAATAAGCTCAGTCATCGTTTATGCAAGAACCATTGAAAATCGATAGATTTGGAGTGAAAGAATTTTGAAAACCAAATTTCTATAGTTTTTTGGATGAAATTGAAGAGGAAATGGGTGAAGAATAAGTAATGAGTTCACAAAAAAAAGCTCTTATCAACGCAAAATCAGTTGGAGAAGCATTTAGAGCTTGATTTTGGTTGTTCATGGTGGTTGAAAATATTGATGATAATAGCATTTTCCTAAATAAGTTGATATATTTGGGTATTTATTTGGTGAGTTTGTATGTCTGATTTTTTAAAAAAATTAAATCAAATATAATGACATTTCCGTAAATAAGTTTAATTTTATAGTTGGTTTTATAAACTTTTGATGAGAGAAGAACGAGGGTTTAGAATTGTAATTGAACCCTAAATTTTGGGTTAATTCAATAAGTTTCCGTTTTTTTGTCAACCATTTATAAAATTTATAATTATATACTTTATAAATTAAATTATTAAGTAAGTTATTTGTATTCTAAATTCTACTTTAGATATTCTAAATTTAATATTTTTTTAAAAAAGTCTATTGTATTAAATAATTATATATTTTGATTTGATATATTTACATATATATAATAAATAAATGATAAAACTAAATTTTTGAAATTGATATGATTAATAATAACGATATTATTGATTAAAAAAATTAATAACAAAAAAATCACCAACAATGCGTCTATAATAAAAATCAAAATAACAACATATTTCATATTTTTAAAGGTTTCTACACCAGGTCTGGGGTTTGAATCACAGCCAATATAGTTTATTGGAGACTAATGGAGGAACGCTTTTTAGAGGTTCTATTGGAGATGTCGTACATGTTGGAGATGTCGTACATGTTAAGCTGATCGTCGGGGAGAGTCTGTCTATCGTGGAAGATGTCGTACATGCAGAGCCATTCGTCGATGAGAGCTTGTCTATCATGAGAGATGTCGTACATGGAGAGTTGCATCATGGAGACGTATGTGGAAGGTATTCACCATAATTGCATAGGTATGAGGTAGTTGAATATCATCATTAGATTACTAATAATGATGTAATATCTATGATAATATAGACGTTTAAAACAAAAAAAAATGTAGGTGGAAGAATCACATTAGAAAATACATTTGAGAGTACCGTAATTATAGACCAACGTGAAGGATGTTTGAGTAATTATACCATGACCAAACCTAAAAAGGTAAAGGACAGAACAGAAGTGAGTACAGATGAAAAGTCGGATCTAGATTTTGCCGAACCTTCTCTTCTTCGTTTTCCCCTTTCAAAGATGAAATCAAATTCTCGAATTTTTGTGCCTTCCAATAGCGTTTGCTCATATCTCCTGCGATCTGCTCCTGGAAAGCGATCATCGAAGGCTTTTCTCAGGCGGATTAGATTTTAATTTTCGATCATATGCGGGGTAGTGTTTCTTCTCTAGCTATTGGTAATTTATATTCAGTTTTGGTCATAATTGAATCAAATGCTTCTTGCTAATCCTCTCAGACAACAAGAAACTTTATTCTTGCATTTTGTAGGACTCCCCTCTCAGCAATTATGTAATGTTTACTTGCAATTACATTCTTCCTAGGTTATAATACCTCCATCTTTTCTTAGAGGAACCAGGATGTGTCGGATCCGTACAGAAAAACTTGGTTGAGTCTAGAGAAGCTTGGATTGCGTGTATATATATATATGTGAGTTTCCACTCTCCGATTACATTATATCCTCACCCAAATAATGATGTGGTTTCGTAGCTCAATATCACTTCTAATAAGCTTGCCTCTGTGGCAACAGGTTAATTTGCACAGTAGGTATGTTGCTTCCACCTCCAGGATCGAAGCAAAACTCAGTTGGGTGAGTTTCATAGCGAACATTTCTTATGCTTCATTGTTGTATTAAACATCATGAGCTTATGTCTTGTGTGCTAGTGTCAATTGGAGACAATGGATAGTGGAAATGTGTTTTCTTAGAGCTGCATGACATTCTGAGCAGAGTGCTGATTTAGATCCCTTGATCATAGAGTAAAATATGAGGTACACATCAACAAGTTTTCTTCTTTTTGCTTTTTGATCAAAAGTCAATGGGCATACAATGTATGTGTTGATGCAAACAGTTAAGTAAGTGTCATTTTTCTTCATCTCTACAGGGACGTTATGTGTATGGTGACAAGTATCTTGCTTCTCTGGCGGGTCTTTGGTGTATCCTTTTATGACCTGGATGTTTCTCTTTGTGCGGTTTGGTTGTCCTGGATATTTTGTCAAAGTGTTGGCATTATTCTGACACTCAATGATAATACGCAAAATCTGACACTTAGGTGTCTCAAGTACCCTTTTATTGTGCAGTTGAGCAATTAAACTCCTTGCCGTTTTAACAAGCAAACATTCCATAAACACAATAGACAAGGTACTACATTCGATAAGCTCACTCAGTTGTGAGGGATGAAAAGGTAATGGACAAGGGTCCCGAATTGGTGTTCACTCCTCCTCCTGATTGTCCTACGGCGGAAGGAACCGCCTGCTACATTCAAGCGTGCTTCCGTGTAGTTGAACGCCACCTGACCATTCACTTTCAAGGTATCCGATCTACTCATTCTCCCTCCTTGTCCAGTTGGAATCCACTGGTTCTGATCTACGTATTCATTGCAGTCTCGTCGGTAGAGGCCCTGGATAAGCGGAGCTACAGGAACAGGTGAATCTGGCAGATTTCCAACAAGTACCATGAGCTTTTGTATCTCTCTTCCAAAGAGGAACCGCTGTCTTGAAACCTGCAAGATTTGATTGCTCCTGCAAAATCACATCCCATATCCCTAAATTTTTAGTATATCCGCACAAATCCGGAATCAAAGGATTTCCTAATTCGATATCATCCCTAAGTTTTAGTATATTGACATAAAATCCGAAATCTAGGTTTCCTAATCCGACACAATATCCGAAATCAAAGGGTTTACTAATACGACATCCTTAAATTTTTGACATAAATCCGAAATCTGTGCTAATCCGTAAGATCCTAAATAGATATTTCCTTTATTTGACAAATCAATCGGTTCTTTCCTTTATCGACAAAATTAATCGAGTCTTACCTTCGCCTTGGAAGACAATGTCCTGGATGTTCATTATTTTCTCGAGAGCAAATTCTCTTGAGAGAAAGCAAGCTGTAGCGAGTGTTGTTTACTGTAGGGATTTGCTGATGCGTGTTTTATACATGTGGACTTAGTGGTAAATCTAATAATTTATTTAATTAGGGATTAAAAAGGCAAAGAAAGAGAGAGGTTGTACGCGTGCCGCCTGGCACTCCGGGATCCGATCCGGTATCCGTTCGGATCCGTTCCGAAAATTAGGATATCCGGGGAGTCCGGATCCGGATAAGGATAGTAAAATTTAAGATCCGTGAAAAGAGGATCCGGATCTGGACGCATTAAATATATCAAAAACATATATCTTTTACATATATTAAGCTATTTTTATATTAAATATATATAAATTTTAACTTTAGTGCTTTTTTTAATAGATATAATATTTGTTTCTAAAAATATCATGCAAATTTTAATTAATACATTTTAAAAACTATTTTTTAATTATTTAATTTTTTTATTATTATTTTCGGATCCGGATTCGGATATCCTGATTTTTTGCAAGATATTTGAAATCCGGATATTAAGGTATCCGGATCCGTCCCAGCCCTACCTGGCAGTGTATTTCCCCTCTCGGTAATTAAATTCGAATCGGAATTCTGGTTTGTGATCTTCATTAGATTGTGCGATTGGAAGATGAGTTTGATTTGGAATTGCCTGTTGTGTCGTCTGTATGGAATGTTTAGGGATAGGTGGAGATTACATTGTTTGGTGGAGACCCTTTTCGTCTGAAGCAGGGTTATCTAGAACTGACTAATTGTGCTCATAAGCACTAGTTTTGGTTTCACTAATAAGAGCTTGCGACCTTGCTGCTTTGAAATAGAGAAACCGGTCATGAGTCATGGAGTTGCTTTAGGGTGGTGGTGCTGCCGCTTTGCCTCCTAAAAAAAGCATGTTCCCTTTCTCTTAACTGCTCCATTGGATCCACTCACAGATCCTCTACTCTGGACATCCTTTCTGGTTTATAGAATCATCGTATTTACAGAATTTTTTTTAATTAATTAGCATTTTTAATTGTTACCTACTAAAGTTAAAAATACAAGTAAACAAAATGAATGTAAATTTGTAGCTTTATAGCTTTACAAGAGATCGACGAACACAGTCTTATGTGGCAAGAGGTTTTCCATCTTGGTTAAATGATGTTTTTGTAAGTGAAAAAGCTCTCTCATCTGTTGCTAGTTTTAATTGATATATGATATTTGTATGCTAAACTTATGGTTTCGTTGTCTATCTTGATTGAAGAAGGTTGTGTCCATCTTCAGTTCTCGGTTATGTATTTGTTCAGGTTGTAATATTGGTTCAGGTTGTAATATGGACTTTGGTCCTTACTTTTAATAAAAAGCTTTGCCAGAAACACTAATGATATTGGATTCAAAGGGTACAAAAGAAAAGAAAGGGCATCTTAACTTTCCTTGTAAGCTTCCAAATTGAAGTAAACTAATATCTGCAAATTTATTTTATTGTGAAGTAGACAATGCAGTAACATCCATCTAGGATGTCATTAGAATCACAAACTAACTCTCAACTTCACTTTGGCCTCTGGAGAAAGAATCACAATCTACGTCTACTCTGTGGATCATCTGAGCTCGGGTCATCCTCAGCATGAGCACGTTTATTGCCTGAGGACCTGTTTCAATCATTGCCATTTTTGCATCACACATAAGGAATAAACTAGAAGAGCAAGTAAACTGTAAACCTAGTACACGGGAACCTCCTGGTTCACGACTACACGTAATTTGTTCCATCCTTAGTTTCATGTTGATAAATTGGTACATTCTTTTAACACTAGCCTTCTTATGGAACATTCAGTTTTTTATTTTTTTAAGATGACGGACCAGAAGGATGTTTTCTATTCTGAGAGATGCATACCTCTGACTTGGATCCTTTTGGCTAGAATCTCCTGTATTTGTCAAGTAGTTTGAACTTGCCGCCAAGTATTGCTGTTCTGGGAGATTGAAAACTCTGCATTCCATATAGTATGAGTCCATTTAATCAAAGGTAGAGAGAAATAATCCTCAAAATGTGCAAGTAAACAAAGTCTGTCTAAGGTCTTACATGCACACTACTAGATGCTTTCTAACAACACAAAACCCAACCAGGAAAGAAAGCTAGCCACAGTAAGAGTTGCACATTCTTGAATCAAAGCCAGCAATCTAACTCAAAAAGGTATAAAAAGACAGTGGACAGACCTGGTACAGTGGGAGCAATAACCCCAGCTCTGGATAAGGCCCACTCCCCATCCACCACATCCTCTGCATTTTGGCAGCTGAGAGGGAGGATGCTCCCTCTTCTCATCAGCAGTATTTTGGGTGACAGCGTTGTTGGAGTTTGTGGTAGCGGGACCTGGAGGTTCAAACTGCAATACATGCGTCTTTGTATTGTAATAATACATATGACCTGTGCATTAGGGATTAGGTGAAAAGCTCAGGATTGCAACCAAAACAGATCCAAAGTTAAGCAAGCATAGTGCAACCGAAATTAGAAGATGCAATTAAGGGAGCACAGACAACCAGCAGAAAAGTTGATGATTTCCCCTCTCCGCCACAATCAGAAAAGGTGAAAATTATTCCTTTATATGCATATGGAGCAAAGAGCTAGTCATAAATGTGCGGATCACATACCAGATGTTTCATCAAGTGACTCAATCCACTCTTCTTCAGGATCAGTATCAATCCACTCTTCTTCAGTGGTGGAAGATACCTCATGAGGTCTTTCCCACTGGCATGTAGCACCACTAGCCGGATCTTTCTCATCTACCTGAATGAAACAAACCAAGTTTAAGTGGCTTAACAACTAGTGTACACATTAAATTAATAATGATTATCAGTAGACTTTTGTTCAACAAAGAAAGTATGGTAAAATAATCATCACTTTCCAGGGTTTTGTTGATTTGCAGTTGCACTAAGCTTGGAACATATGAAGAAGAGCACACAAGTGGGACACAATATATGGGGAAAGAATCTCCACAAAGGTTAGGCTTCGGGATAGTTGTTGCTTCTCCAATATTGACAGAGTTGAAGTATCCATCTTGTCCAATGATGTAAGCTGTTTGGTAGCGGGTCACGGTCAGTTTACGTCCGTCAAGATCGAAAACCACAACGACTTTCTTCTCCTCGTCAATGAAGAAACTCGCAGCTTCAAGCATAAATGTAAAACCAGTGAGCGGACTCATATCCACTTTGAGAAACATGCTCCAGGACACTGCATTGGGATCAATGTTATTCGTAACCCAAACCTCCATTACCCGACTACCATCCCAAGGTTGTAATAAGGCAGCCAGCTTCTCATCTCTAACACAAGATAGAGTGACAGTCTCGTCGAAATAAGAGTGAAACGGTAGAGGAAGACGAGGTCCAAATCTCTCAGCTGTAAAATCAAAGCAGAGTAAAAAATCTTCAGTCTCCGTTGTATCTATGGGTTCATCATCTCCTACTCCTTCCGGGACCACTAATCTCTGTTTAGCAAAAAAATAAGCATTCCCCTTGAGAGTCGCGCTGCGTTGATAAAACTCTATCTCCCAGTCTGGAGTGACTTGAAGAACCCTCCATAAGTTTGAGCTAAAATCGTAGATTTCGTACTCCACAAAGATGTCATGATCCACAAACCTCAAGATTTTGTGGTTATGGTTAGAGTTGTTGTTGCCATAACCGAGAGCATATACGTCAAATCTATGGAAACTGGTTCTTGGTTTGATCCACAATGTTTGTCCCAGATAAGGATTCCACACCACGAGACTCGACTTGTCCTTGGTGACGCATAGCAATAAGCCGTCACAGTGAAAGATTTTAGATATCTCGACTTGGTTAAGCATACTTACTTGCTCTATAGATGGATCAACCAAGACTCCTTCGTTTTGGAATCCTTGAAGATCGAATCTCAAAGAACAAACCCTAAAATCCTTCATCATGAACCCCACAAACTCATTATTACTTGGTTTACCTCCAAAAATCCGATCTTCGGAGAGAGTCTCTTTTACCAATTTCTCCGGAAGATCGGATATCTTCGTCATCCCGATTGCTTTTCTCCGATCTTGAGACGAAGAGTGAAATCGGAAAAATCTGATCTCAACGATGGCTCAACTAATGGGTTATATTTTAATGGGCTTCGTAATATTTAGAATGGGCATTGTAAAATATGGGTTATTTAATAATGGACTACGTAATCTTTAGAGTGGGCATTGTATACTCTTGCTAGAATTTTTTTTTTTTTTAAATGCAATTTTCAAATGTCACTATTTAAAAAATGTCATATTTTCAAAAAATTTGCAAATTATTTTTTCAAAATTATTTTTTTATTATATCATTTATGTTTGGTTACACTATGTTATATTAGAGTTTAATTTTGAGGGTTTAAGATATTTAGTTTTGAGGGTTTAAGGGATTTGAGGGATCAAAATATTTTTTACCATTTATAATTTTAAGATTTAGGGTCTACAAATTTATAATTAGTAGTATTTTTATAAATGGACACCCTCAAATGATATTCTTGCAAATGTATATACCAAAAGTGATATTTTTGCAATTACCCCATTTTTATTTTAATGTAACAAATATGTTTAGGTTAATTTATGGGACAATTGCAAAAACATCACTTTTTGGTGTGTTCATTTGTAATCATGCCATTTAAGAGTGTTCATTTGTAAAAAAAATGACACTAATTATTGACTTTTAAAACATAAATCTTAAAATTATAAATTTTAAAAAAAAATTGATTACTAAAAACTTTTAAATCCTCAAAACTTAACTCTAATTCAACATAGTTAACTCAAATATAAATGATATAATGATTTTTTTTAAGTCGCATTTTTGCAAAGATTTTAAAAATATGGCATTTTTGAAAAATGACATTTTTAAAAATTTCTCTTAATTTATAGTTCACTTCAATTAAAAAAATTATGGTTCATGTACTTGAGATACCCATTCCATTTTTTGTTTGGTTCACTTTCTAATTCAATTTTCTGATTTTAGATGTTTAAAATTCATTTAGATATTATAAAAAAATTGAATTCGACCAGTTCGGATAATTTCTACTCAAATTCGATTTGGTTTTTCGGTTTCTGTTTTTTTTGCCCACCCATTGTTAAGAAAGGATAAAAACGTATTTCCAAGCATAGCTCATTAAAATATAATGATATCAATTAAATTGGGGAAAAAATCATGAAATTCAAAATCTGAAATAGATTTACTGTTTTAGGGTTCTTAAATCCCAAAATCGATTTGGGGAAGAACAAAAAGAACAAAACCAAGTTTTGTTAATGTATCAAACACGTATTTGTAAAAATTTAACAGCGTTTTGTAATTTCCTTTAGTCGAATTGAAATCATTAATGTCGAGGTAGTAAAACTAACACATTTTAAAAGTTTAAGTATATAAACAATAATCTTAAATATTTGGTGTATTTTTCAATATTAGGTATTTTTCAATAAATAAAATTAAATTAGAGTATTTTGAAGGAATTTTCTCAATTAAATTGTCATTTTCTCTCATGGGGCTTCTGAATAAAAGTCGCCATTATTTTTCAAATAAAAGTTTCAACCGTTTCCTCCGTGTTGAACTCGCGTTTTATCGTACACCCAAACGATGTTGTTCTGCAAAACGCAGATTTTTCTTCATTCTCTCAGAGATTTTTGAGGCAACGAAGAAATCGTTTTAGGGCTTTGTTCTTCTATCATTCTTCTCTCAGATCCTGCTAAAGGGAAAAACAAAAAATTCCTTTTCTACTTTTGTTTCTCTCTCGTCTTTTGATCTCTTGGGTTTTTTTCCCTTTTGGTTTCACCTTCGTTCTCGTTTCAACAATTTCCGATTCCTCGATCCATCTTCCAATCAGCAGCGTTTTCCCCGACTTGGGTTCCGGTGAAAACTTTCGGGCTTTTTCAGATAATTGTGTGATTAGGTGGTGAAATTTTGAATTTGTTGAGTGTATTTTGGTTCTTTACACAAATTGTTGGGGTCTGAAGGACTATGGAAGTGAAAGAGCATCAATAAAGAAGAAGACAATGACGCTTTACATTCGCCGCGAAGCTTCAAAGGTTCTTCCTTTTTCTGATTTTGGTTTTTTTTTTTTAATTGTGTGGGTTAATTTGGCTGATTTGGGTAAATTGGGGGTTCATTGTTTTGTTTGTAGCTATGGAAGAGAGTTTGTTCGGAAATAACAACGGAGATTGGTCTTTTCGCTGAGAACTGGAAATACCTTCTTGCTGGTCTTCTTTGTCAGGTTCCCATTTTTGTTAAATTCAGTTTTCTGGTTAACGTCAATCTGTAATTGAATGCACTATTTCGCCAGATATTCGGTTTCTTTCTGTTTAAGTCTGAAAATGAAAATGTAAGAAACAGTAAAAGGTTATGATCATGGTTTGGTATACCTATTGTAACTTTAGGCCTTGGAAGAAAGTAAAGCACAAGACTTCAAATTACCCTTTTTGTTTTTTTGTTTTTTTGGGTGTGTTTTTGGACTTACCTTTATGGCTTTATGTCTCTTGGTTTCTTTGGTTTAGTTAAGTCTTGAATTTGTGTTAGTTTTGACACTTTTATGAATGGACCTGTTATGTGCAGTATATTCATGGTTTAGCTGCTAGGGGAGTTCATTATATTCATCGACCAGGACCGACGCTTCAAGATCTTGGGTTCTTTGTTCTTCCGGTTTGTCTCGATATTTTTAGCTGGTTCATTGATCCATTGTTCTTCAGAACATATGTCAAGTTTTTAAGCTTTTTTTGGTTTTTTGAACTTTTAGGAGCTTGGTCAAGATAAAGGCTACATAAGTGAAACTGTGTTCACTTGTGTATTTGTTTCGTTTTTCCTGGTGAGTTTCCTCGTGTTTCTAGGATTCATGTCTGGTTCTGTTCTGAGAAAGCAAGCTTTATATGGATGCTTTGTTTTGCCTTGAAAATTACAGTGGACTTTCCATCCTTTCATCATTAAAAGCAAGAAGATATACACTGTATTGATATGGTGCAGAGTTCTCGCCTTTTTAACCGTAAGTACCCTTTACCCTTTGCTACATAAATGCAATTCAAAGATTTACGTCTTGAAGTTTGTTGCAAATTCTTTTCATTAACAGGCTTGTCAGTTTCTCCGAGTATTAACATTCTATTCGACTCAGCTTCCTGGCCCTAACTATCACTGTCGAGAGGTAAAACCAAGTAAAGATCTATACAATTGGCGTATCATCCATATTTTCATGTGTTTATTCTGGTGAGACTCTTGTGTTACTTACAGGGTTCTGAGCTTGCCAGGTTGCCTAGACCACAGAGCGTTCATGAGGTTCTCTTACTTAACTGTGAGTTTTAACATTTTTCCCTTCCCTTGACTCTTTCTCTGACGTATGCTTCTTCTCGTTCTTATGTGATAATACACTGATCTTGCCAGTTCCTCGTGGGGTGATATACGGATGTGGAGATCTTATTTTCTCGTCTCACATGATATTCACATTAGTCTTTGTCCGCACTTACCAGAAATACGGTACTAAAAGGTACAAAATTTCACTTGAAATGTCGTACAATACCTTGAACAATAACTGGAAAAAACCATCCTTTATTAGCTTACGAATGTCTCTCTCTCGCTCAGATTCATAAAGCTGTTAGGTTGGGTCATTGCCATCTTGCAAAGCCTCTTGATTATCGCGTCCCGTAAACATTACACAGTCGATGTTGTGGTTGCGTGGTATACCGTGAACTTGGTTGTGTTCTTCCTCGATAAGAAATTACCAGGTCTGTTTTTTTTTACTTGAGAAATCACTTGCAGAAACCTCCCGAAATTCTCATATGATTTTGTTTTCAAAACAGAGTTGCCTGATCGAACAACGGCATTGCTCCCTGTCTCGAAAGACAGAACCAAAGAAGAGAATCACAAACTCGTGAACGGGAATGGTGCTGATCCTGCAGAATGGGTACGCATCTGAATTAATCTTCAGTCATTTCCGATTGAGAACTTAATAAACTGATCCTAATGTGTTTAATTTCTTTTTTGGTGTTTCAGAGACCAAGGGCTCATCAAGTGAATGGCAAGAGTTATGAAGACAGCAATGGAGGTCACACCGATAACGGTAGCAATGGCGATTGAGAACTCAGCTCGAATTTAGTTTCCAGGTCGTTGATTTTTGGTAAATTTGATTATATGATTATAGATCCAGTAATGCAGTTTGTACATTTACAGTTTCTTGCTTCTCAAGTAATCCGATGTTTGTGTGGTAGCTTTTAGGTTTTGTACAACTTAACAAAGATATTGGTCTTCAAGGTAACACGAAACAATTATATACATATAACCAACAACATTTTCATCGTCTTTGTGTGTTTAATGTTTACAAATCAATCAAATCCTCTTTAAGTTTGTTTGTCATTTACCAACGGCAAAGAAAATCACAAGAATTGGAACAATAGTTTCTTACATAGCCAAAGTAAAACTCAAGAATTTAGTAAAGGACGTCTCCAAAACTTTTTTATAAATTTTTATGAGACTATATATAAACTTCTAATTTCATAATTTTTTCCTTTCATATTTGGTTTAGATTTTTCATTATACTCGCTATTACTCGCAAAATCAAAACCTGTAACAATATCAACATCTAAAAAAATGTATTCTCATGAGAGTTTTTTTTTTGAGATTGACATAGTTTGGGGTGAAGTTTGACAAACAGAAACATTAAGGGGTGAAAAAAATGGGAAAAAAATAAAAATGTAGTTACGATGGGGAGAGGGAACGTGGCGTATGTCGGTAAGGAATGTGGTCAAAGGCACAAAGCCATGTGGGCTCACATGTTCGAATCCTCTCAGGACACAAACTTTGTCACCAAAAATCTCTCTGTCTATTTTTTTCTTTCTTTTCCCTTTCACATTTTCGGTGCTAAATGTTAAACAATTTCGTCCCTAGAATCCGACTAACCAATTGTTTTGGCTAATGTTTCGATAACTCCCAATCGATCTTTACAATATCCGAGTTGGTAGGAGTATTCTTTCGTTTAAAGAAAAATATTAACTTATATGAGTTTTCAACTCAAAACCGATTGATAATGATTAGATTAGTTCGTACACATTACATATTCTAGATTTCAACACATCTTTTTATGTGGAATTCCTAACAAATGATAAAAATAATATTTGTTTTTTCTCTTGTTTTGTTATAACTTTTGAACTCGAAGCAAAGTCCTAACCAATATTTTATCAAATAGATAATGGTAATTGAATATATACACACAACAAACCATGTAAGATTTGTGTTGGTATGTGTTTAGAAATGCTCAGGTATTTTGAGAGTAGATCATTGAAAAAGTTACAAATTACTCTAGTAGTTCTTTAATGTATCAAACAAGAACTATGAGGTCATACAAGAGTGAAAGAGCCTACCAATCGAATCTAATTATTTGGACCCACTACTTGAATGCAAATTTTTTAATAAAGTAATGTTGTCTTCTTTTTCTTTCTTTCCTTGCGGTTAAATGTTATAGCAAAAAACTAAAATATTATTGCTTCTTAGGATTCGTTGTCGCATTCTCAAGAACATTGGCGTTTTGACAAAATGACTAATATATAAAACATAACATAGAGATGCACACATATGATTTACATATATTGTTGGTATGATAATGATCATTGTTTCATGTCACACAAACGATGTGGATGTCGAAACCAACTCAATTGAATTTGTCAAGGGTTTTTAAGGGAAACGAGATCTCTGGGAAAGAATCACAAGAACAACCAAGAATAAAGACAAAAAACACGAAAATAGCGTTAAGAAAGCTTTATTGATTTTGTGCCATGTGTTTCTGCGTAAAGCTGCGGATCCCCTTTCCAGAAGAGTTACAAGAGTATATATACAAATTCTGGTCGGCTAGATCTAACAAATAAGAGATAAGAAAAGTTCCCGTATTCCTCAAGATTTCCTCTTATCGTAGTCGGCGCTTGTCGCGGACTCCCTTATCTTGGGCTTGACCTCGTCACCTTGCCGTATTGGGCATGTGGACCTCGGCCCACAGCTATGTGATGGCTATACTCGGCCCATTGCCTGGCTCCTGATGGCAACATCGGTGAGCTGTCGAGCATTCCTGGTGGCGACGTCGGTCGTCTAATAGTCGACAGTGACATTGATCGGTTAGAGACGGTGGTCGGCAGAAGGCATCAGTTTTCGGTAGAAGGCAGTAGTTTTCGGCAGAAGGCTGCACTGTTAGACGAAATGAGTCATTTCTGGCAAGTTGTCTAGGTCTCCAGAATGAACTCGGCATTGTCTCATTTCTGTCTATTTTCGTACTTAGCTATTTTATGGGAGAAAACTGTTAGAGGGAGTTTTGACCCCAACAAACGATCAATTTCATTTTCATGAGTTACTAAATTTTTGTCGGTCGACTTGTTCTTCTTATTATTGTAGTATTTGAGTGATCGGGAGAAATAGGGTCCTAGATGGTACCATATATGGGTAGTAAAATCATTATTTTAAATGCAGAAAGAAAGAAACATTATCATTATACCAACTGTCTGGATATGGTGTGTTTTATGAAGTCCTTGATTCTTAACTTTATTCTTGTTATTTATGTTTTCTTGCAATATCTATTATACTTTTGGAGGACCATATATCTTCGTTTATGAAGAAAAAGTCACTTTTTATGAGTTTATGTTTATCACTTGTGTTTGGACAAGGATGGCTACATTACATATCAGTAAATGGTCCTTTTAACTAATTCTATATTGATTTATAATGAAAAACACAAAAAGTTGAGGAAAGAATTAAACACAATTAAGACCAACCAATAATAAAAGACCAATTGAACTTGAGATGTGTAACTTGGAAAGGTTGGTGGAAGTACCACCTAGAGTAAATATGTGTTATTTCTAAAATGTAGTAGTTTTTCTTATAAATAGTAAAAGCTTTGGCCATAATCTTTTCCAAATTTTGATAATATCGTGTTTAATACGTAAATAATATCTTTCAAGTAGAGCTGAACTAATGATATTGAGTATTTACTTTTAAATGATTAAACCACCAAAAATTTGGTGAAACTAATTTGGTTCTTTCAAAATTTCTTGTCTTTTTTTTTGTTTAAACTAAAATTTGTATATTATCTGGCGGGTTTTCCTATTTGAAATCTTTGATGTAAGATCTATGATATTATTACTTACAAGTGTGAATTTAAAAGCATAATACTTCAAAAGTCAGCGAAAGAAAAAAAGAAAACACACACTTAAAAAGTCAAATCGCCAACAAAATGGTCTAATGATGAAAGTTCACGCGGTTTCAACATGTAAAAAGCGTTTCTGCTTTTTGTTCCTTTCCTTTTCAGTTTTTTTCCACCGTTTTAAAAAAGAAAATTTCACTGTTAGAATTTTTTTCACGTTAGACTACATAGGGTATGTGTTAGAATAAATAATTCAACTGGTGTATCAAATACAATGAGGGAGTTGAAAAAAAAAAGAATCTAAGGTAGCTTTAACAAGTTGAAACAAAAATAATGGGATCCATATTAGTGATGTGGTGAATTTTAAATGGATGATACAAACAAATTGTTGGCAAGACACACGCTACGCGCGTAAAGATTTTTATCAATTAATTTATCAATATTTTAAAGATTTTTATCAAATCTTATCTTTTAAAATCAATTATTATATCATAAATAAATTTTTATATGAAAACTTATGATTTTAAAAACTCTATAAATCAAGACTTGTTTCATTTCATTTGGACACAAAAAAAAACACCGCTTCTATCATAAGTTTCTAAGTATTCTCTCATAAATTCTTGTTTACTTCTTTAAAAAAGAATTTTGTAAAATGGATCCAAACAATAATCCTACACAAAATTCTACTAATAAGAGAATATAAAATAAAATAAAAAAATTAAATTAGATAATACTTATTAATTTAATTTAATTTCAATCAATAATTGTGATAAATACGTAGTTTCAAAATTATATATATATATATATATATATATATGTGGTGGGTCAAGGTGTTGAATTTTATTAAATAAAACTATTGTAGAGGTTGAAATTGTATTGGGTGTTGAATTATTAGGTGGAAAAAAAGAGAAAGTGACGTGGAGTGTTAAAAGTAGGGAAATAGGGTGTTTAATAAAAAAACCAATGCAGATAGTGTTATGCCTTTGATTTGACAAATTCAACAATATTTTCATAAATTTATATATATATATATATATATATATATATATATATATATATATATATATCGTGTGAACCACATTATATCATGAGTTATTTCATGACTACAATATTTGGCTTATAATTCAATAAAAATACTACATACATTACATTATTTTGAAAAATGAGAAATTGTTAGTAAAATTGTTAGTCTTAATTTTATTTATTTTTAATTAAATTTAAAGAGAGAGGCGCAAAGTTTTGTGTCAAAAACAAATTTCGGTAAAAAAAAATTTAAATATTCATCCAAAAAACGAAAACAATATCTCCTTCTTGAGGCAAGTCTGAAAACGCCGAGAAGAAGTAGAAAAGCCAGAGAGAGAGAGAGAGAGATTTCTTATCGGCGCAGACGAATTTCTCTTTCTCTCTGTTCACATTTCGAAATCGAGAAAAGTGCTCACTTTCCGGTGACAACTGTTGTACACATTTGATTCGTCTTCTCAAACTCCGATCACCTGATTTCATTCGCCGGCCGCCGTTAAAAGTCATCAAATGGGAGCTCGTTGCTCTAAATTCTCTTTCTGCTTGTTCCATTCTCACTTCAAATCCGCTTCAGTCCTCGAATCTCCCGATCTCGGTCTGCTTTTTTCGTCTTCCCTTCTCTCTTGATTTTTCTTATCTTTGTGTTTTGATTTTGAGGGTTTTTTTTGTTGTTGTGGGAAGATAATGGAGGAAAAAATGAGAAGAAATTGTGGCCGAGTTTTAAGGAGTTCCGATTAGACCAGCTGAAATCAGCGACCGGAGGTTTCTCTTCAGATAACATTGTATCGGAACACGGAGAGAAAGCTCCGAACATTGTTTACAGAGGAAGGCTTGATGATGGTCGCTTGATCGCCGTCAAACGCTTCAATCGACTCGCTTGGACCGATCATCGACAGTTTTTGGTATTCGGAATCTTCTTCATGCCCTTTAAACCTCTCTGCAAAAGATTTCGACTTGATTTTTTGTGGGGTCTGAAATCTGCGAATGTTCATTAGGATGAAGCGAAAACTGTAGGGAGCTTGAGGAGTGATCGATTGGCGAATCTGATAGGTTGTTGCTACGAAGGTGAAGAGAGATTACTCGTTGCAGAGTTTATGCCACACGAAACTCTTGCTAAGCATCTTTTCCACTGTGAGTTACTTTACTTGCTTGCTCTTGATTATCTTCTTTAATGGCTATTCGATTTTGTGATTCGGATAATCAACAACTGCTTAGTAGCTAGTGAGAGTGTAGGTTTGTTTGATAGGATCTGTGTAGTTCTTGCTGCTGCGGTTGATTTGAATGGTTATTCGTTTTGTTGTTGCAGGGGAGAATCATCCGATGAAATGGGCGATGAGATTAAGAGTTGCATTGTGTTTAGCGCAAGCTTTGGAATATTGTAGTAATAAAGGAAGAGCTTTGTATCATGATCTCAATGCTTACAGGGTTTTGTTTGACAAGGTGAAATATTTGATTGGATCTTTTCATGACCCTTCTCAGTGATTTATAGTTTTGTTCTTTTCCAACTTAAGAGTTTTTTTGTTCTCCAGGATGGGAATCCGAGGTTGTCTTGCTTTGGACTTATGAAAAATAGCCGAGATGGGAAGAGTTATAGCACAAACTTGGCATTTACTCCTCCAGAGTATCTGCGAACGGGTAAACTCCTGTCTGCTTCGCGTTTATGTATATATCCCTTAGTTCCCAAAATTTTCCCAAAGCGAAGTCCACTCACGAATCTATATTATTTTGTTATATCTTGTGCCAGGTAGAGTGACACCAGAGAGTGTAGTATTCAGTTTTGGAACCGTTTTGCTTGACCTCATGAGCGGCAAACATATTCCACCGAGCCATGTAAGTCCCCTCCTAATACAAAGTTTAGATGTAATTTTGGACCTGTCTCATTGGTCCCGCTCGATAATTCTTGGAAATAAACTAGCTGGCTTTTCGTTAAGAACCTGAATTCTTATGTATAATTATTGCTAAGATCGCAGTGTCGTTGCTGGTTTTGATAGTTCATCATGTTTTTCCCTACTCATGTTCTCTTTCAGTGACTCTCTAACCTTGCTCCTACACAGGCGCTTGACCTTATCAAGGGGAAGAACTGTGCAATGTTAATGGATTCTGCTCTCGAGGGTCATTTCTCAACCGAAGATGGAACAGAGCTAGTGCGGTTAGCCACACGTTGTCTTCAGTATGAAGCTCGAGAAAGGCCAAATGTGAAATCTCTTGTCACGTCACTCGCCACACTCCAGAAGGAATCTGATGTACCTTCATATGATCTTATGGGTATACCACATGAAACCGAGATCGAGGAAGATGCACCACTTTCTTTGACGTCTTTTGGTGATGCGTGTTTAAGAGTAGATCTTACAGCCATACATGAAATACTTGAGAAGATTGGATACAAGGATGATGAAGGAATTGCCAACGAGGTATTATTCCTTCCTTTCTATCACATCTTAGTCTTTCCAATGTTATATATATGATTATATCATTTATACGTATCTTCTTCTGTAGCTCTCGTTTCAAATGTGGACCAACCAGATGCAGGAATCTCTCAATTCGAAGAAGCAAGGCGACTTAGCGTTCCGTTCCAAAGATTATACAACCGCTGTCGATTGCTACACTCAGGTAATATCTACAAATGCAAATACCGAATCATTTCTTGATTCGAAAAACTTCCAGCCCAAGAGCAAGCCATGTTTATAACCCTATTCGAATCCCTTTTTATATATTGTTTATCTTCAGTCATTCAAAGAAAAAATGGCTGATTTGTTTTGTGTGTGTTTCATGGTATAGTTCATAGAAGGAGGAACAATGGTATCACCAACGGTTCACGCACGGCGCTGCCTATCGTATCTGATGAACGAGAACGCACAAGAGGCTCTAACCGATGCATTGCAAGCACAGGTAGTGTCTCCAGAATGGCCAACCGCTTTGTATCTGCAAGCGGCTTGCTTGTTCAAGCTCGGTATGGAAACCGATGCTCAACAAGCTCTCAAAGACGGGACTACATTGGAAGCTAAGAAGATTAAGAAGCGCTGATAAAAAGTGTTTTCAAAAAGCTTTTGTATAGGCTTATTTTGTTCACTCACTCTCTCTATCTTTCCATATTTATACGTATCTATATAATATATATATATATGCATATACTTTTGATGCTTTCTCCTTTGTATTTATTATAAAGATTCTGATGATGATTTGTGATTTGTAGTGTGCCTCATGGGAAGTTCTCTCAGGCTTTGTCAATTTATCAATTAGTTATTTTCAGTTGAACATTCTTATGCATTTTGTTTAATATATAAAAGGTTGTGATTCAATTGATTTTTTTTTTTACGAAAAATATAAACGTAAAGGCAATAGCATGTTTATATAGATATATGAAGAGTAAGAAAGTAAATTATATGATTTGGTCAGTTGGAGAAAAACTTTTTGTTTTTTTTAGTCATCGGAGAAAAGCTTAAATTTGCATTGCAAGAAGTACATGATAAACGCTAAGAGCCAACAAATTATCACAATGCTCATCACCGACCGCCGCTGCCACCAGCTCTCTCTGTCTTCCGCCACCGCGGCATCTCCTTCTCCCTCTTCCCATTCCTCCTCTATCATCTCGTTCCCTCCGGCCACGTTCCTCGCCAACGACTGGCAAATTTCACATATTCTACAACCAAATTTACTTTGATGTATTATTAGTTCAAGTATCGTTTACAAAGTTTACTAGCTACCCTAACATATCCCTATCTTTGGTCTTAGGCTAATCCAAAAATAACTTTTATGTAGAAATTTAGTAAACCTTTGTGATGATATTAGGCTAGAAAAATATATTCTGAAAGTATTATAGATTCAATGCTACCTAAGGCACCGTATGGGTGTTACATTTGTCAAGTTTATGAGCTTCTAATTCACATTTCACAATCAATTGGTAGAGAGAGGATTAATTAGTCTATGCATTTTTAATTTTATATAATGAAATCGAACATCATATTTAAAAACTTTCAATTACATAAAGTTTAATTAAATCGAAACAAGGATAACTACATAGATTTTGTTTTGTCAATAATCAATTAGTTAGTAGTAATAAAAGAGAGAAACTAAACAGAAATTAAGGAGAAGATATAGCAAGAAAGAACATACTCGTCGCCTTTGAGTTTAAACCAAGTCTCAGCACATTGTCGATGAGCAAACGCCAAATCTCCCTTACACGAGCATCCCAACTCAAACAAATCCTGACCGTGCGATCCAACCTCAAGTTGGCAAACCCTACACACTCTCTCCTCTGACTTACTCACCGAAGACACATGACTCCTCGAGCACTCGTCGCAAGATTCGAACGTATTCGAGTCGAAGCATGAATCGTCATCTTCACAGCCGGTGAAACACTCGCTCACGTCACTCTCGGCAAACGATAGCCTTCGATCTCCGATCGTTCCTTGTTCTAAATCGATGTGGAGCATTATGCGACAATTATACTATCAAGACAAGAACTAATAAATCTCGGAAATCCACAATTTTGTTTTCAAAAAAAAAAAAAAAAAAGAACTAATAAAGATTTTTCCTAAAAATATATAAAAGGAAATAAGCTTCTATGCGTCAGTCAAATTGAGGGATGTTTCCTCTCTAAGAAGATTCTGTACATTCGATTTTACTTTTTTTTTTTTGCTATATATGAATGAGAAATTTGACACTAAATTCAACGGCCCATTTATTATTCTATGATCGCCAAACAATTGAATTTTTTGTCTTTGATTTCTGAAAAAAGAAAAATTCCGTAGGAGTATGCATTCATTTCATATATTATGGTGAAATTCAAAAGGTAATTTATCGAGACGACGTTTCTCTCCTCCATCGAACAACGGAAAAATGGAAATTCATAGATGGGTAGATATATGTATTTTCCATTTTTGGATATGCTTTAGACACATTCTCGCCTACCGAGCAATTATGTATGTATGCTAATTTTTTCATTAGAAAATTTCCAGAAGGAAAAATTTAATTGTGTAAAGAAACCTTCATTCATATTTTTTTTTCTTATAAAAAATACCATAGAAAAACTTAGGGTAATATAGCGAAGAGAAAAATATACATTTGATCGATTTTTGAAACATGCTTTTTAGATGGGGTAACGGAGTTGGTCGACTACCCATAAATGGCATATATATTTATCGAACAAAAAAACAAAACAATGGTATAAAAAAAGTTGTTATTGTATGGGAAAATGTTAAGAAGTACAGAACCAAAAATCAAACTCACTCTGTATCTTCTCCTTTCATACGTATGTAAGATACGGTCCAATATATATGGATCATCAATAGAAATATTAAAGATGAATTATGACACACACGTAAGTAATAACATTTTACATAGGAGCCGGAGCCAAAGCGGGGGATGAGGCGTCGGAGACAGGGCCTGGGGCTGCGTCGGAGACAGGGCCTGGAGCAGCCTCGGAGACAGGACCTGGAGCGGCGCCGGAGCTGAGCATTTCCAACATCGAACGGTGAGGATTTGTCCGTTGAGCATCGCACAGATCAGGTAAAAATGCACCTGCGTGTAGTCAGTTGGTACGTTACGTCAAGTTTACACTTTATATTACTGATTACCAACCTACTAACCTAGCTAAAAAAAAGTGAATGCAATTGAGAATTTACGATTATCTATATAATAATTAAGTTAAGTGAAGCATAAACATCTAGCTCCTACCAAAATTCCTTGCTTTGGCAATAAGAAACACCATAATAATGACAGTGAGTTTCATGCACGTGTAAGAAAAAAAGGACTGAGGAATCTACCAAAACACACACACACATAGGATTCTTACTTCATTAATCAGCCATGATAAGCATCATAATTTACACATTTTCTACTTTCTATTTACGGTAATCACTTTTAAAAAAAACTTTATTTTTTTGGTAAAATACATCTTTTTCAATTTTCGGTAAATGCATTTTTAGCTAGTATCAATTTCTCAATAACGTTTGTTGCAAAACAAAATCTACAATCACCATTCAAAATTATCGCTTATATATTTGTTCAAAAAAAGAAAAAAACCATCGCTTATATACTCGTATATAAGTATCTATATTTTTTTGTCAAAACAAATAATTTTTATTATCAAGCAAGACCTCATACATAAAAAGTAAAACCTTAAAACCTTTAATCTACCGGTACGTCATTTTGTTTAAACTTTTTTATACACACACCAACAAAGGTTAATGCATGAAATGAAAGACTAAACGGAATTTTATCGTACCTTCACCGGCGGCGAGATTGAAATAGAGATCAAGAATGTTAGGGCAATAGTCCAAACAAGCCGGTGAGCAAAGCTTAGCGGCGAAGCCTGCCTCCATCATTGTGTCCGATGAGATCCCTACGGTTTTCCGATCAACCCCACAAGCGGCTACACACTCATCGCTCTCCACGTGGTTCACAATCCCTTCCACCTCTACCGTGGAAGTCCGGCAAGTGTATTCTCCGGCCACATTAGCCGTCTCCAATAAACATCTTTTCCCGGAAGCAGATATTGAGAATGCGCACATATTCGTTGGCAAATTCTCGCAAATGATATCCTCCCCTACAAATATTATAGGAAAACAAAACATGCAAATGATAAATTAAATTCAAAGATTCACATAAAGGATTAACGCTTTTTTTCCCCCTATAGTTTATCGTCAATATCGGTCCCATAATTGGTCACACTGTGAAATCTAGGGTTCTTCCTATGATATAAAACCTGAAACTTTTTTTCCAGGCAGTTTTACTACATTGATTTCAAATCGGGAATACAAAGTAATTATACAGAGTTTTTGGAATACAAATTATTACATAAGCAAAATATGTGCCATATATTGTTCAAAACTTTTCTAACCAGGAATGCTTTGTGAGAAATAAAATTTGGAGTTGATCATGAAATAGGTAGATCTTGGGTTCTAACGATTCGAGATTTCAATATAATAGATATGTTTGTACGTACCTAAAGCCGCATGGAGAAGAGATGAGAGAATGAGAAAGATTGGCAATTTGAGGGAAGAATAAGACATTGCTTCTGGTTTTTTTTTCTCTCTTTCTTCTCTTTCTCCTTTCTTGATTTTTAGGGGTTAAAGATTGAATTTCAAGGGAAAGAGTAATATAGAGAGAACGTGAAAATAGAAGCCGTATGTTGAAGAATATGTTGTGGGGATTTGTGTGTATATATATATATATATACAGGATGGTATTTTATTTTTATTTCTTTTGAGAAAATTTTCTTTTGGGGGGGTATAGGATGTTATTGTTGAATGATTTGTATTTACTATTTAGTTTTTTTTGCTTTATAACATTCTCTATTTATGGTGTTAGTGTTACTATAATAGTAAAGATTGTATTTTTGTCAACAAGAAAAGTGATATTTTATATATTAGTTGCAATTTTATTTTTCTTACGCTATGTACTTGGTCATTTCTTATGTTTTTAAAACTTAAATTATTCGGTCCCTTACGAGTTCAGGGATATGCATCTACAACTTAGTTGATACTTTTTGGGAGAGCATCAAAACACCATAAAACATTTTTTTTGTTAACTAAACAGTATATACTTAGACGTCGACAATTCCACTCACCAGTCGAAGTGGTGCCACGCTTTAGGTCCATTAAAAAATATGGTGAGTGGACTACTCAATAGTTATATTCATCTTAAGAAGATTAGTCGGGTGGTAAAAATCTATGTTACCTCCTAATTTATAAAAAAAAAAAAAAAAAAATTAGACGTGGTAATCCGATGAATTCTAAAGTTATGAATACGTAAGATGAGTTCAAGTATCGTTGAGTTGCTGTATATAATTAATTATGGTTTTTTTTAATCTCATAATATAATTATGTTTCTATTTTGTACAAGTAGGTTCTGTATTGTTTTCTTACTTTTACTATTCAGAACTTCATTATGTTGGTCTTCTAGACTTTTGCTCGCATTTTTTAAATTCGCAACGTGATATGGTATATATAATTGTTTTGTAATGTTTGGGTGAACTGAATCCAAGATATATAACAATAGTAAATTAAAGATTAGTTGAATTATCGTTTTCATTACAAGACGTTTTCGGGTGAGTGCCTTTCTTGGAATCAAAGCGACGTGCGTACATGTCTTCACGTCCGTATTTGACTCAACGCGCGTTAGTTCAAAACAATATCGTCACAACTTTTTGGGGAAATTATAAAATCAACTACGTAAAAACTTTATAAATTAATATTCGATAAATTAATAAATTATATAAATTAATAATTTTTATTGGTCTCAAGTCGGGCCAATGTAAAATATTTCACAATTCGATAAAATAATAAAATAATAAATATTATAAAGCCTCTATATAAATATATGGTCCCAATAATACCATAAATTAATATTCAATATTTAAAATTTTATACATACACATCTAAGTTATATTTATATATAACTTTTGTGTTGTTTGTTATTGTTTTAAGATTGAAATCTCTTTATAACTCAATCGTTATTAGATGTAGTAAACACAAACAAAACGAACAAACATAATTTAAGAAAAATATAGGTTAGTTTAAAATAAAAAAACTCAAATAAACAAAAATTTAGAAGATTGTGGAAATTTTACTTTTTATGTAAAGTGATAATAACTCTCTAAATTAATAAAATATCATAGTCCCAACATTATTAATTTATAGAGTTTATACTGTATTATAAAAAAAATTGGTTAAACAGTGAATCTTTAAATACAAAAATGAAATACGTAGTTATTAAATTAGTATTTTTTTGCCAACAATGATCGTGATTATCACCTTGAAATTTGTTGAACTAGCATTTATCAATATATATATGTGTGCCAATTCCATTTTTGAAGAATGTAATCATGTTAAATAAAGGGTTCGAGCGAAGGAAAAAGTAAACTCTTCTGATATGAGTTCGATTTTTTTTAGAATATTTTTTTTTATTTGATCACTTAAAATGGTGTCACATTTTAGATACATTAAAAATTAGGTGAATAAATAACTCGATGGTTACACTAATTTTTGTGGATTTGTCGGATGGTAAATAACCGAATCATTCCTTGACTTTAAAAAAGAATTGGTATTGAAAACTGTCAACAGTTTTACGAGTGGCTCTTTCCCCTTCAGATATTTGGGTTTACTGTTGATGCACAGGAAGCTGCGCAAATCAGAGTACTCACCTTTGCTTGACTCAATAACATCTCGCTTTAATCATTGACAACAAAAACCCTCTCATTTGCAAGAAGGTTACAGCTGATCTCCTATGTGATCTACAGCACTGTGAACTTTTGGATCTCAGTCTTTATCTTGCCAAAAGCTTGCATTAGAGCTATCGAGAGTTTATGTAACCATTATCTTTGGTCGCGAGATATCACAAAGAAATGTGGGGTCAAATTTTCTTGGAAGAATATTTGCCTACCTAAAGATGAAGGTGATTTAGGCCTAAAGAACATTGGGATTTGGAACAAAACTCTCACTTTGAAGTTGATCTGGATTTTGTTTACTAAGAAAGATTCGCTCTCGGCAGCCTGGATTAGGAAGCATATGCTTAAACATGATACATTCTGGAATACAGAACCAAGTTCAAGTGCATCTTGGCTCTGGAAATCTTTGATGGCTATTAGACCTTTGGCAAAGCGTTTTCTTAGAAGCTCTGTTGGGGATGGTCAAGATACTAGCTTTTGGTATGATCATTGGTTAGACTTGGAACCTATTATAGAGGTTGTTGGACCAAATGGTCCCTCCTTGATGGGAATCAATGTGTCAAGTACTGTTGCAGATGCTTGTTGCTCTACAGGCTGGTATTTGCCTACTTCTAGAACAAGGAATTTGGCTCTAGCAATTTTGAGGACAAAGCTCATGGAAACTACTCCACCCAATTCGTCTATTGGCCCAAACTCTTACTATTGGTACACTAATAGCTCCTCCAATGTAGGTTTTTCATCACGCCAAAATTGGGAGCAGCTCCGAGCTATGGTCGAAAGTGGTGTGGTTCAAAGGCTTTATTTCCAAGCACGCTATCCTGTTCGGTCAAGGCTTGCTCTTGGGGGTATTGACACTCCAATTTCATGTTGTATTTGCAACCAGCAAGCGAAAACTAGAGACCACCTCTTCTTGCATTGTGATTTCAGTTCTCAGGTTTGGGCTCATGTTCTGAGACGCAAACTGGGCTAGTTTAAATTCTTGGCTCTCCTCCATTTTTTCAAGGAAGAAAGCTACTTTGCAGCGGTTAACGATCCAAATAACGATCTTCTTTCTTTGGAAAGAAAGAAACAATCGGCTTCACAGTGGCTCTGCTATCTCTGATTTGGAAGTCTTCAAGCAAATTGACAAATGCATCAAAGACATCATTCTTGCTCGCAGACATCGTAAGTCTTTCAGGAATCTCTCTCTACCTGGTTCTTGTTTGAATAGTTGATTAGCATCCTTTAAGATTTGTTATTTCTCTCTTTGTTTCGATTAGGCTTTTTTACTCTATTTTTTTTGGCCTCTTGAAACTCTTTAGCTTCGCCAAGCTTTTATAAAACAACTGTTATTTTTGGTATATAATTCACATATTATCAAAAAAAAAAAAAAAAAAAAGACTTACAACCATCTTGTTATCTAAATTTGTCAACCCTTTTTTGTTCGCCTATTACAGTATCTTGATCTTTTTATAGTTTTATCCTTTTTATAAACTCTTACAATTTTTTACGACCATCAAATTTAATTTATGCAATTAAGCATGGTGAGCACTGGCAGTTATACATCTGATTCAACAACTCACAATTATACCAGCACTACTACAATGATTTACGATAGACGTTTCTACCTAGATCACACTCATACTGGTTAACTTACTATTTTGAAATCACGACATACAGCTTAACCACATCATGCTAAAAGTTTCGATAAATTTGCTTCCAAATGTATATGATCTCTAGGAATCGGATCTCTAACATGGAGTAGAAACACTTCAGATCAATCATTGAACCAAAAACTTCCACCAATTTGTTAAGCCATCATATCATAAAATCATTTCTTTTTTTAAAAAAAATCTCAATTTGCTTTGATTTGGTTTGGTTTGGTTTGGTTTATACGGTCACGCCTACAAATATCCTTCAAATTTTTGTATTGCGGTCTTGGGTTTCGCTAAAGATAAACAAAACTTTACATTAGGCCCAACTCTTATAACAACACTAGCTATACTAATCCTTACACAACAAACAAAATTGGCCTGCTTATGCTTATCATATATTTCATGCTTTGGATTTAGGTCCGTAAGAGCATCGCCACGTGTCAACTCCAAAAAAGATAAGTAAGGACCCACATGAATCGAATCCTTTGTCCACCTCACAATCCGATCCTCTCTCTCCACCTCCAAAGTCCAAACACACAAACCTTTCTCCCTACCTCAAACCTCCCAAGTTTCTCAAACCAACACACACAAAAATGGCAGCAACCGCCGCAACAACATCGTCGTCTTCTCACCTTCTTCTCTCAAGCTCTCGCCACGTGGCCACCACATCTCAGCCGCGAATCCTTTTCCCGAGATCTCTCTTCTCCGGCGTGAAACGAGCAGCTTCCGGGAGAAACCATCATGGTGGTGGTGGAGTGAGGTGTATGGCGGTGGCGGCGGATGCTACGGCGGAGACGAAAACTCCGGCGAGGAAGAAGAGTGGGTACGAGCTTCAGACGTTGACGAGCTGGTTGTTGAGACAAGAGCAGAAAGGAGAGATAGATACAGAGATGGCGATAGTTATGTCGAGCATATCTATGGCTTGTAAACAGATTGCTTCGCTTGTTCAGAGATCCGGAATCTCTAATCTTACCGGCGTTCAAGGTGCCGTTAATATTCAGGGAGAGGATCAGAAGAAGCTTGACGTTGTCTCCAATGAGGTTAAAATATTTTCCAAACACGTGCTTTTTTGGATATTCTTAAAAGCAATATTATTAACTTTGGAATCAGTAGTGATTTTAGAAACAGAATTTAATTTGAACATTAACCTTAACCAAACAAAAAAATATATAGTTAAAGAATTATTACCAATTCACTTATTTTATCAAAAAGTTATTTAATTTATGGCTCATATGAAATACAATGATGATAACTAAATAATATGTAATTATACTAGCTAAAGTATACCACTTAATTTTTCAGTCTACAAAAGAACAAAGCATATAGTTTACACATGATGGAAATTGGTGGATAAATATATATGCATATATGACATAATAAAAAGATTGAGGATGGTGCATGCAGGTGTTTTCGAACTGTTTAAGATCAAGTGGAAGAACAGGAATCATTGCGTCAGAGGAAGAGGACGTGCCAGTGGCCGTGGAGGAAAGCTACTCCGGCAACTACATTGTCGTCTTCGACCCTCTTGACGGTTCCTCCAACATTGACGCCGCCGTCTCCACCGGTTCCATCTTCGGTATCTATACCCCCAATGACGAGTGTCTCGCCGTCGACTCCGACGATATCTCCGCTGTAAATTAACTCTTCTTCCCATTTATTTATTTCATCTAACACAAAAAAAAATAAAAAGAGATAGTATTAAAGGTGAACAATTCGGTTTACGCTTTCATTTCCGGTTGATAGGAATTCAAACCAATCAAAAACGTTTTGTAATTTGGTTTGGTTTGCTTTGATATAGTTTCAATTTAGTTTTCAGTTTGGATTTGGTTGGCTTTTAGATGTTTTTAAAGAAACTTCATTTTCTTTTTCTAAAAGAATATCAGTTTACTTAAAATTGTAATATAATACATATGTAATTCAACATTTAAGTTTTTAATGAAATTTAGTTTATTCGGCTCGATTGGGTTATACTAAAATCGATTTCAAATGTATTGGTTATTTTAGTTTTAAAATGATGAAACTAATCGGGTTATATACACGTTTTGGTTTAAGCATTTCGCGCGGTTCGAATTTGGTTTCGATTTGGTTTATATGCGCCAACCAACTCTTAGAGGATACAATGTAAATAATGTCACCTTTGGTTGTATATTTTGCAAGCTTGGAACAGCAGAAGAAAGGTGTATAGTAAACGTGTGCCAACCAGGGAACAACTTGCTAGCAGCCGGCTACTGTATGTACTCGAGCTCGGTCATCTTTGTTCTTACTTTAGGCAAAGGCGTTTTCGCCTTCACCCTCGACCCAATGTACGGTGAGTTCGTCCTCACACAAGAGAACATCGAGATCCCGAAAGCCGGGAAAATATACTCATTCAACGAAGGGAACTACCAAATGTGGGACGAGAACTTGAAGAAGTACATTGATGATCTCAAGGACCCTGGTCCAAGTGGAAAGCCTTACTCAGCAAGGTACATTGGAAGTTTGGTCGGGGATTTTCACAGGACTTTGTTGTACGGTGGGATTTACGGCTACCCTCGCGACCAGAAGAGCAAAAACGGAAAGCTTAGGCTTTTGTATGAGTGCGCACCGATGAGCTTCATTGTTGAACAAGCCGGAGGAAAAGGATCAGATGGACACCAGAGAGTACTAGATATTCTACCGACCGAGGTAACTTACTACTAAAGTTATATAGAATTTCGGTTCGGTTTTGTTTTGATTTCAACCTTACTACTAATTTTTACATCCCGAATTTGGTGTTATCATCTTTTAATTCTTTTTTCTTTGGGGACACCTGACAGGTACATCAGAGAATTCCACTTTACATTGGAAGCAAAGACGAAGTGGAGAAATTGGAGAAGTATTTGGCTTGATTGATGTACCGAACATAAGCCATTTTAATTTCTATTGTAAGCCAATTTCTGACTACATGGTACATGCAACTAGATGCATAAATGGTGAAAGTCCTATTTTGTTGTCGATATTAATAGAGAGAATTCATCTGTCAAACTATAGAGCCAAAACCAAAGTTTATTTTATACAACCTATATCTTCCCCTTCCTAGTCTCATCTTTGCAACAATGAGTCCTTGTCAGAAATTAATACCCCTTCCTATGTCAAGTACGATATGTGGTACGGTTAATTTGGATATCCGAATTCTCACAATATCAAATTAAGGGATTGATTCAAACGGAACATTTCAATTAATGTTATCCAAAAAGATAGTTCTAATCGGAGATGTGGGTGATCCGGCTCAATGAAATGACATAACTCAAGCAAAGAAAAAAAAACCATCAATAACAAAAGCATGGAAAGAAACACAAGAATTTCGAATTACAAAAAACAATTGAGACCCAAATCAGAAGATGAAAAAGAAAAAAAACAATAGACCTCGAGCTGAGATCACTTAAAACTATATTATTACTAAATCTCTCTCATTATAACCTCACAAGTCTTCTCAAGAACAATATATATAACTTATACCTGTATCGATAAGATCTCAAGTCATCTCGTATGTCTTTCTTACAAAGGCCTAGTATGTCGTCCTTTTGCCCGGCCGCATAGATGCGAGTTCTTCGGGATAGGAAACTCGTCTCTCAAAGAAGTTGATGCTGTGTAGACACGCATGTAAAGCTGTTGTCCCAAGTACTGTCTAGCCCAAAACTCAGATCTTAGGTTCCACATTCCTACGTTGTCCAATGCAATGTAAATGGCTGTCCATGATTTTGGGTACACCTAAATCCCCAAATATAGATAATTTTTGTAATTAGAACAATAAAAAAAAAAAAACAATGTGTAGATTGACGAAGACGAAGAATGCCTCACTTGGACAGTGCAACGCGAAACTCCATCACGGAGATTGTACCCATTTCTGCTCGATGTCGTCCATTGTCCACCATCCATCCTGCATTTGATCCAATCACAACACACTTTGTCAAACTTTTTACATTTTTTCACCAATTTTCAGCAACATGCATGCATTTTGCGGATTTGAATTCAGATGATGACACTAGCACAAACTGTTAGGCTACATGTCCGCAGCTAAGCTGATTAACACAGACAATACCATATGAAAGAGTGTTACGAAAAATATACCCGACAACCCAGAAGGAGTAACCATTGAGATGATAACTTTGGACGATATCTTCTTTGTTCTCGAATACAATCTCGATAAAGGTTCGATAGTCAACTTGCAAAACAGAGGTGTCAAGGTATAAACCTCCACCAGTGGGTTTGTCCGAGATGCTATTGACCTTATAGACACCACTTATCTTGAAGTAGTCGGCCAGTTTTAAAGGCGTGTCCGCAGGCACAAATGACACACTATTGACACCGTATCTTTGCTTCCCATTAATCTGTCCCGCTGAACTACCGAACACAATAGTCCTAGCGAGCGGTACTAGACCATAATGGTACGAGCCTTGCGGATTTGGTCTTGGTCCACTTGCTGTCAAGTTGGTTCTACAAATAAAAAACATTTTACCAAATTCATAACCATTGGATTTTTAAATTCACTATGGAGCTTTAAAACACTTAATTAGCGACCTATGCAAGAAAGAGTACCTAATGGCACGTGCTTGGTTCAAGGACCAGTCGACCTGAATGGTGGGACCCCAAGGGAGTCGACCAGAAGCTGAGGAAGACGAGCCACTGTAGCGGAAAACACCAGTAGATGTTATGATTTTATCAGTGAACCGAGAGGAAACAACCACGTAGTAGTCACGAGCAGATTGGTCAGCAGTAATGAGAACAGAGTAAGATTGGCCAACATGAACATCGAGTTCAGAAAACAAGTTTTGAAGTGTGTGCGTTCCTTCGACTTCCACAAGCTTCATTTTATGGTCTTGGATTCTGATGTTTAGAGAATTTTGTAATCCAACGTTTGATATCCTTAATCTATATGTTTTTCCTATTAACATCCGCCAACAAAAAAGAGTTGTAGTTAATAGAAATGTTGGACTTTGCAAAAGTTAGGAAACAGACATGAAAGATGAAATGCAAACAAACCTTGCTCAACGTTTATGGTAGCACCTTGGCTACGACCATTGATAAGAATACCATCAGGGGAAGGTAACTTCTTTCCTTTATCAAGACGAGACTTCAAGTCCTGAGGAACATAAAACAAAACATTTTGAGCTTTTTTTTGTACTTAAAAGTAAATACTTTAAATCATTACAAAATTTGCGTTTGCATGAGCTTTAGGGGTCTCCTGAAAGAAAATTGCTAGATTTTGACTTTTTATTGTTAGATCGACTTTGGTTTTCCAACTTTGGAGTCGACCATTGGTTAAAAGACTTGTGTGACATATGATCATTTTCTGGACCGATTGGTATATGAGATTTCAAACGCTTAAGAAGACATATTACCGTGTGATTAGACTTGTACCAATCTCCGATTAGGACAGTGTAATCTCCTGCCGGGTCAGCGAATGGAACCGGAATTCCGGGACGGCTAAGGATTCTGATTCCACCGAATCCACCGGCGGCCTTGTGAAAGGCAAGTGATGGGAAGTAATAGAAGCTTCCAATTTGGTCTTTCATTTGCAAAATGTATGTGTAGTTGCTTCTTGGTGGAATTGGACATGTTGTTCCGTACATTCCATCCACATACGAATTTCTCCTGTTTTGTACTCCGTTCCTGCTCATCCAATTTCTTCAACTATTAAATAACAATGACTACACATAACTACCAATTTCTTCAACTATTAAATTATTTTGTTAAATTTTCCCGCTAAAAGACTTTTACTGTTTTACTTTCCCAAATCGCTTTTACTTTTCCATTCGAACCAATTATGTTGTTCGTTAAAACTTAAAAGCGTTATAAATAAATTAAATTAAGACCATGTGCATGATATAAAAATGAAATCTTTAATGACCCTTTGTGATTGGTTAATTGATAGTGTAATGATGAACATGGCCTAGTTAGTGGATATGCATGGGACCCTTGAAAAAGACAACGTAAATTCAAAGACATTCTATTGCCGCCGACATGGTTCACCGAAAGGGGTGGTTTAGGTTGAAGACAGCTAATAAATTGGAGAGACACATGGCAAAATTTGGAAAACATTAGGTACTATCATTTACCATTAATCATCTATCATTATCAAAACAAACATATAAACATAATTATGAGACCAAGACATACATGCATAATGGTTTGTACGATAATAATGTTTGTGTTATTGTCGCTATCGTGTTATCAATTCAAATTCGATAGAGAATATGTAAATCGTTGTCGGAATTTTTTCATCCCGGCTGATAGCAAATCTGTGATTAGGAAAATGTTTTAATAGTCCTAATTGAATTACAGATGTATGCCATAAATAATTGATGGACCATTTCCACTTGCCCTATGCCTACGTACATTTATCACCTTCACATGCTTTGCTTTCGTAATAGCACACTTTTCCAAAAATATTTTATCTATGAGAAAGCGGCAATTCAGCCAGTAAATTTTTGTTGTTGTTTCTGTATCTATCTTTCATGAATATTCTTTCTACTCGTGATTTACCAATTATACATCACATGTCTGTATGACTATAAATCCCTAAAATTGACCTATTATTTACACAGATCTAAATAATATTGTGGAAAATTAATTCAGATATATATAATTAAAATAAAATTTATATATATATATATTAATATTAAATCACATTGCATATGTACATAATATTTTCTTTAATCTATTTTAACGGATCCAAAATTTCACTATTTGGATCCGGATCCAAATCCATCGAAACTAAACGAAATTTGGATCGGATCTCAGATCTTTGTGATAATATTATTTTTTTATATAATAATATCAACCTTAGTAGTAAGAAAAATATATAAATTTTGGTATTATACGTTCCATACAGAACTTTCAACTTTCAACTTTTTTATTTTATTTTTGAAACTAACTTTCAACTTCTAAGAGGAAAAAAACAAAAGAGATCCTTCGAGTTGTACAAGTCAACAACAAAAAACCATAGAAGATGAACAGAACAAAGTAGTAATTCCAAAAAAAGGAAGAAAGAGATGTTACCATGAGATCAGGAATGGTTCGTCTAAGCTGTTGTGTACGTTTACTATCACATTGTCGTTTGTCACACTGTGAATGTCCGGTCCCGGAAACTTTCCATTAATCAATATTCCCTGTATTTTTTTTGTCATACCAAATATAAAAAAAAAAAACAATTAGCATTATCGATTTATTCAATTTACCGACAAAAACTCGATTTGATTTACCGGATCTAACCTTTATGGTAAACAATATAAAAGAGAAATTTTTATAAACTACTGATTTCCTCTATTAAACCAATCATTACCAAAATGATACACTTATATGAACAACAAATCTTTAGGAAGATCATATGTATATTATAGTCTGTACGTGAATAGGTTAAACAAAAGAGTTTTTCTTTGTTTTCTGGTTAGAAGATTTCTGAAATGAAATAAAAAAAGAGTTTATAATAACGTGAAGGAGAAAATTGGAAAACCTGTTGACGAACACCAAGAGGGTAAATGTCACCGTAAGTTACATTCCAGTCAAAGAATCTGTATGGACTCTCGCCGGTGACTACGGCGGCGAAAATTGAGAGGCAGAGTAATACGGCGGTGCTTACGGATCTGTCCACCGCTAACATTTTTAATGAAAGAGAAAATGTTTTAGAGAGAGAGAAAAAGAGAAAATGTATTTGATAGAGAGAGAGAGAGAGAGTGATATGAGTGGACACACTGAGTTATGCAAATTTAAGTGCCTTGAGGTGGTTCATAAACTTTTTTGGCCCAACAAACAAAAGTATAGATCTGAAAAATCTTGAATAATACATTATTAATACGTTGTAGGAAACAAAACAATGAATTTACTGCGTTGACTTAGTAACAAAAGAAGAATTGATTAAACAAAGCGAAATAAATTATGCTGATTAATCCAAGTATTTTTTTATAATTTGTTCGTAAAAAACGGCACCGACACAACCATGGTTGAGTATTTTAGTCAAGTAGTGGTATGTCAGACTGGAGTTGTATACTGATTAGGTTAATTCCCGTATTATGCTGCGGGTAATTTTTTTTTGTTTTGGTTTTTTTTTTACAAATTTAGTAAAAAATTGTGTTGTTTCAAATAAAGTTTGATTAGTTAGAAGCGACAATTTCAAATAAAGTCTGAGAAAATGGATCTTGGTATTTAGCGGGTTGACGGGGGCAATGCAAAGTAGGAATGGCTTGACTCGTATGTCTGTTGAATATCGGAATAGTCGAATATCGGAAAGAATTGAACTAGATAAAAATTTATAACGACAATTTCGTCATTTTTAGTTATATTTTTAACACATTTATATTGCTTGAAATCGCTTTTTGAAGCTCGAAAAAAATCATACATTATTTTCGATAACACATGGCTTTATCTGTTTGACAAATGCTAGCTATAGCAACCAACGACAGCGATTAGCTTCAACAGATGATCTTGCATTGGTGTTTTGGAGTCAACAGTAGCTTCAAAATTCAGTCAATTGTCTGTAACTTTACTCTCTGCTTGCTACTTTTAGCTGTGTTAAGAGAAGGATGACCGAGTTAGGATCGATACATGATGCAAAATTGAGAAAATGATTACATCAAATGGAGAAAGAGTAAGCGAAAGTACCAGGACTCGAGATCCGTATGCATTTCTATGAACGAGTTGGCATAATCTCCTGCAAATGAAGCATCAAGAAATGAGTGGAAGGAGCAAAAGAGTATATTATATATAATCAAATGCCGGCCAGAATATACCCACCTTGAGTGCTCATGTCTTTCCCCTGAATCACTTCATTCATTGTTGTATATTCCGACATGGTCTGGTCAGGCTTGAGAATACAATTCCCTAGTTCCGGAGACGACCTGCGATTTTGAGAAGACAACAATAAATGAGTGTTACCATTTACAGAAACATATCATTGTAAAACAAAGCACATACCCTGAAGGAGTTTCTATGGGTGCATTTAGTGTACTTCCTTCACAAGCAAGATCGAATCGACTAGCATCTCTGAGATTGAAAAGTTTTCACCCAGGAACTCCATATCAAAAAAATCCATGTCAAATAAATCAACTTCAGGATCAGATCCAGATGGAGAAGTTGCAACCAAAGGTGCAGCAGTAGCAGGTGCCTCTAAGCACTTTTATGTATCAGTGTCATCGAAGTTGAGCCTTCCTCTCACATGGTCTCTCCTATTAGAAATCTTAAGATTAGACTGGACTGGCGATGAAGAAGAAACCAGATGGCTCCTCTCGACTGAATAAGAAGTGATTTGTTTGAGAGGGCTGATTGTGAATCTCTCCTTTGTAACAATTGGGCAGTTTGTAGGAGTAACTTCTTGTTCTTTCTGTGGACTGTTGGACTTATCACTCCCAGGAGAAGAAGCATGTTTTTGTGGTGTCGAATTAGTAGGAATCGACGAATCAGCCTTATTGAACAAACACTTCGACACATCACCAGTCATCAACTCATTAGTTGCAGCTGAGTTATTGGCCACAGTTTGGGAAGATAAATTGTTAGCTGTTTTATCCGCTTGCGCCATCTTATTCGCCTCTGGTCACGAAAAGAAGACACAAGATAAGTTTTTTTGTGTGTCCTATTCGCCTCTGCTAATGATTCAAAGGCAAGTACAAACATGGTATGTAATATATACACATTACCATTTGCATATGATTTTTCTTGTGCTGTAGTAGTCCGCGGTTTCCTAGATACCGGAGGAGCTACTACTGAAACTTCAGGACCCTTTCATTTTCCGGTTATAGCCTGACTGGCCAAAGGTGTCGAAAAATTCTCACATTCCACTCTTTTGTTACCCAGCAATGACACTGGCATAACACTTGGTGTGTTGTACTGACCATAGCCTGAAAAAAACATGGACATGGTTTTAGTTCCATTTGCGTTAAGACGGAACATCAGCCAGATAAATTACAGAAAAATCAAAGCCATATATATTTGCTTCCAATAAATTAGCACCAAACAAGTTTTATGAAGTGACAAATTCTAAGTAACAAGTGTGTTGCATCCCAAATACACAATTGTAAAGTTCTAATAAACAAAAACATCAAGAATCACTTCAATTAATAATGTCCACCATGAAAAGATCAAGATAACCTACTAATCATTCCAATTCTAGAACAGCAAAACGCAAAAAAAGAAAAAAAACCACGCGGTAAAATGCGAAACTATAACTCTGAAAAACCTGAAGAAGTTATACCGTAGTTTATATTCTGAGAAGTCAGAGGAGGAGTGATGAAGCTGGAATTGTAAGTATTCATCACATTCTGCATCCCCTGCAACAGATTCTGAACCCTAATTTTCTCTTGATCAACCGCCATTTTCTGCTCCTTTAAGCATATATATTCGTTTAATCTATAATCAAGAGGAATCAAACTCTCTGGAACCTAACAAGATGAAACAAACAATTAAAAGACAAAACAGAAATCGAAAAGACAAAAAAAAAAATATATCAAATTTTGTGATGGGTTTACTTGACGAACTGGAGATTTGGAGAGGAGAGACGAAGCTTCGGTTCTAAAGAGACATCGGTTTTTGTGGAGGTAACAATCGACGATGTAAGCAATTTGCGTCGGAGTGACTTTTCCTTTTCCGATGATGTTGTTCCATCTTTTGGATCTGCTCGATTTCCCCATCTCGATTCCTTCTGGGAAAAATTCGAAGACCCTAATTGTGAGGAAGATGAAGCAAATGAGACATTGAAGTGAAGTGGAGATATATCTGAAGAGCGAATGAGAGATTTATTGGAATGTGTTTTTGGTGTTTTGAAAATTTTGCCGGGAGATTTTGCCTCAAAGGTATGGAAGAACCTCACTTACGGATTGCTTGGGAACCACTACACAACAACATGGTTTACACTAATCGAACTAATGAAGGGAGGAGATTTCAGCAATATCCGCCTATTCTTGATCCAATACACGTTTCAATCAACAATATACGCATTGTGGCGCGAACGAAACGATAGACGACATGGGAATGCAATACAAACCACGCAGCAACTGGAAAAAAGGATAGACAAAGACGTCCGAAATCGTTTAAGCATTCTTAGAAGAAGTGATGACCCGCGCTACAAACTAGGACTCATTGAATGGTTTGAAACTCGCCAACAATCGGCATAGACGAAAAGGAAACATAGGCGATCAAAACATCAAAAATGTTATGTAAAATCTTGTAGACCTCATTGTAAAAAGTGGGTTTTTTGAATAAAATTTAACATTCTATTAAAAAAAAAAAATTTTGCCGGGAGATTGTGTGTTTGTTTGTGGTGGTAATTTGAATTTTTTTTTTTTAGAAAGAAAAAAGTAGGAGATTTTTTACCGTTTATTATCTGGATATAATAATTTATTTCTCTTTTTTTTTTTCATTTGTTTAGTGTATTTGTGAGTTTTTTTTTCCCTATATTTGAAGAATAGTAATGAAAAATGGAAACCTTAGATGAAAAAGGAAGTAAAAATAAGGGTATATAATTAGTCAGATTATTTGTCTAAAATGAACAAAAATATCTCTTATTAGCCATATAATTTTTGGATATTATAAGTGGATAATAAACGACTATTACATGTGTTCATGTTTAGATAACTTTTTTTTTCTGAATCATCAGTTTTCACAAATATTTTGTGTTTATTATACATGGGATGTTTCATAATCACATGTTATTTATTAATATAGTATGTGTTTTGTATCAGTTCATTCCATTTTAACTAATTATCATATGTAACAAAAATTCACACACATAACTAATCTATAACATATCTTGCGTGTTTATTATATTATCCAATGATTATTATCCAAATGATTTATCGCAAGTCGCAACCACATGTTATTATACATTACATGGACACCAAGGAGTAAAATTGTCTATGACTTCTCATTTGTCCACATGCTCATACTACTTATTTTCCTAAATTTTCAAACTTTGTTTCTATTTTATTCATTCAACCCTAGAAAAAAACCGATAATCACGAGTAAAATTCTGAAAATAATTGGTCTTTAGTCAGTTTAGGCGTTAACGACATCTAAATATTTCATTTGCGTCTAACAATTTTTTGAACATCATATAATAATAATCTCTCTATTTTAGTAATGGATTCTTTTATCTTAAGACGATAACAAGTTAACAACATAAAAGACCTAATTTTGACCAAACATAAAATTCTAACAAATGCATTTCATAGTAAATTAGGGACTAAAAATAAAAATACTGTATCAAGCACTTTTGAGATTTACAAGTTTTCCTAATTTTTCAAACTTGTTCATTTATTGAATTAGTCCTAAAAAACTGAAAACATATAGGAAACCCTAAACCTAATCGGTCTTTTAAGCATAAACAACATATGAATATACATCTACATTCGTCTGTTTTCTTCGGAACAAGAATATATGACCAATATTAAGCGAATTCTTCACATTTCAATGAAGTGTTCTTGTATTTTAGCATAGTTTTAAGGAGAAGTAAGTCCACTCCCAAAAATACAAAACATGAATACACTACAAAAAAAACAGGGCCTTTTCCGACGGCCAAAACCGTCGGAAATCCGTCGGAATAAGCCCTATTCCGATGGCTTTCCGACGGTTTTGGTCCGTCGGTTCTATCTCGTCGGAAATAAAAATCCGTCGGAAATACTGACGGATTTCCGACGGAAAAGAAATTCGTCGGAATTCTGTCCGAAAGATTTACCGATGGATTTCCGACGGCCAGAACTTCCGACGGATTTCCGACGATCCTGGTAACTGACGGATTTCGGACGGATTTATTATTTTTTTTTTAAAAAATATTTTTAAATAAAATTTAAAATTAAATTAAAATTAAATTAAAATTAAATTAAATTTAAAATTAAATTTCAATATTTTTAAAAGTGATTTACAAAATTAAAATATTACATAAAGTAAAGACTAGTGGGAATGGTTACGGAAGAATTCCAGATTTAGGAATTTTCTGGAAATTGGGATTTGGTAATTTAAATTTTTAGATATTTTGGATATTTTGGAAATTTGAGATTTTGTAATTTAAAAAAATTAAAGAATTAGCAAAATTTCAACAAATTAGAATTTTATAATTTATATATTTTATAAATCTTTATAATTCTCTAAAAATAACAAATACATATTAAAATGTAAAATAATTTTATAAACCCGCAAATTTACTAAATCACAAAATTTACAAAATTAAAAATTTTTCTTACTCTCTAATTTCAATAATTCCAAACTTCCAAAATTCATATATTCCAAAATTCCTAAATACGTAAATCCCTAAATTTCTAACATCCTAAATCCGTACATTTCTACATTTCTATCTTCCTAAATCCTTACATCCCATAATTTATAACATCCTAAATCTATCAAATTCTAAAAATACATCTCTAAAATTCATAATTTCCAATTTAAAAAAAAAAAACTAAAATTAACAAAAACTTACATTGGATTCATGATTCGAGTAATAGAGATTGTGATTGTGGATGATTCGTCGATTCCGTCACGTTTCCGTCGAAGAATTTGAGATTTCCGGCGATTTTTTCGTTTTTTCTTCCGTCGATTCCGTCTGTCTTCGCGAAGAAGAAGAGCCTGGTTTTATTACAGGTTTCCGACGGAATTCCGACGGATTTTCCCGCTTTTTCGATGAGATCGAATTGTTTGGGCGGCAGAAATTAGGGTTTTCCGTCGGAAACATTATTTGCCGCAGAATTATAAAAAAAAATTAAAATCCGTCGGAAATCCGTCACAAAATTCCGACGGATTTCCGACGGATTTTAATTTTTTTATTAAAAAAAAAATATTTATTAAATTGCCGCAGAATTATAATAAAAAATTAAAATCCGTCGGAAATCCGTCACAAAATTCCGACGGATTTCCGACGGATTTTAATTTTTTTTAAATTACAGCAGAATTATAAGAAAAAAATTAAAATCCGTCGGAAATCCGTCAGAAAATTCCGACGGATTTATTTTGCTCGTAAATCCGTCGGGATACCGTCGGAAAATTCCGACAGAAATTTCGGCCGTCGGAATTTCCATCAGAAATCGGCTTGTTTTCTTGTAGTGATACATGTACCCAATGGTAACCTTAGCCTATTATATCTTTCTTCAAAAAACTAAAGAATGCAAACTTTTTCATATTTCACGATCTTTTGTTTTTCTTGTTTTTTAGAAATCATGAAATATATATCTTTAAGGTCCAAGTTTTCAACCACGTGGTATAGTCATGTCTTCATCAGTTTCAGGTTCTGATTTAGAACTCGTTGCTTGTGCATTTACTTATTTGATAGAAGATTAAAACTTATAGAGATACTATTAGAATCTACGAATCTAAGATCATTTGATAGAAGCTTTGTTATGGAACGTACTTTTATTGCAAGGTCTCTAGCCCTATACCTAAACGTAGGAGATGCCTAAAAAAACTACTATTCACAGGTGACTTGATGTTATTAAAAATTCAAAGTGGTTCAAACTCTCTTATCGTAGTAAAAGTTTTTTTATGGAATATGAAGAGTGAAATCACTTTCAAAGTTAGGAATTAATTAGCAAGAGGTGTATTCTAATTTAAGCAAGTAAATAGCATGCTTTGTAAACAGCTAGAAACCTAATTGAAATTTTAGTCACACCTGGTTAATTTTGATGTCTAAAGAACATACATGGTAACTTCTTATTATGTTTTTCTTCAGGGCCATTACTGCACTTGTCCAAAGGGAGGCCCAATGCAATGGGCATGTGTCAATGGAAATAAACACTGCAGAAACAATAGCATATTTTAGGACTGAGATGTTGGACATTAAAAGACGAATTGAAGTGCTCCGGACCGAGAATATGAACATCTGAATGGCTCAAGACTCCCGTATTTTCCTTCGCCCACTGAACACTTCCAACCGAGCCATGATTACCTACTCCCGGTAACTCTAACTCCGCATTGTCAAGAACGTGCATTCTTACCAAATACGTAGTGATCTGGTAAGTGTATCTGGTTACCCAACCATGTGATAAAAGGTCAAGAAATGTGCAAAAACTATTTTTAGCATATCGACAACGTTTCATCTTCATTTTTTCACATCTTAAACTGGAATATAAAAATCTTAAACAATGTTCAAAACAATCAATAAGTGCCACATAAACTAAGAACGAGAAACACCAGAAGAATAATGCAACATACAATAAAGCTTCTAAAATTAATAATGTTGGGACTTAAAAAATTTATTAATTTATAGAGTTATTAATTAATCAAAAATTAATATTTATTAACTTATAGATAGACATCTTTTTTAAGTGATAATTTTATCAACAAAAAAATCAAATAATGTTACAGTAAAGAATTTAATTTTTCATTTGTAAAAAGATTTGCATTAACTTGAGATAATGATTTATATTTTTGGTTATCGCAATACAATGAACGTTAATATCATAATATAATATCTATATAAAAATGATACAAGTTATTAAATAAAAATTTAAAAGAAAGCATGTTTATTATTAAACGATATATATTGTGATACATTTAGAAATAGTTATATGTAAAGACTCAATCATCGTGTTAACAAATTTTCACAAGTTTTGGATACTAAAAAAAATAATCATAAAAGTTTTCGATGTAATAAGTAAAATAAAAAATCATTGAAATCATATTTTAATACATTAACATAGTTAAATATTCATAATTATATATAATTATTAATTTATAATATTTGAAAAATAGAATCTTCTGATGAAAAAGGAAGTAAAAAAAGAGAGTATATAATTGGTCAAATTATTTATCTAAAAAATGAACAAAAATATCTCTTAGCCATAATTTATGGATATTAAGTGCATAACAAACGGTTATTATGTATTCATGTTTAGATAGCATAAATGTATTTCATAGTAATTGGGGGCTAAAATGAAAAATTTCAAGCATTTTTGGAATATAAAAGTTATCCTAATTTTATATTTTTTAAATAAAATCTATGAAATTAGCCCTAGATAAGACTGAAATAAATGAGAACCTAAAACAAATCGGTTTTTAGACCGTCTAAAAGCATCTCCAAAATGGAGTAACTCTAAAATGGAGTTGTGTTTTACTCTAAGACCATCTCCAATGCATTTCTATATATTTGACTCTAAAATGGAGTAAAAAATTACATTCTTCTATTTTCACTCAAATGAATCTCTATTATAGAGGAAATGTTGTATTTTCCTCTACTTTAGAGTTCTCTACACTTTTTCCTCTATATATAGAGTAAAAAATAGCAATATCTATTTTAGAGTTAGACATAGAGATGCGTTGGAGAAAAAAAATAGAGGATTGCTATTTTTTTCTCTATTTTTAGAGGAGAAAATAGGGATGGGTTGGAGATGCCTTAACCCTACTCCATTTTGGAGTAGAAAATGAAATAAATAGTAAAAAAATGTAGTGATAAGAGTATCTCCAATGTATTACTTTTTTTTTCACTTCAAAATAGAGTAACTCCAAAATGGAATTGGATTTCACTCTATTTCTTACTCAAAAAGAATATTTTAAATATATTTATTTTTTTCTATTTATTGTTAATTACTAATAATACACATTATTTATAAAATTTACAAATGGACCCTATTTTTTTTTAATTTTACAAATCAAAGTTGTAGCATGATGTTTTGTTATATTAACTTACACATACATACATATAAACTTTAAAATAGCACTTTTAACGAATTAAATTCATAATAACAAAGATGAATATTTTCCAAAGATTTTAATTTGACGTATTGTTACTTAGTCTTTTGATTCATCATGAATGGGAACCCAGAATCAATCTGTGAATCGATGAATCAGAAGACTACGTAACACTACGTCAAATGATCCACAAAGATAATTGTTTTTCAAAAAAATTGTTCCACAATGATCAATACATTTTTATCATTTAATGCTAACATATTGTAAATTTGAAAAAAAACTATTGAAACACAATTGGTTAAATTTTTTTGAAAACTGCATATGTGAAAATTAATACATTTATAATGCAAGATTAATTATTCTTCTTAATATGTGTGAAAAAACTCAAAAAATATATCTTTGTGAAACGTAAAGAGTATTAACTTAGACTTACATACACATTTTTCAGCAACAAAACTTACGCATACATTACAATTTCATATATTATAGTATATTTTAATTATTTTGTTGCAAATTCTTGTGATTTGATAAACTCGTAAAGATTTAACTAAAAATAATATCAAACAAATAGAAAATCATCACCAAAATAATTATTTATGTTTTAAAATAAAATCATTTAAAATTTGAAGGACCATTTTATAAATAAAAAGTTCAATTACGTATAAAATGTAGTAGAGAATGAGATTATTCCATATTAGAAAGAGAAAAAATGAGTTTATTCTATTTTGGAGTTGAAAATGGAGTGGGGTTGAAGAGGGTTTTACTCCAAAATAGAGTTTAGAGTAGGATATGGAGTAGAGTTGGAAATACCCTTAGATTACTCTATATTTGGAATAAACCTACAGTTTACTCTATTTTAGAGTCGAAAATAGAATAGGATCAGAGCAAATTTGTCTCAAAACTCCATAGAGTAAAAATGGAATGGAGTTGGAAATGCCGGCATCTAAATACGTTATTAGCGTCTAACAATTCTTTGAACATAAAATAAAAAAACCATGGGAAACAATTACCTTGTAGTTTTTACCTTCGCACCGATAAACAAGTTGAAAACATAGAAACCTAATTTAGACCAAAAATAAAATTACAATAAATGCATTTTATTTTAGAGTAATTGGGGATCAAAATGAAAGTATTAACCATTTTTGGGGTTTAACAACAAAGAAAAAGGCAAAAACTCGTAAAATTTTCACATAATCGAGGAGACAAAAGTTGCTACCTTTAACACTTTCACATTGTCCAAGTGCTTAACCCATCACTCTCACATGTTCTTTCTCTCTCTTCCTTCACACCACTTTACTCTCCATGACAAAGATCTGATCTCTCATTTCAAACCCTAGAAATCAATTTAGACTCCAACACCATAATCCATCTCAAAAGCGTGCTCCATTAATGGCGAGCTTCACACTCTCCAGGTCACTCCTCCTCCTTCTCCTTGCTTTACTCTCACTGTTCTCCAGAATCTCGATATCGGAAGCTACAACTCTCTCCTTCTCGTTCACAAGTTCTGATAAAAATGCGACCTTTGCGTCCGACGATATTGCTCTGTACGGCGATGCAAAGCTCGTCGACGGTGGATTTTCGATTCAGCTGAATGACTCCGTGAGTCATGGTGGTGGGCGAGTCATCTACAAGAAACCCCTTGAGTTCATCGAGACCAAAACCGAGTATTCCGCAGGATTATCTACTGTCTTCTCTTTCTCTATGTCTCCTAATAGTAGTGGGAGACTCGGATTTGTCGTGTTTCCTGTTAATGGAACAATTGATCAGTCTTTATTCGAGGTTATGCTCGATACTTCTGATTCAAATGTCGCGGTGATTGTCAATGGTACTACGGTTCTTGAAAAGATTAGAAATTTCACGATTGTAAACTTGGAGGAGGAGAAGAAGAAGAAAGAGGATTTGTTATTGTACGTTTTGATCAATTACTTAGGTGGTGGCAAGTTCTTAGAAGTCACGTTAAGCAAATCAGAAAGCTTTGAATCTGTTGGTGCTCTGGTCTTTTATCGGATTGATTTGTCGGAATTGTTGAAAGATGATGATGAATTCATGGTTGGTTTGAATTCGTATAGTGGGAACTTTAATCTCCATTCTTGGAGCGTAGACGTGAGGCGCGTCTCCAAGTCTGCGCACTCTTATCTGCCGTTATTCTTGGAAAACTACAGAAAGGAGGAGGAGGAGAAGAAGAGGAGAAGACAGAGGATGTGGGAGATTGTGACTTGTTTCGTTATGACCTTTGGATCTACAGGGCTTGTGTTCTTCGCCATGATGCGTATATGGGCAGCTTTCAAAAGGAACAGTCTTGTGATGGTGATGCCTGAAGAATGTGGGCTTAAGACAAAGCAGTTTGAGTACGAGAAGATGGAGAAGATGGAAGTTGTTATGAGCAAAGCCGAGGCGAAACAAGAAAGGAAGTGAAGCTCAAAGTTTGGTGATTTTCGTGTGTTTAGGATGTGTGATCTCTATGTAATCAAGTAGATTTCTTGGGTGTGTAATGGTAACTAGTAATCCACCATGAGGTTCTTCGTTGGCTAATTTAGAATCCTTGTTATTACGTGTGTAAGCTTTGCAACACTGTTACTCCTTCGCATTAGTTTGTTTTGGCTATGCAAAATATGAGAAGAATTCCATAGAATCCACACCAAACTTGAGTCCACGTGGTACTCGTCTGCAATAGATGAGAAAAACAGATTCCAACTAATAGATATGTAGTCACGATCAATTTAAGTACACAATGTAGTTTATCTTCATCTACACAAAATCTTCAACCGAAGAAAACTTTCACGACGATAACTGCTACGTTAATGAGCATCAGGGGAAGTCTCATGTACTGGCAGGCATTGATTAGACCAACAATTTGGCCTTTCGGAGAGTTTTTCCTACCGGTTTGGTGAAGCTCTGCTAGTGTCCATCCTCTTGGAGAAAGAAAACGGTCTTCGTTGAGGATTGCCAGCGCATTTGCAAATAGCAGCAGACCTTTCATCAGTGTCCAGAAGCCCATTGTTCTCTGTGATGCAGAGTTTCAAAATAATCAGAATCACGGAAAGAAAGTAAAGCATGGCACACAGTTTCAAGTACTCATTACTTTGAAGGAACTAGGTTTAAAATTCTCTGAATTGACACCAAGTAAGTGCAAGTGTAAGCTACTGCGGTGAAGAGGTCACTCTATTTCCAGTGTTCAGTGATTTACTGTTGTCCTGATGGATCTAAGCGTCTATAGAAGAGAACTAAGAGTATAGCAATGCGAAATCTCGACTCTAACACATAAAGATCAATGATAGGAAGGGATACGCCACTGGAGTGTGATTCAGTTTCTAACTATTTGGTGCGTTTAAAGGATTAGACTTTTTTCCTTCCTCGCAATGGTGTCTAGAGTCACCGAGATACCAATGCAAAGAGCCTTAACCTAAGCATGATGTATAGCAGGATACATAATCACATAAGCAACAGAAATACGCTTGGTGACAATTTTCAGGATCAATAGCAGAAATGTATCAAGCTAGATAAAGGCAAGAACACTAGATGAGGTTGGTTGTTTTTATGGAGTTAATTCAAGAACAGTAAATCAATCGCGACATTATGAAAGATCGAAAAACGGATCCTCGGGTTCAGCAGCTGCAGCAATCAAGATTACTTAGTTCCATTACAAGTGAGGAAGACAGTCTATTGTTCCTAAGTAGCTATCAAACAGCAACGACCCCATTAAACCAAAATGTGGAAAGAGATTTTAGAGCAAATGCATACCGATTAAGCAAAGCTTGGTGCTCAGCTAGATTTAAGGCTTTAATTTCAGTAGAAACTGAGAATGAAAATCCTAATTAGCTAAAGATTAATGTCGGTAAGGCATAAGCAGTTCATGTCCAAGCTTGATCACCAATTCAAACGACTAGCGATAGCTAATCAAAGACCATCAGAGAAATCTAAAGCTATGTTCGATTAAAAAAATCACTTTCTGGTGTAACACATTCCGTAGGATTTCTAAAACGTATACTAAACGTGAGATCAAGACTGCAATCGAAGATCCAAGTTTGTTTACAGAAGCATCCAAACTAATCGATCAATTCTCATACGAAATTAAATCTCAAATCTAGCAACCAGTGAAGAAAAGTATAAAAAAAGAAGAAATGCAGAACTTGAATCGAATTCGAGATTACCGAAAGAAATTGTCCCGGCGGCAAGAAATCGACGACGTAAACGGCCTGAGAATGAGATAATCAAATCGTCGGTGAGATCTTGTTGCAGGAAATCGGAAGTAGGGCTTCTTCTTAGAAAATCTGAACCGATTCTTCGACCCAGAGTTAAAAAAAAAAAAAAAAAAAAAAAAACCGAACCGAGTTTTTTTCAAGGGTTGACCCGGTTCGAGCTGGAGTCGGGTCAGGACCGATATTGTTTTTTTTTTTTTTTTTTGTGAAAGAGGAAGATTTGGATAAACCCTCGTATCGAAGTAAAAAACCCCCCCATGGCTTCTTCACTTGTTCTTTTTCCTCACCTTCACCATTTTGATTCTCCTTCTTCACGTTCGATCATAAATCGTAGAGAGATTTTAGTAGCTCACAATCGAAATTCACGAATCTCTCTTAAAGCTTCCATTAATGGCGGCATCACAAACGGAGCAACGGAAACTGCTAAACCTAGTCGGAGAGGGAGGAAGAAGAAGCAAACCTCGACGGTTACTGAGAAAGAAGAAACCGTAAACGGTACTATTGAGACGGATCCTGAATCCAATCCGGATTTAGTCGATTACGACGACGGTATCGAGTTTCCGTACGACGATCCGCCACTCGTGTGCTGTTTCGGAGCCGTACAGAAGGAATTCGTTCCGGTGGTTCGAGTCCACTATAATCCGATGCATCCTGACATGTATTCGCAGTGGAAGATGCTGCAGTGGGATCCGCCGGAGTTTGGACGAGCCCCGGGAGGTCCGCCGTCGAACGTGGCGATCTCTCACGTCCGTTTAGGCGGGAGAGCTGCGTTTATGGGGAAAGTCGGTGAAGATGATTTCGGGGAAGAGCTGGTTTTGATGATGAACAAGGAGAGAGTTCAGACGAGAGCTGTGAAATTCGATGAGGGTTCGAAGACTGCTTGTACTCGCGTTAAGATCAAGTTCGAGGACGGGAAAATGAAGGCGGAGACGGTGAAAGAGCCGCCTGAGGGCTCGCTTCTTGCTTCGGAACTGAATTTAGCTGTGTTGAAAGAGGTAAGACCTTTCAATTTAGTGTTTAGGATTGAACATTTTGGCTTTGATAGCTCGAGCTTGTGGTTCTTATGGTCATTCTCTGAATTGGGCATAAATCATATTCCAAAGTGACTGGTTTTAAGTTCATGTATATGATTTGGATCATGAAACAGAGCATCTCAGCTTGGCTTTTGAGCTTTTACTTCTGCTTCAATTGCAGGCAAGTATTTTCCATTTCAATTCAGAAGTGTTGACGTCTCCTACGATGCAATCGACTCTTTATAAGGCAATACAATGGTCCAAAAAGTTTGGAGGGCTTATTTTCTTTGACTTGAATCTTCCATTACCGCTATGGAGATCGCGCAATGAGACTAGGAAGTTGATCAAGAAAGCATGGAATGAAGCAAACATCATAGAAGTTTCACAGCAAGAGCTTGAGTTTCTTCTTGATGAAGAGTACTACGAGAGGAGACGGAATTACACTCCACAATACTTTGCTGAGGATTTTGAGCAGACAAAAAACCGAAGAGATTATTACCATTACAAACCAGAGGAAATCAAGCCATTGTGGCACGACAAGCTGAAGCTATTGGTTGTGACTGATGGAACACTTCGGCTTCATTACTATACTCCTTCTTTTGATGGTGTTGTGGTCGGAACCGAAGATGTGCTTATAACTCCTTTCACCTGTGATAGGACAGGTTCTGGCGACGCTGTTGTTGCAGGGATAATGAGAAAGCTAACGACTTGTCCCGAGATGTTTGAGGACCAAGATGTGTTGGAGCGACAGCTCCGGTTTGCAGTCGCTGCAGGGATCATATCGCAATGGACAATTGGCGCAGTTAGAGGTTTCCCTACTGAAAGTGCGACACAGAATTTGAAAGAGCAAGTTTATGTTCCATCAATGTGGTAGTTAGAAAGATCAAGGACTCAACTTCTACTAAATGTTTTGAACTGTGTATGATGTATACTGATTCAAAATTGTAATCCAATGTACAATCAATTTTTGTGTTCATTGATAACAACGATATGAAAGGATGATGAGCAGCTGTTTCCTTCCCCAAGAAATCTCTCTTTTGTTCTACTCAGCTTCCTTTGCAGAGTCACAATCACAAAAATGCTCTAGATCCAAGTCGCGATGTTACTCCTGTATGGAGAATCGTTTCTACAAGCTGACTGAATCTTCCAAGACCTCGGGTTATCTCTTTTTCATGTATTGTACAACAAGCCTATAAACTCAAGCAGATTGTTGTACCTCCTGAATCCTGATCCACTGCAGCGTTCTTCAGTGTTAAGACATTAATCCCGACTGTTTTTGACTAATGTACCGCTGCTATCTTAAAGCACTCTTCTTCCATGTCTTTGACTCTGTTCTTAGACTTGATTTTTTCCAGAGCTGCTCAGGATGAGACCTGTTACAGATGCAATCGGGTTGTGGGTTCGCATAGAAATTCTCCTCTAGCCTGGGAAGTGCAGCAGGCAGTCTCGCATATGCTGCACCAATCCTGTCTCTATTTAATCGCTTAACCTCGGAAGCAAATTCTTCCCAAGATAGGACACCCTCATCAAAATGATCTATCAGTCTAACAAAATTTACCCTGAAATAATCGCACAGAACATATCAGCAAAAACCAGCTAAAGGAACTACAAATCTACTGCAAAACGAAAAGTTTTATAACACGTTAACATACCTGTCTGGATTTATTGACTTCCTAAACCCTTCAAACCTTCTGTGCCCTTGTACCGCCTTAGCCATATTTCCATCATATGTATATACAAAAACATCGCTTTCAAGGGCCACAATGTAATCCAACGCAGCAAGGCGGTTCTGGTATTCCCTGAAAGGCTCTAACTCTTCTTCAGTCGCAAGAGTTGAATGAGAGAAGACATTTGGGTACTCTTCACGGAAAGCATCCATACTCTTGCTTCCATAGATTTCACCAGCAACTATATATATAGTCGTGGAAGACGGATACCCCATTGCCTTTAGAAATATGGCTGCTTCTCGCGGAGACATCGGACATCCCCCTTGAATCCGTCTCTCTTGGCTATCAATTTCTTTCTCCTTCCAATGTTTAACACTGTACCTCATGATTCTCAGATCTTCGGCTTCCTCAGCCGTAAGATTGTGGTTGCATCCTGTGAAGGCAAGCATGTCCTTCTCATATCTGCAAATCCAAAGCTCCTTTGAATCAAAACCGAAATCCAAATATGATTTCCCTTGCTAATGAAAAGAACTGTCAGATTTACCTCAAATGCAGAGCAATATAAGGCTCGCTGTTGTTTCTTAATCGGTTAACCAATACTTCTCCAAGGTCCTTGATTTCCTTGGCGTACATCAGTGCCTGGTAATTAGCACGACATCTCAATCGTTGAATCGATGGTGGCAGGCCATTGTTAGCAAGCCGTGAGTCAGTAAGCGTGAACTTTAACACCTTATGACGTTTCAACAGTGGCAGCATTTCACTTCTGTAGTAACTAGCCTACATACCAATTATGAATTTGAGAAGCAGAGATATAAAATGTTAACCAAGAAAACATTCCCTGATATGAATAAAGCACAGACCTTTGACCAAGAAACAGGGGCCTTGAGAAGATGCTTCATGGCAGCATACTGAGGAGGCAAGTACTCGACAATGTCAACATCGTGTTTCAATACGTTCATGAAGTGTCTCCAGTCAAAAATATCTTTGAACGTGCTGCATACAAAATGATACGGTTTGACATTCCAGTTATCTTCTAGGAACTTGTGTTACCAGGTCAATAAGAGTAACAAGATATAAAGACATGAACCTCGGATCAGTCCAGAAAGATTCATGGTCAAGAAGAGGAAGAACAAGCGTTGCATTCATAATCTTGGCAACAGCAACCATGTCACATATCTGCATTTTGACCGAAACCAACGAAGACAGGTAAATCAAAACAATTCACTGTTGAGAAACCGGAAATCGAAAGCCTCTAAAATTATTTGGAAGTGAACTCACCCCGGTTCTCATCTGATTCAATCCTCCATTTGCGTGTACTAGAAGATACCCATTGGTATTTCGGTGCAGCCCTAAGCAAAGACATATGTCAGTTCCTCATTTCCAGGAAAACAAAATCTTGAGCACTTAGAATTGCATATGTTCTTAAAGAAGAACTAGGAAATGCAAGATAGCAACATACTTGTATGGTTCTTAGGACGCGCCACACATTGACGATAATTCCCACTTTCAGGTTTCTGCCAAATTTCCGGAATCTGTAAAAAGCAATAGCCAAACATGAAATCCATGACCAGATCCTCGGAAATGAAGTCAAAAGGAAATTTTTTGTCTTCCTTGCATTGCAGAAACAGAGAAAATGATTAAGAATTAGTTCATTCTCATTCTGGAAGACCTCCAATTACACTGAACACAGAGTTTCTCGTACCTCAGATCTATTGATAAATTAAAGTCAAGTAACTATTGACTCAACAAACCAAGCTACACAGATTAAAAATTTAACTCAAGGGATCATCTAGTCAACAGTCATGAACTGTTAATCAAAACCAATATCAAATGGATTGTTTTTAAACGTTCAATTTTAGCTATTGCAGGACCTAGATTAAAGAGTTTTCAATTTCAAGTCTTCTCAAACAATGACACAAAAGGTTATGGATCCTCATTGTTCATAACAATAATGGATTCTCATAGTTCATAATTAACAATAATGGATTCTGCAGAAACTAAAGTCAATGGAAACTATGGGGAAGTGGTGATCCACCTCAAGGCCACCCAAATCCATTGACTATTATTGCTTGTCAAAGTCTCAATCCAATTACTTATCAAAATGTACAACTCATAAAAACGAATTTCAGAATATTCCAACGCCACCGAAACAATGATAATTTCAGTTATGCAATCATTAGAGACGTGACGTTCTGCGAATACAACTTTCTACCTACCCCACTACTTCTTCTTCTTCTTCCCTCAATTTTCTCTTCCAACTTTCCCGAGAAACAAAGTAGACATTAATGGAAACAGTGTAATCCGTTTAAGCTAATCTCGCTAGAGACTAACTATCAGATCTTTTATTGACAACTCTCAAACAAAGTAAAAGTAAATTCAGCATGCACAAACCCAAAAAGATGATTGATCCTAAGCACTTATTGAATTGAGAAAACAATTACAGATCTCGTATTCCTCAATTTTGACTCGTCGATTAACGTGTAATACTACCAGAGATTTGATTTGTTTTTTTCCGGGAAACGAATAGAAAATCCCTAAAATGTAAAAGAAAACTCACGGGAAGCTTCTCGAGAACACGCATTGGCTGCGAAGAAGCTTCTTCTCGTTGAGCCATCGACAAATCGTCACGGAGCGTTCTAACGACGACGAACTCCTTCAATCGCGCATGGTCAACCACGCGCACACCACCCATGAGGTAGACTCTGAGGAACACGGACATGACCACGAGAACCATGAGAAGACTCAAGATCCGACGACCCACGTTTCTCCCCGATATAAACCCTTGACCCACCGTCGATCCACCACCGCCACGGAAAAACGGAATCCGGAATTTGCGAGGAAGAAGGTACCGAATCACTGGATGGTGATGAAACTGGTGATAGTGATCGTGGTGGTAGTGAGATCCAGTAGACGATGAAGTCTCCGAAGAAGGGGAAGAACACGGATCACCGCCTTGACCACTCGCATCTCCACCGTCCAAATCCGTCGATACAACGACGCTATTAGCAGCCGCCGCTAAGTTAACTGTATTGCAGTAATCAGAAGAATTCGAGGGTCGCTCGGAGATAACGTCCAGGGAATCTCCAACACGGCGGCGAGTCGTGATCGGTGCGACAGGCGAAGGGTTAATCGCACCGGCGACAGACATATCGCCGGGGAAAATGGAAGAGAGAGAAAGAAGATAGAGAGAGAGAGAGAGAGCGTTGATTAGTTTTTGGGGACTACGTGGTCATGTTCTGGTTTTCTTCTTCTCTGTGTAGCCACCGTCTCCGTGAAATTCGGCGAAGCTGAGACGCCGAATATAATATTTTGTTCCAGATTTTATAATTTTTTTTTTTTTAGTTTTTATAAATTTTTATGTGTCATTTTGATATTTGGTTTTTTTTTTTAATCGTAATTGCATTTTTTTAATTTGTGGATAAGTTCAAGAATTTCATCACGTATGTGTTTTCACACCTCATCAATGTTGGCATTTTACAATTGTTAAACTAATTAAACCAAATGTCTTAGCTGACCAATTAGCAAAACTGTCTACAATTTTCTTCTTAAAATTTTGTAACCAAATGGATCTTGTAATTTGTTTATGGTGCATTTGCCAGCAAAAAAAATTCTCACTAAATCAATAAATTTTTGTCCGCAACAGATCTATTAATAACCCAAAAATGGTAATAGAAGTGACTCTCCAAAGGAAGTCCTACATATTGAATTTATTTTTGGGTTAATTAGTTCAATATTATATTTTGAACAAAAAATTAAGAAACTAACATGTCCATAAAAGAATTTATGTGAGTAGCATAGAGAAAAAATACTTGGACAAATTTGCTTCTATTAAATTTAGTAAGTATTGCTGGTAATAAAGATCTATAAAAATCAGTAATGGAGAGTATGAAAAGCAAGATTGACGGTGGATCTCGAAAAAGGAGGAGAAATACGTATAGTTGACTATATTCGATTTTATTTTATGTTGTTGTAGTTAGTTATAATTCTTATACCGTAGTTAACTATTTTTCAGATGGCAAAAAGAAATATGGTTGTTGTGATGTTGGGTGAATGGTTATTTTGGAGACTGGTGTTCGGGATTTCAAACTAAGCAGGACGAGTTGTTCAAATGTGTTTATTGTGTCCGTAGACAGTATAGTTAGCTATGTCATGAATATTGTATATATATAATTAAGTATTTAACACATATAGCTAACTATATATTGTTAATGGATAGTATAGTTAGCTATGTCATGAGTATTGTGTAAATATAGTTAACTATGTAACACGTATAACTAACTATCCATTGTTAATAGACAGTATAGTTAGCTATGTCATGATTACTGTGTAAATATAGTTAATTATGTAACACGTAACTATCTCTTGTTAACAGAAAATATAATTAGCTATGTCATGGGAATTCTGTAAAGGAAAGTTTTGGATAAAAAAAAAGTTTTTATTTTTATTTTTTAAATTGTAAAAATCTGTATTAATTATATGAAGACAAAACTGGAATTTAGTCTCACATAAATGCTAGTTACTAACTTATGTTTTACATGGTATTAGATAATCCTTTATATATTAATAGAGTAGACACTAAGTCAAAATCCTAAATGTTAGAGAGTTTTAATGAATTCATTTCCTAATAAAAATTATTAAAAAAATTTTATTAACCTTCAGAACCCATTACAGAAAGAGAAGATTAACCTTCGGTGTGTATAAGGTTGATTCCAGTGGAAGAGAGTTCTTCCCAGAGCTTGTGAAATATCTCCAATGGTGACGGGACCAGAGTAGCCTGCCTTCTTCAACGCCGATTTTATTCTCACGAGCGTCATAACCAGATGGGATCGGACAGCCGCTCATGTTCCACCACACCAATATTTTCTCCTCCTCCTCCATCATCGCCGGCTTGGTATGCACCATCTCGTATTTATTTATTATTTATTATTCAACACCCTAAAAAAAATCAAACCAGATTCAAAATCCCCAGTTAGAGCAAAGAGAAGGTTTATGATTGGAAAAGATTTCATATCTTACATCCGTAAATTTAATTGAATTTTTTTTTTACTTTCCCACACTTTTTACTCTGTCGCATATGTACCACTCACACCTTTAATCTCATTAAATTATTTATTTTTATAAGTTTCGAAGATCATGATCACCGCCGTTGTTATTCCGGTTTGTGTTACGGAAACATATATTCCTAGAACATATTAAAACTTTTCCTCGAACATGCGACTTGTGAGGAGAAAGAGTGAAACTACAACCTTCACGCCAATTAACATGTCATATATTATTTGTTCAGGATATCCAAACAAAACGCGAACAAAGGAGACAACATAAGTTTTTGCAGATCAGAAATTTTCTGAACACACTCTTCTCCACCTTGTTTTCTATCTTCTAAATCATTCCTCTATAAATGTAATTTTCTCTTTCAAATGTCTTGTAGAGTTGTAGAACTTCAAATATTTATATTGTCCTCTATTTTTAAAATGTTGCATTTTTCTATCTAATGTTTGATGAAAACATAGTTAGTTGTGACCAAAAAAAAAATAGACTTGTTCCCAGGCTATGCACTCCATTATACTTGTGAAATGCGTGGAAGAACTCAATATTTCAAATATTATGTTCAAACAATGAGACTACGATATACATAACATATAGTAAAAAGAGGCATATCTAGTAAGAAAGCAATACATTTGTGTTCTTCTGTAATATTTGATTTAAATGTTCTGATATTAAAAGAGGTTAAAGAAAAGCTAAAGATTGAAGAGTAGTTTCATTCGACACTCTTAGTCTCATCTGCATATAGAGAAAGTGTCGTGTGTTGCTCCTTGGTACATGTTGAGGGGTCTCATCACGTTTAAAAACACCAACTCAACAATGTTGCCATCATTCAGTAATGGAAAGAGAAAAGTCCATATGATAAGTTGAACATGGACCGCCAAAAAAAACATGTAATAGAGAAACTTTCAAGGCCTAATCGCTAAAACTAAGAAGAGAGTATATGGGGAGTCCAGCCTAGCAAACAGCTAGAATGCAGACATCAAGCAATTCTTCAGCCATTGTCTATTAGTAGCCTCAGTTATATGAAACTTTTTTGAATGAATGTAAAATTGTTATTCAATCAAAATCTTTTGTACAATAAGTGTGTCCTTGGTTTGAAAAGAAATTCGAAACAAAGATTAGAACAATGTCTTTTTGTTTAACTCCATGGTGATGAGAATCTTATGGGGGTATGCATAGCAAACCACATAGTCATTCCGTCACTGTAGGCGAAATCTCCGGCAAGTTGATTTTGGTGATGCGAGAGGCTGGAGAATGTTGCTCTCCATGCCGGCGAGCATTACGCTCCCACCAAATGTGGTACATTTCCGATTGGAGTACATGATTTTTTTTTGTGAAATATGAAGAGTTAAATAAAGGAATGCTTAATGCATCAAAATTCAAAAAAATTAAGGAAAGGAACACTGTAATTAGCCAAAAATACATAACTGAACAAGGATTGTTAATCTAAATTAGATAAAAGTTTCAAAAATAGAACATGATGCTGCTAATAAGAGTAACATGATTACTTACAAATTGTCATTGTATTAGTGAATGATGATGCACAGAGGATCATGTTTAAAACGAAAATGGTTTCCATCAATGAACTTCAACGAATCTTTCACCAATTAAGTAGCTCATCGAACTGCTTCAAAAGGGGGAAATACATTTATTATAGTCAACACAAACAAAGTGCAACACAACAAAACAAAACAAAAAAGAAGATAATTTTGAAGTGTTCATTTTTAGTATTTTTAGAAAAATTAGAATTATAATTTAAGTATTTGGTTGAGAGAAAAAATGCAAGGTATATACCATTTTCCTTTAGAGAAAAGGAAAGATCATCGTCTTGCCATCTCATTCTTCTTGTAGGAGCAATTAAAAGATTCTTCTTGATGTAGCTCTCTATATCCATAATATAGCATTTTGTTTTTTTCCCCATAAATTTACCCTTCCATTTAACTCCCTTACTGCATGAAAATGAAAACAATATGTTTTTCACCTGAGTAAACATATGTTGATTTCATGCATCAGACAAAGAAAAAGGCTTAAACATACCATTATGGCAATCTCCTCAAGCATGACTATATCTTTCATTTTTATATCCATTATGATTTTATCTACTGCTTTGTTTGAAATAGAGGTTGAACTCTTGGTTCCTTAACCATAAAAGAAAACAAATCACTTGAGATTAAACCTTAAACAAATCATGTTAACAAAGAATACATTCAAAAGTGTAAATATAAAGTACCTTCTTCTGGATTCGAGGAATTGATCTCAGCTAACTAAGCAGCGACTCTACCAAGATTAAAGCATGGAAGTTTAAAGTGAGTAAAGAGCCCATAAGGGTAATACGATAAGTTTTTGCTTTTCTAGTATTGAATGCTCTTCGTGTATGTTCTGTCGTCGGAATTAACTATCCTTCAGGTAAACCGCTTTTGTAAATTGGCAAAGATTCCGGAAATGGAAAACAAATAAACAAAAGTAGATCAATTCATTAAGGATTTTAGATTAATTTTGATGTACCTTGTTGAATCAGTGATCCAATACTCTCTCTTGGACAAATCCATGAATATAGAATTGGAAAAAGGCTTGATTATGAAATTCATTTGAAGGCAGAAAGAAATAGAAAAGAAAAGGCACAACTAAGAGAAATGATCAAAAGCACAATTGAGTCAATGCATGAAACAATAGATACCAATATGAAATCATATAATCGCTTAAAAAGACAAAGGATATGAATATATAAAACCAATAGCAGTTATGTAAATTTAAGAGTAGATTCAAAAGTTTGAACGTTATTACTTTTAATGATTGATGTTATGTAACCAGACCATGCTTTTTCTTGCACAAGCAGCATGACCGTCTCAATTTTTTGTAAGGTTCTGGACAAAAAAAAAAAATTTAGACTTTTTTTAAGAGAAATTAAAAAAATAATAATAACTTGGACTCTTTTTTCTTAAAAAATTTTAAAAATTTTTACGCGGATCATGTGCGATAGAACCACTTACCGCCCCTCTTAGACTGCCCTAACGAGGAGCCTTCTTTACTTTAGGCATTAGGACTTCGCGTAAACGTATTCTATGGTTTGTGCATGCACTTGTGGAGGAACCTAAATTGAAAAAAAAAACACACTTGTTGAAGCCATCGTTGAATCATAGACCCACACTTGAACTTTAAACCTAAATATTTTAAAATATGTCCAATCAAAAGTGTAAGGGATTATTCAGAAGACTTAATTAAATATCCGCCTAACTTAAAATTGGTGATAATTAAGAGTGATGATAACTTCAATCCACCGTGGCATGGTGTCATTTATTTGACTTTCACAAGTAAAAATCAATCACAAAGGAATGATATCAAATAAATCAGTCACACACATACAACAACAAGTGTATATATAAAGCGCCGCTAAATTGGCCACATTCCTTTTTCTTGTTCGTATCAGAGACAGAGAGAGAGAGAGAGGGACGATCTTTACTAACTGAAAAAAATCTCTTCCGAGTCCAAGTTGCGTAGCCGTAATCGTCGTCCCTCTTCCCGAGATTTCGAAACCCTAACTTCATCTTCCCTCTCTGATTCGCCATTTTTTTGGATCGAAGATGGTAGCTGATAGCAAATCCGACCTTTCATTGCCCAAAACTTTCGCCTGCAGTGCCTTCGCTGCTTGCGTCGGCGAGGTATTTTCCGGATTCCCCGATTTTCCATGTGTTTCTTTCTTATCGCTTGAGTATGCTTCGATTGTACGCGCAAATGTATTGCGAATTTTCGTGTTCCGATCAGGTTGATCTTCGTTTTGTAGCTAGAGGATCGTGTTGTTGGATTCTATATACTATTTCTGTAGATTATTTGGTTAGTTTCAGTTTCGAATAGAATTGATACGATTTCTACAGTCGGAAGGAGAATATTTCAGCTTCTTTGTTTGTATAAGATTAATCGGTCAGATCTGTAGCTACGATTGCGTATTGGCGTTTGGATTGCAGTGTTTGACGATGTTAATTTGTGCTCTCGAAATGTTGATTTTGTGAAAACTTCAATAATGGAATCGATTTGAGCATTGTATTTGTGTTCTGCAACGCAAATTGTATAATTGTTGTTTTTGGCCGTCGTGTGTGCTGCTTCCTCTGATAATTCTGTGGTGCATCATCCGTATTAACTTGATGTTTTGAAATTTCTTATGCTAAATTGAACTCTGGACTAGGTATGTACAATTCCGTTGGACACTGCTAAAGTTAGGCTTCAGCTCCAAAAGTCTGCTATTGCTGGAGATCTTACTCTACCTAAATATCGGGGATTGTTGGGAACTGTTGGTACCATAGCAAGGGAAGAAGGTCTTCGTTCACTGTGGAAAGGTGTTGTACCTGGATTGCATCGTCAATGCCTGTTTGGAGGACTAAGGATTGGAATGTATGAGCCGGTGAGTTTCATATCTACTTCTTTCATGATGCTTTAGAAAAATGTGCTCGTTGTTGCTACTTAAAAGCTTAACCAATTTGTTTTCCTCAGGTCAAAAACTTGTACGTTGGGAAAGACCATATAGGTGATGTTCCATTGACCAAGAAAATCCTTGCTGGTTTGACAACAGGTGAGTGGTAGACCGGCTTAGAAGAAACTGAGGATATATGTGTTCTTCTGGATCACTGAACTGTGTTATTATTGTTGTTGTCTAATTCTCAGGTGCGCTGGGTATCATGGTAGCGAATCCCACTGATCTTGTGAAAGTTAGGCTTCAGGCTGAAGGGAAACTAGCTGCAGGTGTGCCAAAACGGTATTCTGGAGCGCTGAATGCGTATTCAACAATTGTGAGACAGGTAGTTATCTCTCCATGGAAGTTGAGATTATGCATAAGTTTTTCTTAAACACTGCTTCATATCTATTTGTTCTGGGGCTCTGACAGGAAGGAGTCCGAGCTCTTTGGACTGGTCTTGGACCTAATGTGGCAAGAAATGCAATCATCAATGCTGCTGAATTAGCGAGTTACGATCAAGTGAAACAGGTATGAATACAAACTTTTCTCTGCTTCTCTTGTCTAACTAAAGGATCCTGATAATTTAACCAACGTTCTTGTTAATTTTTTCTTCTCTTTCAGTCAATCTTGAAGATTCCGGGTTTCACTGACAACGTTGTCACACATATTCTATCGGGACTGGGAGCAGGATTCTTTGCTGTCTGCATTGGTTCCCCTGTTGACGTGGTATGTTATCGACACATGACATTAAACCTTGAGTTTGTTCACTACATTTCCTGATTTTCTTCTTGAATCTTGTTGATTGGCAGGTGAAGTCTAGGATGATGGGAGATTCTGCATACAAAAACACTATTGACTGCTTCGTCAAAACATTGAAGACCGACGTAAGTAACTCTGCTTCTGTCTCTTCTAAACATAGCCCCAAAAACTGTTTCTAACTGAGTTTTTTCCTCTACAGGGTCCTATGGCATTTTACAAAGGTTTCATCCCCAACTTTGGACGCCTTGGCTCATGGAACGTCATCATGTTTTTGACCCTCGAACAGGTAACAACTAATGAAACTTTGATCGTATCGATTCAATCACACAAAGCCTTTTTGTTTCTCTTTTTCTAATCTCGGTTCTTAATACTTTGATCCAGGCAAAGAAGTTTGTCCGGGAACTAGACTCGTCCAAGAACTGAGACACATAGTTTTATGCAGAGAGAGAATAAGAGCTACATTTTTTCTTCTTAACTTCGGTGATCAAAAGAGGCAAGAACTTATTGTTTCTGATTAGAGAGTCAGTTTTCAAGCAAAACTGTGAAATAAATTTCTGTGGGTAGCTCATATTTTGGCTGTACCATTCAAACATTTATCAAAAACATTACATTTTCCGCAAAACCGAGAAATCAAGAAGAAGAAGCATCATTCTCAGCTCAGTTTCTTATTTTCCGGATAAGCCCATATCTCGAATCTAAGGCAAAGCTCTTTAGCTTTGTTGCAGATAAACACTATAGATCCATCTATGTAATCCTCGTATCTCTCGTAAAAAGCTGGAACCATCATAACCACCAAAACCCCTGCCAGAATAAACACAACCGAATGAATCTCTAGCTTAAACCAGCCCAAGCCAATGAGAGATACACATGAGAGAATTACTTACCGGTGTGGCAAAGTGTCTGAAAATCTGCGAGGCTTCCGATGAATGAAATGAGAAATAGAACGACTGCTACTTTGGTAAACAACTCTGAGTCTCTTCCCATTGCAATGTCATGCGATACTTGCAGCAGTTTATTCACATGGATGCGTAATAACTCGGAAACTTCTTCCGCCATTGCTTCGCTTATTTGGAACTTCGGTAATGGCGGTGATGGTCTGAGCCAATGAAATTGAATTAGAAATGAAGGAACATTATTTAACTCAGGAAGAGACTTTTTGGTTTTATTACCTGTTGAGAATGGATGCAGATTTGGACCAGAGGAAGAGAATAGAAAGCAAGAGAAGAAGAACACTTGAAACAAGAGTGAAGATGGTATAAGCAAATGACTCAAACACAATCCATGAAGCTATTGTCACTGTAACAATACCAACACTCAAATCCTTCTTCCTCCACAGCATCACATCTGCAACTGCAGATTCATTTATATATAACAATAAAAGAAGGTTAAAAGGGTGAGAGATCACAAGGTATTGGATTTGGTAATGATATAAGGATTCATTTACCAATGCCACTTCCAAGAATCTCATGTATTGTCCTCTCTCTGTTAAACAACTTGTTCGAACAAGAACCCATTTGAGAAAGCAACTTTGATTCAGGTTTTTCTTCAGATCCCAAAAAGTACAACAAATCATCAAATCGAAAGAAGAGAGAGTATGGCAAAAAAAAAAAAAGAAAAAAGAAAAAGGTGATGAGACTAAAGTTGGGTCATCACCATCATCATCAAAGCCATCAACTTTGAATATAATTTGATCAATTTAATAATAATTCAAAGCTATGCTATAATATTCTGTTAAGGAAAAAAAAAAGAGAGAGTGTTTGTTGGCCTCTCAATGTATGTATGACCTTCCAGCCTAAAAGTGTTATCCTTCTAGTCCATTGTTTTCTCAGACTGTAAAAGTTTGCTAGATGGTGCTAGTCGGCGGCTAGATCGGAACTAGGATGAAATTTATTCCATTCATATTCAGAGAATTACCAATTAGTCAATTCAATTAATTAATTGCCTAAAATAAATATAAATACAAAAGAATTAACAGTTCTGCATTAAATTCAAAACAAAAAAGTATAAAAAGTGTTCAAGTGCAATGGTTTGACCAAAACCATATTAATGTTTCCAATATTAGAGTTGTTGCAAAGAATAGAGATTAATGAAAACAAAATTTACATAAGATTTTCACATTTGTCTTCGTCGAGATGATTTATTTATTTTGAATTATCGGGAGGTTATGGACCATAAATTGTAATCAATACCAAGCGTCAGTCGATTTTGAGATACATAAAATTTTATGAGGATGAAAAGAAGCTTAGCCAAACAAAAGAAAAAGGTTCTCAATTTCAGTTGATAAGAAACTTAAATTTCTTTTTGCCTCACATGGGAATGCTGAATCCCAAAAAGATCTCAATGTAAAATTGTCAGAAATTACATTCCGATTTACCAAAAAGAAAATGAAACAAACACAATTCACACAAACCGTTTATTCGCTGGTTTCTTTTGGATGTATGCTTTTTTCTTTTTTTTTTCTTTTGTTCTGTGTGTAACTTGTTGGTAACTCTTGATAACAAAACCAAAACAAACGTCAAACAAAGCAGATGTTCCTCCCCATCATCAATAAGACCTTGTTCTCTATTTTCTCTGCTACTCTTGTTTCGCAGTTTCCTTTTGAGAACTCCCAACAGCTCCGAGATTGACTCCAGCCGCTGAAGCATCAAGCAAACTTGCTGCAATCGCTGCCTTCAAATCATCATCTTCCATCTCTGAAAAAGCCCGCACTTCTTCACGCGACAATGCCGGATTTGGTCTTTGTTGATCGACATTGTCATTAGTTATGTTGTTGGTGACAGAAGTACCCTGTCCCGAGCTCGTGTTCTTTACTATTCTCTCTGCGTCTTCGGGAGAAAGCCACTGTCCGAAACTGTTGGAAGCTTCAGAAGAAGATGACATGGGACATTCCTGTGGGAAGTTTCCTTTCACTATGAAGATGCTCCATCCCGAGCCTTTGAGAGAGTCGAGAAATGCAGAAAGGTAGAATTTCGATAGGTGTTGCGGGGCAGCGAGGAGGCTGTCAAAGTTATACCATTCGCCGTTCACTTTCCTTATGCAAAACCAATGGTCATGCAAGTGACAGATAAAGGCGTTTTCAAGCTCGGGATCTATCTGCGCAGGCTCTGCATCGGGACAATTGAGAGGAATCACTTGTAAATCCCACACTTCCAAAGCCTTTTGCAGTACCTATCAATCAAATAGAAGCTTCCTCACTGAAAAGATTATGCAAGACTACATAATATTTCCAACTAACTTCGCAATCTTTAGATGCTAAACAGGTCACATAAACTCGTAAAAATTGCTTTTACTGTTACATGTTTACACATGGGATGTAAATCGCCATTCAGTGCAACAAACCGATTTGCTTTTTCTATTCTCTAAAAAGCCTAATACATCAAAACTGGCAAGCAAAACCGACTTGCCTGTAAAAGACCTATCAAGCAACTAGTTTTCAAGCTATCTAAGAAACAATAGATGATACCTATTCACACGAGACAATCAAGATCAAAACCCACTAAATATTTCAAAAACCTCCAGAATCATGAGTCTCTAGATAAGAGAATCTAGAATAAAGTTCCTCCATGTCTTCGATAAGTGAGTTTAAATCCAGTAAAGGCCGAGAATTCACCATCACTAATCTAAATTCATCATTTTTGCAATCGATTTGTAGCACTTAGATCTAAACGTTCACATTTTCAATTGGTACCTAAATCTTCAAGAATCGCACATAAACCAATCAAAATGTTTCCACTTCAGTCTAACACAGCAGCCAAATGCTAACTGAAACCCTAATTTCGTCTAAACTCAATAAGAAAAGAGAGCCACAATTCACGATTCTAAATCTTAAAGCAGAGTAAGAGATTTTTCACAATCATATCGAAAACAAAAACCAACGCACTCAAGATAATTCACGAGGATACCATAACCCAAGGACTCAAAAACCCCACACTTCGTACCTGGATACTAAAATCGCCGCCGAGTGAAACATTGTGCGATTCCTCAGAGAAGAAATCGCCGGCGGAAAACACTCCGACGGCGGCGCCTTCGAGCATGACCTGACGCTCCTTCCCGTCGAGATCGGAGGCGACGGCGGCCAAATCGAATTCGGAGAAGAAAGGTCCCTGCAACACCGTGTTGACGCAGTGAACGGCGCACAGATTTGACTCTTGAACCTCGTGGTACAAGATTCCTCCGTTGCTTGTTCTCTCCATCGCCGATCGAGATTTCAAATGAAAACCCTAAATTCTTCTGATTCCGTGACGGTGTATATATATATTGCAGCGATTGCGAAAGTCTTTGGCTTCAAGTAATTAGGAAGCGAAGAAGAAGGAAGAAAGAGGAAGCAAATGAGAGATCGGAATCGGAAGTTCCAGAATTTTTTTTTTTAACATCTCTTTTAATTTATTTAAATAAGAAAAAATTTAAGTTTGTGTGCCACGTGTAAAACTGTTGGTTAGTTACTTCTCTTTTAGGGGTTAGTGGGTAATTTTAATAAATTTAAGTTGAATTGATAAATTTTAGAAAGTTTTGTAAATTTGGTTAATCTGGAGATTTTTCTAATGAATATTTATGATATTTTGAAATTATGGATAAAAATGTAGATAACATTTTATAATATGAAATTTCAATAGAATTATCAACAGTAATAAAACGTTTTACAGTAATGATATTTCATCCCAAGTCGGCAAGTCCCAACCTTTTCTTCTTTCATCCAATAAATCATTTTACAGATAAGTGAAAATATTCAATTAAAATACAAAAGCAAAACAAACCCAAATCATCAACAAACTAGACCACAAATATAAAACATTTACAGATAAAACTCTTTCAAAAACCAAATCTAAAAACAAACATTGTTATAAACTCCAAATCTCTTTGAAAATGAAACCAGTTTCTTTCTTTGTTTCATCAATGTGCACGACCTATAGCTTTCTTGTACTTGTAGCGTTTTGAAATCCAAAGGTACACTAAGAAGTTGAGGAAACTCAGTGATGCAAGAAAATAGAAGAAGTAATCAAGATGTCCTCGGTTCAAGTTATCCGGTATCCAACCCGGTTTACCGTTCTTCTTCGTCAGTCTCATCACAACCGTGACAAGAACCGTGCTCAAGTAGTTCCCTAGAGCCACCGTGGTCAACGACAAAGCCGAGCAGAGGCTTCTCATTGCATCAGGAGCTTGATCATAGAAAAACTCAAGCTGACCTATAAAGGTGAATACTTCTGCACAACCAACAAGTAAATACTGCGGGATTTGCCAGAAAATCGACATCGCGATCTTTTTTTGGTCATATGCATTGTGAGTTTTGACATAATCTAGCCTAACTACCTCCAGGACTCCTGCGGTGATCATGGCGAATATCGAGATTACGAGTCCTATTCCCATACGTTGAAGCTGAGTGAAGCCTCGTTCTTGGCGTGTGAACTTTCTTGCGAACGGGACAATGAATTGGTCGTAGACAGGTGCCCAGAAGAGTACACTGACCGTGTCGAAAAGCGACAGTGAAGCTGATGGGATTTCAAAGTTTTTACCCATGTGTTGGTCCATTGTGTTTCCTTGTAAGACGAACATTGTGTTCATTTGGCTGTACACTGTGGCGAATACTATTCCCGAGGCCCAAACTGGAAGAAGCGTGATTACGGATTTGAGTTCTTCGACTTGTGTTACCGTGCAGAGTCTCCATGGATTCACTTCCCCGTCTTTGATACTATCGGATTGACCCTCAACCGCTGCCTTGTCGAAAAACCTGAAAATGTTCAAAACTTCGATTAAAAACCCCAAATATTTCAACTTCCAAGGAGTTTCCAACTCAAAACCAATTGACAATGAGTGAATAATTGGTCGAAGAAAGTTTCATTTCCGATGTGAGACATTCTAACAAAACTTTCTTGTGGAAACAAAATGAATGCAAGAAACATTTGTATTGTTAAATTGGGATAAAGATGGAAACTTTTGACTCTTACTTTAAGTTGTCTGTGTGCTCGAGTTTCCGGCTACCGGTGATATTACTCTCATCATCTGCGGTTTCGAAGAGCAAAGACTTATCCTCTGGAACCTTAACACTTATCTTCCTGAAAGCCGCAATTATAACCTGAAATATCCGTGTGAGAGGACTCCCTCCGGGCCTCTGAAGACGGTAAAACCGGCTTCCGAAAAAGAAAAACATAACCGCAATAACCATGGCAACTGTCGGAACACCGAAACCCCATCCCCAACCAACATTCATTTGTATCCAGACAAGAACAGTAGCAGCAATGAGAGCTCCAACATTAATAGAGAAGTAAAACCAATTGAAGAAAGAACTTTTCTTCAGCTTCTCAGCCTCATCATTCTCATCAAACTGATCCGCTCCAAAGGAAGAAACACACGGCTTTATACCGCCTGTTCCAAGCGCAATCATATAAAGCGCAAGAAAGAAAACAGCGGTCTGACCGGAATTCGGATGACAAGTTTCGCCGTTGCAGTTACCCGGTTTAAGTCCAGGAACTGAAGCTGATATTGTCAAAAGAGTCATACCCTACAAAGACAAGATAACAAAACTCATTACTTCCACCTTAAAAACGACATTTTACTCAACCAATTCGAGGAAGTAAAACTCACGGCGACATAGATGAAAACAAAGGTTGCAATAGTCCAATATCTTCCAAGATAAGCATCAGCTATAAAAGCTCCAATCAATGGAGTTATATAACATGTACCAGACCAATTCGTTGCGTTATTCGCAGCCGTAGCATTGCCTTGATTCAAACGATCCTTAAGATAATTCACAAGGTTAGTCCCCATTCCATAGTAAGCCAATCTTTCACAACATTCAGTACCTAAGACAAGATTTTAACAAACACAAAAAAAAAACACTTATCAAAATCTTTCTATGGCACTAAGAAACAAAACCAAGTTGTTGCTAAAGGATAAGATCGTTACCGAGAATGAAGCGGCAAGCTTTCCAGTTTCCTGTTTTCTCCTTGTTTGCAGGATTTTTGTGTATATCGACAGTTCCATCTTGCGTATAAACATCTTTTTCTTCCATAATCCTTAAAAAAAGTTTAGATTTTTCAACAAAACGCACATCTAAAAATCCCAATTCAAGCTCAATACTTTAAGGTATATGTATGTATGAGTAAACCCTTATATATTTCAAGTAACTGAGACATTTGGTCACTAAAATTTGTTAGAATTACAGATTTGACAAATGAATGAACAAGTAGATGCTTCGACCGGAATAAGAAGATAAGGTAAGTACAAAAATTCATGCTCTGTAAATTCAAGTTTCTGGGTTAAAAGCAAAGTACCCAAATGAGCTAAAGGATAAGTTATAAGAAGATTTTACTCATCTATAAACAGAAGTAATGAACGGGAAAAACTTAAAACCTAAACTTTAAGAACTAAAAAAAAGACAAACCTTTTGTCTGAAACAGAAGTCGACGGTGGCGGCGACGGCGGAATCAGCGACGGAGATAGAAGACGATTAGTGTTTTCTCGGAAAGAGTAAAGAGAAAAAGAAAAAAGAGTCGTTCTCTGTAGAATTACACGGCACTAGTTGGAGTAATGAGTATGAACTTGAAAAGTTGAAGAGCTCTGTTTCCACCTTTTATATCCAAGAAAATAGAAAGGAGCGTTCTTCTTCACTTTTTCTTCCATTGTTTTGCAGTTTTATCCTCTAAGTTTTGTAAATTTCAATAAGAGCCGCAAATTTTTTTGTGCTCTACGTTATCACATTTGGATATTGTTTTGTTTTTGACTCCAAAGTGTAATAAGTACATATCGAAGGATGTGGCAATAAATAAAGATTCCTCCACCCAACTTTAGTGACTTAATAATTGACTTCTCATATTAAAAATAAGAAAGATACAAGTGTGAAAACTAAAGTTTAGTCATAAATAAAAGAGAATTTGGAATTTTCTTTTAAAAATTGTGTTCATACTTCCTAGGAATATGTATTTTATCTATATATTTATTTTGAGCTAAGAATTGGTATCAGTTTAAAGAAATTGGCGAAAGAGGTCTATTAAAAACTTGTTTTTTAATACAACATTGGAAATGGACAATTGCTTATAAATAACCATTGATCTAAAGATTCACCAAGAACGAATATTGAAAAATGCATGTGACTCGGTGTAGCTGGATCCTATTATCTACGAGGATTTGGCTGTATCTCGACTTAGTTGTTGACTTAAACTCTTTCATTTCCAAATGATTAACTATTGGAGTATTTAGTTGATTCTTATATATACCCAAAAAAGACAAGTAAGAAAAGTATAATTACAAACTAGGAAAATGAAAAAGAAAACTTAATTCATAGGAGATTCATTTAAAAATAATTTGATCAAATTTGATGTTTATATAAAACTCTATATTTTAACGATATACAAACAAATTTCCAAAAATTAACGATGTTCAATTGAGAAACTAAACGTTTTTATTATTTAATTGAATGAACGTTTTTAATATTTTCAGAAGAAAAAAACATCGAAACTCATAGCATTTAGCATGCGTTTTAGGTGAGTGAATGTTTTTCTCAAATTTTTCCCATTAAGAAAAGACTCATCCTTACTTTACGCTTCTACATTCTCGTTTTCTCAACTTTTTTGCATCCTTTCTAAGAGAGTGTAAATGGTGAAACTTAAAAAAAATTATGTCAAATTCAACTAGATTCAGCAATTCCGAGTTACTATTTGCAATATAAAAAAATTCTGTCAGATTCAGCTAGATTCAGCAATTCAGCAAAAAATATATTGCAAACTTCAGTTGAATTCAGCGAGATTCAATAAATTTTTCCAACACCAAATGTGTTTAAATATATTTATTTTAGATAATAGATTGGATAAAAGCAGATATTTGAGTTAGAAAATACATCGAATATATATATATATATATATATATATTTTAAATGAATTGGATAATATGATATGAATATAACATATATGATTTCAGATATTTAAATTATTATCAAACACGTACAGACTTTATCATATTTGGATAGTTTATGTAATTATAAATAATTTTAGATAATTTATAGATATTTTTGTTTGAAAAAATTAAAATAATTATTGTAATTTTGGAACTTTTAGATAATTTAGATAATTTTATTACTTTTAAAAATCTTGTTCATGTATTTTAAGTTTATTTTTTTTGGTATGGTTTGGTTCGATATTTAAGTAATTGTTTGTACTAATATAATTTAAAGAAAACTATAAAAATATTTTTTGTGAACAGAAAATTCAACAATTAGCGTAAATTTTATGAAACAAAACTTTGGATTAGTTTCCTCTATTTATAAGATAAATTCATCTTTCATTTTTTTGAATTACAAATTTTTTCTTTAAATTATGTTGTTATTTTATGTTTGATAAAATTATTAAATAGAAATGTAAAATTTAATATTTTGTTAGTTTATTTAACTAATAAAATTATTTAACTAACTTTTATAGGTTTATATAAATAATAATTTAAAAAAAAAATCAGCCATATTCAGCTAGATTCAGCTGTTACCATTTATATTTTAAGATATTCAGCCAGATTCTGCAAGAAATCACTAAAAATTCAGCTAGATTCTGCAATTTAGCAAAATTCAGCTAGATTCCGCTGTTACCATTTACACCCTAAATCAATTACCAATATGCTTTTGAATTACATGACGTATGAACTAGTTGTTGAAAGCGACTTGAATACTATACGGTGTAAATGGTAACAGCGGAATGTGGATGAATGTTGCTGAATTACGGAATCTGACTGAATTTTTTGTGATTTTTCGAAGAATCTAGCAGAATACTTTAAAATATAAATGGTAATTGCTGAATCTAGTTGAATCGGGTTGAATTTTTAAAATAAACTATTGGTTAAATAAACCTACAAAAATTAGTTAAATAATTTTGTTGTTCTTGCTTAGTTAAATAAACTAATAAAATATTAACTTTTATATCTGATATATTTAATAATTTTAGTAAACATAAAGTTATTACATAATTTAACGAGAAAACTTGTAACTCGTCAAAACTATAGGTTAAGTTATCTTAGAAGCATATTAAACTATTTCAAAGTTTTGTTTTCAACGAAATTTACGCCAATTGCTTAATTTTGTTTTTCAAAAAAAAAAACTTCAAGTCTTTTTAAAAAAATTATATTAGTACTAAAAATAATTGAAAATTTTGAATCGTACCAAGGAGAAAATTTTAAACTTAAATCAAAATACACAACACGATCTATTTTCTTAAAATAATAAACCTACATAAGTTATCTACATTTTTTATCAAAAAAATTTACAAATTATCCAAAATTATTTTTATTTACCTGAAATACCCGAACATGATATGGTTCTTACTCGTTTGATAATGATTTTAATTATCCGGATTATATATATCATATTAGCATCAACAATCCAGTTTTAAAGATATATTTCAAATGTAAGTTTGATATCCTAAATATATTCGCTTTTATCTAATTTTTTTTACCCTAAATAAACATATTTATATATCACTTAATGCTCTAAGAATTGTTGAGTTCAACTAAATTTTCCAATTTTTTTTTGCGGAATTGGTGAATCTGGCAGAATTTTGTTAAATAGCAAATGGTGTTAGCAGAATTGCTGAATCTAAATGAATGTTGCAGAATTATAAAACAATGTTACCATTTACAACCTATATATGATGTTTTGACGTGGGGTTTTGTAACCTTTTGTTCATCATCTGTGCAACGTGAGTGTTCAAAATTCTGAAAAGAAATTGGATTAGAGAGACCACACTGGTTTCTTAGTTAGTATCATCGAACGCAATGAATGTGTCGTGGTGAGCAACACTTACGAACCATGTAAAATTTATTGATCTACGAGATAAAACATCACATTAAGAAGAGTCTTGGAATCATCCCGAAGATTATGGTAAACTTAATTGTTTAAAGATTGGATTATCTTGTAAGCAAAAAACACAGAGCCGTTGACTTAAGCAGCCGTAGCTTCCTAAGGCCACTTCCATCGGTGTAAATATATTTTAGAGTATCTACAAAATATAATATTTTTTTTTTTTAATTTTAATAAATCAAATAATTAAATAAAAAAAAAGTAAACCTATAATAAATGTGCATGTGACAAAAAAAAATATTAGATAGTTGTCTTAAATCTCTTAAACGAGAGACGTTCCTCCTTTTTTTCTTTTCTTTTATATTGATTTTTTATTTTTTAATATTAAAAATTTCTCCTACATACGAGCCAAGGAGGCGTTCTAACAAATTTGGTGAACTCTAGACAAGCTTAATCTTCTAACCAGCTGATTCGAACCATGGCTACTCCGAAACCGAACGCACCAGGAAAACAACTATTTGATCAATCTTTAACCAAGACCAACTGAGATCATAAATAAAACTTTGTAATATGTCTAGTTGAACTAATTAATCAGACTTCAACGTTAATGTGAAAGGTTGTTGCGTGGTCCAAGTATAATAGAATAGCAGCCACTCATATCTAACTGAAATATATAAATAAATAAAAATAATCAATGTAAATATAATCATTTGAAGTCCTTTGATAGATCCATATATCAATGACGTGCAATTATATAGAAATTTGGATCACTCATGTTTGACCTTTTGATTCCAGTCTACTCAATTCCTTGACTCTTCCAATTAAATTTGCGCTTTGATCAGCATCATTGCCCATATCATATTTGTTGCTTCCACACCACATATTTGTTTCAGATACTAAATGTGAATTTGTGAGAACAGTTCTAGTTCTATAACATTTAATTTAAAATATTATAGAGTTGTAATATATATTATATACACCTATATATAGTAGATGACTGATGAATTAGAACATTGTTTTCTCATACTTTATTGGTAAGTTGTTCTGTTTTTGTGTATAACTTAGCTAGTTATATAAAAACTAGTAAAAAGGAAATTAATTGGTTTATATGAAACTAGCTATAAGAAAACAATTAATTTTCTAAACATTAACATTTGATTGTAGATTTTTCACTCTTTGTTTTTGTTTAGGGTGAAAAGCTGAAATTTTATTAAACCGGAGTTAACCGATATAGAATTAAGAACTGATTTTGCCACATAATCGGCCTCAACATTGTTTGTCCTTTCAACATACGCAAAAGTGACGGTTTCGAGATCCAGATTTGGAATCTTGAAATTGATAATGTGAATCAGATGTTTTGAGTATTATGCTAATCGGAGTCGAATCCGTCCGATGCTTTTTATGTGCATCAAGGATTCGCGAATCGCCAGTGCTTCTACCATTAGAGATGAGCTTATGTAAGTCATGGCCTTAGATCCCTTGTAGATAGTTTCCCCTTTGTTGTTCTTGATGATCCATCTGAGGCTAGCCATATTGGAATCACTTCTCCAAACCGCATATGTGTTATATCTGAAGCTTCAATTGGGTTTTCGATTCTGGATCCGGCTGTTGTGTCGGAATCTCTAACTCTTGTGCCCTCAGCTATTCTCGTGCATCAGTAATAGCTTTAGTTATAGATTCCTTCACCGTAAAGATCTTGTTGTTGAAGGTATGGTTGTTTCTTGCTAGTCCATATCCAAAGAAAGATGAGTCTTGAAATAATCCTGGTAGGAGGTAAGCACACCAAGGATTTAGAGGTTTCAATTCGTGTTTTCATGTCTGGTATTCCTTGGGGGTTGAGTGACACTTTTAGTGGAGCCATATTCCAAACTTGTTGGGCATAGCCGCACCGGAAGAAGACGTGTATTGCAGTCATGATTTAGAAGAATCATTAGTACTTTTATATTCCACACCACCACTAGTGACCAAACAAAAAAAAAATATTCCACACCACTCAAAACTTCGGCCAATAGAATTCATGTATTCAAGAAAATGATGTTGATTCCGGACAATATATTGCCACCAAACTGATATATATATATATATATCTATGATCATCTTAATAATATAAACACTAAAGGTACCATTTTGTAATACCTTTAGTATAGTTAGTTTAAAATGGTACATTTTGTAAAAGTAAAACAAAAAAGGGAGATAATTAGTTTAAAAATAGAGAATTTGCATCTTATATATATATTTAGGTGAATAACCATGCAACTGTTTCATATTTAAGTAATCATATTTTAGTAACTTTTGTCTTCCACTATATGGAAAAGAAGTTTATTAACTCATACTTTATCACGCTATAAGGAAATGCTAAGTAGAGTTGTATGGGTAACACGACTCGTTGTCTTTTATTGTCACTTCAATGTCTTCGTGCTTTTCTTTTTCTTCATATCACTTTATTAACTAGAGAATCCAACAAACTAATCAAAATGTATTTATTTCTTAAAGTTATTGTACTACTGGGAATTTTAACTCAACATTCACGATAAATATTCATTATTTCTTCTCACTAAGCACATTTGTCTCTAACATGCCTCATCTTCACTTGTGTTTTGTTTCTTACTTTGTCTGTTTTCTTCATCGGATGGTTGTCTTCTTTCTTGTTTTTTCCCAACCTCCGTTTGCAGCAAGTGATCTTTGTTACTCTCTTCAGACACTTGATCAGATTCACTTCTCATTTCCTGCTCAAAGACCAATTCACCAAAAGCTAATAAGTCACAATAACTGTTAGTTTAACGTGAAAGATTCACTAATGCTAATTAACATGTTGGATGTATGCTTGAAATATTGTAAATCATACCGGAATTTTTCCAACAATCATGTGACCCTTGTAATAAACATCTTTAACTTGGTTTTCATCACCCCAAGCCTCTTCAAACTTGGTTATTAGATCTTCGTTTATAAGCTCCACTCCTTGTTCTTTGGCCTTCATCGCAGGCTGCCACGATCTTAAGAGCCCTATAAACCCTTTAAGCGAAAGTTTATGCGGAATGTCTAGAGTTATAGGCTTTCCTTCGGATCCCATCCCTACGCTCTCAAAAGGAAATGGCAATGTTTTATAACCGTCGAATGCTAAATTCATAATAGGAGTTCTAAAAGGAAGAGTGGAGTCCACAAGGCGCTTCATTATGGGATCGATCTCAGGCGAGACAATTATATCATTGTAGACCCAAACGGCGATTAGGCCTCCTTCTTTGCGAAGAACACGTTTTGCAACATTGTAAAATGTGGTTAAGTCGAAAAAATGGACAGCTTGGGCAGCAACTATGAGATCCATAGAGTTTTCTCCCCCGATTAGAGCGACCATTTCGTCTTCCGACATATCTTTTTGAGTTTGATGGTAGCTGATTCTTGAGTGTTTGACTGCTCGTTTAAGCTGTGCTTCATTTATATCGGTAGCCACAACATTCTCGTAATGTTCCACAAGCTGTAAAATATAGAGAGTTCTTGGTATTGTCAATATTAGTTCACCTACTATATTCTAGCTATATCTCTGTATTGGTAAGTCTAATATGATGAACAAATAGAGAGGTTTTGGTACTGTCAAGATTTTTGTTTTATTTTTGTAGTATGAAACTCAACACCAATAGGCTATAGGCCAGTTCACTTACTATACGTTCTCTGTCTTTATGACTATATCTATGGTCGATGAATACGTACAATTGATTTGTGAGTCTAGTGGAAAAAACATCTATATATTATTTGAAACAAAACTTCAAAATGTGATATTTTTGAGAATTGCCTTTATATTATTTCTCTTGTTAAGCTTTGCATCTACATTTTTCTCGCAAAATCTGTCTAAGCTCATTTGCTATAAGCTCTAATTCATGAAAGATAATGATATTTTCCTACTAGTTCTTAATTATATAATAATAGTTATTGGTCAAATAAATAAAAAATTATACATATTTCATTGCATATCTTCTATATATTAATTGAGGAGACACTAAATAATTAAATCTTATTTGTCATTCAATAAGGATTCTAAAGAACACATTAATTAAATTAATCAATCAAAACATTCCAATTAATTTTATATGCCATGTTGAAAATCTATACATATTTACTTAATTTTTTAAAATAAACTCACAAGTATATATGTTACTAATTTAAATTCAACTAAAATATAACACTTTAATATTTAAACGTTATATAACATAATGTTTTAACGATGAATCATTTAATAATCTTAATTACTTTATAAAAATTGTATTATGTCTATTTGGATATTATATGTGATTGATCATATAATTATTTTATTTTATATCGTTTAATTGTATCCAGACTATTCTAATTAAAGTTGCACTTTTTTTATAAACGTACAACTTTACAAATCAAACATTAAAGGTTGAATTTCAAAAATCATCATTTCCACTTTTTATTATTTATTTGAAATTTTTTATTTAAGAAGATTTACATACTAACACGATATCTTTTTAGGTTTGGTGATCTCACATAAATTTGAGAATCCATAATTTAAAACGTATTCGATTTACATTAAAAACGTTTAGATTCAATGTAAGTGTCACGCAGATTAAATTTTGTAAAATAAAATATACTTATGTATATGGGAAATATATCATTTGATTTTTTTTTAATGTTTTCCGTATATTATAAAAAAAATTTGATTTTTTATAAATATTCTAATATTGCGTTTAACGTGGAATAAAAATCTAGTAATAATGGAAAAAACAACACCAAGAAGCTGTATAGCAATAACCAATGTGGCGCCACCAAAATTGACGTATCTTTAGAAAAATAGATCATGATTTACTAAAAGAGCCTTTCTAATTAAAATGAGGTAATCTTGAGGCTGAATTTATCAGCATCATCTCCATATCACAAATCATAATAACTAAACCACGTATAATAAAGGAAGTTTTCAGATTTTTTTTCTAAATCTAAAGATGATAGATTTATAGAAAGTTTACCCCAATAGCAGCCTGACCGTTACCAGTTCCTACATCCCAAGCAAATTGGTGGTCTTGTGTTCGTGCCGCGATCTTTTTATACCAATCGATCGGATACCTCGGCCTTGCGTCTAGATAAGCTTCAGCCTCTTTCTCTGCGTAGGTAGCCATTTCTTCTTCCTCTCTTTCTCTTCTCGTTTTCTTTGCTTTACTTTGAAGACTCAACTTCGCTTTATACAACTCTTCTTGATTGTCATGAGTCAAACTTGGTGTGAGGTAAAGTTTTATTGTCATGAGTCACACGTGGTCGTCTTTACGTTCTTTAAAAAAAACAAAATATATATATATATATATACACAAAACAGTGCTGAAAATTCAATTCAGGCATGTTCCGGGAAGTCCATGGATTTGGACAACTTACATGTTTTGGGTCATATATATGTTCTTGTAATGGCCTTATTACTAGTATCTTGTATTTCTCTCAATAGTCTCAATATCTAATAATAGATTACTAGTCTCTTATTCGAATTTATCATCTAAGCATCGATTTATTTATAAAAGTGTGAAGCTATTAAATGAACTAAAAATGATTAAAAAAACTTTTGGCATCCACTACAATTAGCTTATATAACTAAAAAAATCAATAGAATTAACTCAATCTAATTTAGTTGATTGTAAATGAATCTAAAATCATATAGGAGCTGGACTTTCACGAATAAACGACTAATTGTGAGTTGAAGTTAGTATTACTTTTAGCAAATATATGGGGGGAAAGTAACCGGAAGAGAATGAAAAATGAAAAACTGAATTTACCCCACCACACAAAGCTAACCCTTATTATATTCAGATAAAAAATTAATTAATTATACATTAGAACCGTATTAATGTAAAAACGGTATATCCCGTAAAGCTAGTGACCGTACCTCCCTGACCCAAAAAACCAAAACCCTAAATTCACAATGTTGCCGCTGCTCTCGTCGAACTCCACCACCGACAATCTCGCAGAGATCTCAAGTTTTGTTGGGTAAACTTGCTCTCTAATGGAGGATGGCTGCAAGTGACACCAGAGCTTCAGGTCTCACATAAATGCTTTATGGATAGATTTGGAGTGTGAAATTTTTTCTCTCATTTTCATCCGTTTCTTTCAGGTAGCAAGCGAAGCTTCGGTGATCTTGAAGACGATGAAAATAATAATTCCGGATCAAAAAAGGTAGCCTTTGTTAGAACATTGAAACCTTTGGCACTGTAGTTTTAGCTTTTTGGATTCTCATCAATCTTGAGATTCTGCATGTGCTTCTTCTGAATGTGTTAGCACTTTCTCTTATTCTTTGATCCTCTCTCAGCTTATACACTATTAGTACGTTTCACGAGAGTTTTCTTGTTTATCAGAATGAGCTTGAATCAGCGAAAACAGAGTTTAATAAGTGGAAATCAGCGTTTGAGAAGCAGTCTTTCATACCGGCTAGAACATCTCCTGGTTGCCAATGTTGGTTTTGTACATTTGTATATGTGATGCTAACACTTGACAATCCAAATTATTTCTGTTTGGTCTTTAAGAACCTGGATTTGTGATTGACTACATCGAACAACTAAGATCTTCCGAGACAACTTTGAAAGAACAGGTTAGCATTATTGAGTTTTAAGTTTGTGTATTTATCAATATGAAGATCTTCTTGATTTTCCAAATAGGTTTTGATGATTGTATTCTCTTTTTTTTTTCAGTTAGAAATTGCACAAATGAAGGTAAATTCTCAAGGAAATCATTGCCTATCACATGTTTTCTTGGTCGTTACATGGCAAAAAATGTCGCTAAACGTAGTTTTGGATTTGTATTTCTAGTTAGCTATCCACGATCTAAAATCTCAACTCAAGCCAGCGTCAATGCAGGTATATATACAATTCTCCCAAATGTTATCATTCTGGAGTAGTAAGTTACACAGTTGGTCCAACAAGCTAGTTGTTGTTGAAGCAATTTTGAACTTTCTAGGCATAGTTCTCCACTTTTTATGCCATAGATTCAGTAGAGGGAAGCTTTCTCCTTGTAAACCTTTTCTTGGTCTCTCGTTGCAGCGGTTTACGACAGATGGGGATCCAGAAGTTGACAGCAAGCAAGGATCTGCCGCTGGTCCCTCAGGCAATGTCGCACATCTTGAGGTACTCATCTTATTTAAACTTTTGTTTTCATTATAATTATCTACACACTCTTATACATGTCATTAAATTTTGATTTTTAAGGAAGTTGAAGTTGATGAAAACTGCTGTCTCGGGTTAGACACTCTTCCTAACCACGGCGGGAACTCTTCTTCTCCTGCATGCCTGTCTGCCTCGGCATTGTTGGATGAGTTGCAGGCAGCAAAAAGGTTGATCGCGGAGTTGTTGGATTTGGTGGAGATGAGAAAAAAAGCAAGCCGAGTTTATGGAGTATTATGCCATTTTCAAGTCGGTACTACAAAAATATCCGAGCTTGGTTCCTCCATCCGCACCAGAGGATGCTGATGAGTAGAGTTAATGCTATTTTCGTTTTAATTGTTAACTTTAGTTTATGTTTTAAAACTTGGTACTTTTATTTTGTCCAAAAAAAAAAAAAAGTTTGGTACTTTTATTTTAATTTTTACTAGATAATTATCCCGTGCGAGTATGAATTTGTTTACTCAATCAGTTTTCTTAACTAATAACCTAATTTTACCGTGAATAAAAATATAAATATATATTATTGTTTGATTTTAATTTTAAATTTATATAAAAAAAATTAATGTGTGAGATAATATTCTTAATATTAAAAATGAGAGTTTTGGTTTTTTTTATTTTGTATTAATGTTGAAATAAAATATAAATGACAGAAAATGATACGTAAAAATTTGTAATTGAAATAATATTTTAACAAATTGAAAACATTAGTTAGGGTAAGAAACAAAAGAGTTATACAACTATAATACTCAATGAACAAAACTCAAAACCAAACAAAACATATTATGTATTCTTCTTTGTAGGAGATTTACTCTCCTCATATGAATACATATAGAATATATAAACTTCACTAATGATAATGTTAAAATTCATTTTTTTTTTTGTTCACCTAGTTGATCATTATTCTTTCAATATGTTGAACAAAAAGAAAATTAGTTTTAGCTAGTAAAAAAACAACTAAGTGTGGGAAACAACATAAAAATCTAAACAATTAAAAATTAAAATAAAAAGACATGACATGAATTAAGAACATAATAGACATGGAAAAAAAATCAAAAGTCATAGATAGACTAAAAAATTAATTCCTACTTTGATTGAGTCGCATGAAAGATTCACTAAAAAACTTTGATTGACTTTAACTGAAGATTGAACAACATCATGTTTTTGTTTTTGTTGTAAACATTTATTTAAAAATAATAAAATAATATTTTAACTATTTATTAATACTGCCTAACAAAAATATTTTCAGCAATTATTTATAGATTTTGATGGTGGTAGAATCTATTTGGAATATTTCATGTTTATGGGTATTATCTTTTGAAATATAACATCTTACCATTTATATGAGAACTGATTTTCTATAGCCACTAATTTTTATATGTTATATAAATATAATTTCTATACAAAATTGAGTATAATATTAGGCAACTAAAATTTATTATAATAATTTTGTTATAAAAATTCGTTGCTAATGTTTTTACAATTTACTATTTGTTATTAATTTTTTTAAATTTTGAAGTTGGTTGTTAATTTAAAAAAGAAGATCTGAAAATTGTTCTTAGTATTTTATTTGAAAAAACCGGAATAATATATTTTTTTAAAGAAAATAAATGTTGGAATGGTTGTTAAATTTAAACAACTTTTCGAAATAGAAATAATAATTTTTGAAATTTATTATGGTAATTCAATTTGTGTTAAAATATTAGTTAAAGGTTTAAGACATGTCATCTTTTTTTAAAGATATGTCATTATTTTCTTCTAATAAAATTAAAATAAAAAATATTTTTACTAATTCTATTATTAGATGTTTCGAGTATTTTATGAACATCTCGTTTGGTGATGTTATGCAGTTTTCGATTTCGAATTGATCTTGAAGTTTAGCGAAATCAAGGAACCTTTAAATCAAATATCAAAAATAAAGATTTTTATTTTATTTTAATTATAACATTTAATAACGAAAAAGGAAAAAGAATTGCACATGTTAATAAGGTCAAAACCGTATCCAGATCGTGGCCGGGTTGACCCAGTTATTCACTTCCCCGAAAAAAAAAACTAAACCCTAAAGCCCCAATTGCCGTCGCTCTCGTCACACTCCGCTGCATCTTCTCCGTTATTCCACACTCGACAATCCCTTGAGAAGTCTCAGGTTTTTGTTTTTATGAAATTGCTCTAATGGAGTTTTCATTACAAGACGACGATTTTGGCGGTGGTGATTATTCCGCTGCAAATGCAACCAGAGTTTCAGGTCTCATATTAATGGATTCCTCAAGTTGAATGCTTTTTTGGTAGATTTATGAGTGGAATTATCATCAAGTGCATTCGTATTCTTTCAGGTAGTAAAAGAAGCTTTGGTGATATTGAAGACGATGAAGATGATATCTTCGGATCGAAAAAGGTACCATTTTGTGATCATAAAAACATTGAAACTTTTTGGATCGTACTTGAGTTTTTTTTGCTCACCTCCTTGATCAAGGATGAGATTTCCGCCATAGGCTCCTTCTAAATATGTTATCATTTTCTGTGTATTTTGCGGAGTGCTTGTGATTTTGCTGTTTTGGCATCACTTTATCTTACTTGTTCTTGATCCCTGTTTAGTTTATCTCTCTCTCGTGTTCTTCATTGAAGTATGGTTTATGAGAAATTGGTTGTTTATCGCTGTTCAGGGTCGAACGAAAGCCGAGGAAGCTGCACCTGGTGTTGCAACTGGGATGATTTTGTCACTCCGAGAGAGGTTTTTTAATCCAATCCTTTTTTTTTTGATGTTTTTGGATGTGAAGCTTATGAATATAAATGATATCTTGCCCTCAATTTTTGTCAATAAGAAAGGAGAAAGTGTTTGCTTTGATGTATAAATCTAACATTCTTTTGCTCTCAATCTCTCTCTCTGTCTGGCAGTCTTCAGAATTGTAAAGATGATCTTGCTTCATGTCAAGTATTCTTACTATCCTCTAATCTGTTTCTGTGTTTGGTAGCATCTTTGTGTATCTAATTATTGTTCTTTTGTCAGAATGAGCTTGAATCAGCGAAAACAGAGATTAATAAGTGGAAATCAGCTTTTCAGAATGAGTCCTTCGTACCGGCTGGAAAATCTCCTGGTTAGCCTCTCCATGCTATGTTGATTTCCGTATTTGTATATATGATGCTAATCCTTGACAATCCAAACTGATTTGGTACTGTTTCTTTCAGAACCTAGATTTTTGATCGACTACATCCAGAATCTAAAATCTTCTGAGAGATCTTTGAAAGAACAGGTTGGCATTGAGGTTTAATTTGTGTAATTATCAATATGTATGGATGTCTTTATTGTCCAAACAGGTTTTGATGGTTTTTTTCTTTTTAGTTAGAAATTGCAAAGAGAAAAGAAGCTTCATGCATTGTACAGTATGCGAAACGGGAACAGGAAATGGCAGAACTGAAGGTATTTAAGCAACTCTTTGCCTACCATATGTTTTCCTGATGATGCACTCGTTTCCTTTCTCATTGTTCTCTTGACTGTCACATAGAATAAATGTCGCTTAACATGTTTTTGGATTTGTATTTCTAGTCAGCGGTTCGCGATTTGAAATCTCAACTCAAGCCAGCGTCAATGCAGGTATACAATTCTTCCTAATATTTTCATTTCGAAGTTATACAATTGGGCGGACTATACAAACCAGAAAAGTTAGTTGTTGAAGCAACTTGGACTTTTCTAGCTATAGTCCTGCACTTTTTATGCCATAGTATTCATTCGAGGATGGTCATCCTAGTGTCATGTAGAGGGAAACTTTCTCCTAGTCCCGTAGTTCTCGGTAGTCTGAATACAATAATAAGCGCATGTTTCTATTAAACCTTTACCTGGTGTCTGATAGTTAAGAAGTCTGAAGTAGAAGAAATGGCTATACATTTAAAGTGCATTAGTTAGCGGGTCGTCATAAATGGCTATAGATCAGAAAGCAGAGTCGTTAAATTATTCTTGCCTTAACTTTGTAGGCGAGGAGGCTATTACTGGATCCAGCAATTCATGAAGAATTTTCACGCCTGAAGGTCTGCGCCTACACTTTTCCAGCTGTTGACTACTATTTACCCTTATGCTACTATGTCATATGAATGTATTATATAATTCCTTAGATAATCCAAACTTGTAGCTACTAAACAAAGTTCACTGTGAGTTATGAAAGATGACTCCTTAAATACTTATAGGTGCCATTGTATCATTAGTAGATTCCTGCTAAAAACTCAACTTGTTTTACTTCTCTTAGGTGGTAGAAACAGTTGTGGATGAAAACACCCAAGTTTTTTACTTTCTTTTTGTTGCGATGAAGACTGAGAGAATGAAAGTTGATATCATGTTTCTGGCTAATGTTTAACGACAGAATTTAGCTGAGGAAAAAGACAAGAAGATCAAGGAACTCCAGGATAATATTGCAGCAGTTACTTTTACCCCTCAAAGCAAGAATGGAAAAATGCTTATGGCAAAGTGCAAAACCCTGCAGGAGGAAAACGAGGAGATTGGACACCAAGCTGCTGAAGGAAAGGTATAGTTTCTTCTATTCTCAGTCTGGAATTTATTCGTATGATAGAGGAAAATGATTCCCCTTGAGAAAAAGGGTAAGAAAAATTGATGCTTTCCTATGTTCGTCTGGTATGGCAGATTCATGAACTAGCGATAAAGCTTACAATGCAGAAGTCTCAAAACACGGAACTTAGAAGTCAATTTGAAGGTAAAGTCATATGTTGATATTAGCCTAGCCAAAGAGTTTGTTTCAGATAGAATTTGTATTGAGAGGTTTTATGGAATGTAGGACTTTTCAAACACATGGAGGAATTAACTAATGATGTCGAGAGATCAAACGAAACGGTATGTGGATCCTTCTCTGATCTCTTAATTCCGTTAGATTTTTCTTTACCAAAAGTAATGATTATGGTTGTGCTGGAAAATGGGATTTTGAAGTGACAAACAAAGCTTATGATAAAATTGACAGGTGATAATATTGCAAGAGAGACTAGAAGAGAAGGAGAAGGAGCTAGAGAGAGTGAAGAAAGGAATGGAGGTTGTGTCTGATCTTGCTGATGTGAAACATGCAGCTGATGAGAATGGTGAAGATGATGATGCAAAAGAAATTGATTGTGGAGAATAATAATTAGCTATCAAAAGATGCTTTTTGTACATTTTTGAAGTTTAAATTACCATTTTTTTTCATTATATCTCTGAATATTAATCTTTTCGTTTTTATGAAACTTTAAGTGCTAATTTTTCGTCCATCTCTATGTTAAATTGTTCAAGAGTTCTCTAATATAGTTGAGAAAAACAATAATGCCCATTCATTAAAATGCTTTCTTTTTAACTAACAGACATTAACGATTATAATTAGTTAGTGTATTTTTGAAACTAAATTTCGTGTAGTAAATTATCATTTTATTGTTGGTGTGTATATTTAGATATATTTTTGGGTGGTTTACTAGAATAACTTTGTCAAGCAAAGATTTGGACTAGAATGACTTCTATCTTTGAATATTATTATAATGACTTTGAAATTTTTTTAATTCCTGTGTTAACCTTATTTCATTTGAAGACAAAAAATGTATTTACGAAACTGCCATTAATGAAGCCGAAATTTTTTTCCGTCAAAATTAAATAAGTCTACCATTCTGTTACGGTAGACTTATTAAACGTCTGGTAGACTTATTACGGCGTACGCGATGGTAGACTTATTTATAGTTGTGGTAGATTTATAATATGTGGTAAACTTATTCGTAATACTGGTAGACTTAATTTTGGGATCTGTAGACTTATTTGTAGTAGTGGTAGATTTATAAAGTGGTCGGTAAACTTATTACGGTGCATGCAGTGGTAGACTTGTTTATAGTAATGGTAGACTTATTGTAAGTAGTGGTAGACTTACTGTAAGTTGTGGTAGACTTATTTATAGTTGTGGTACATTTATTTTTGAGTGGTAGACTTATTAGTGGTTGTGGTAGATTTATTGTTGTGATTGGTAGACTTATTTATAGTTATGGTAGATTTATTTGTGAGTGATAGACTTATTAGTAGTAGTGGTAGACTTATTAATGGTTTGCGCGATGGTAGACTTGTTTATAGTAGTGATAGATTTATAAGATGTGGTAGACTTATTTGTAGTACTGGTAGACTTAATTTTATTATAGGTAGACTTATTTGTAGTGATGGTAGATTTAATTTTTTTATTGATAGACTTATTGATGTTTAACGATGGTAAACTTATTTATAGTAGTGGTAGATTTATAATATCTGATAGACTTATATTTAGTGGTGGTAGACTTAATTCTGGTTTCGCTCGATGGTAGACTTGTTTAAAGTTGTGGTAGATTTATTAAATTTGGTAGACTTATTTGTCTTTGTGGTAGACTTATTAAATCTTTTCAGAGTTTTACTAGAATGACCTTACTTAATTACAGTTGTGGTAGATTTATTTATAATAGTGGTAGATTTATAATATGTGGTAGTGGTAGATTTATAATATGTGGTAGACTTATTTGTAGTAGTGGTAGACTTATAATATTTATTTATAGTAGTGGTAGACTTATAATATTTATTTATAGTAGTGGTAGACTTATAATATTTATTTATAGTAGTAGTAGATTTATTCAATGAAGGACAAAATCGTAATTTACCCTTCATCTTCTCCAACACACCCAAACTTATGTCAAACCCTAACAATGGCGGTCAACTCATTTTTAGTTCGTTTTTGCTGTGTTTTAATTTGTTTTAACTGGGTTTAGCCTAAAACTAGTAGATCTAACATCATATATCCATTTTCTAACAAAAAAAATCAAAAGATTTTAAGTTTTTTTTTTCAATTTTTGATTTTTAGTTCAATTTTTATCTAAATCTCGGTGCTTCTGCAGCCTTTCCACCTTCGCCGAGCACGATCTGGTGCTTCCGCAGCCTCCGCGACGGTGGTTTCAAACAAATGTTTTATTTATTGGTTTAAAGAATTTCCAACGTATACATGTGGTGGTAGACTTATTGGATAGTTATGATAGATTTATAAGTTTTTTTTTTTTTTTTAGGTTTCAGGATGGCAGTTGCGTAAATAAAATAGATTAATAAAGTTTATTTGTCTTTTATCGAGTTGTGTCAAGTTACTAGATTTGACAAAGTCATTATAGTAATTACCATACTTTCCAAAGTCATTATAGTAATTAACTCTATATTTTTTTAAATCACAAAAAAAAAAGCGACGAGAAATTCAAAATCAGAAAGGAGCGGGAAAAACAAGTGACGTGGAAGTATCTTAGCGAAAGGAGCCTTCTTCTCACAATCAAATCTCCATTAAATCCGATCAAAAAATCAAATAGGGTTTCTTCAAAATCGAGAACCCTCACAGTTCGATTTACAGAAGATCGATCAATCTTAACAAGGAACCAGTAATGGAGAAATACGAGAAGCTAGAGAAAGTCGGAGAAGGAACGTACGGGAAAGTTTACAAGGCGATAGAGAAAGGAACAGGGAAGCTTGTCGCTCTGAAGAAAACCAGGCTCGAGATCGACGACGAAGGTATTCCACCAACTGCACTTCGTGAGATTTCGCTTCTCCAGATGTTATCAACATCGATCTATGTCGTTCGATTACTCTGCGTCGAGCACGTTCTTCGATCATCTTCAACCAAATCTCAATCCCAGAAATCGAATCTCTATCTCGTTTTCGAGTACCTTGATACCGATCTTAAGAAATTCATCGATTCGCATAGGAAATGTGCTAATCCTAAGCCACTTGATCCTTCTCTGATTCAGAAGTTGATGTTTCAGCTTTGTAAAGGAGTCGCACATTGTCATAGTCACGGTGTGCTTCACCGTGATTTGAAACCGCAGAATCTTCTTCTGGTGAAAGATAAAGAGCTTCTTAAAATCGCTGATTTGGGTTTAGGTCGTGCTTTCACTGTACCTCTTAAGGCATATACGCATGAGATTGTTACTCTTTGGTATAGAGCTCCTGAAGTTCTTCTTGGCTCCACTCATTATTCAACTGCTGTTGATATTTGGTCTGTTGGTTGCATCTTTGGTTAGTCTCTGTGTTGCTACAATTTTGATATTCGTCTCTCTGTGTTGTGATTTTGTCTTGATGTTTGTTTCGATCTTTCAATTTGTACAGCTGAGATGGTTAGGAGGCAAGCTCTATTCCCTGGTGATTCTGAGTTTCAGCAATTGCTTCATATCTTCAGGTATTTTGCATCTCCATTGAATTTCAACTTCCATTGGTTTCATGTGATATGCTCTTCTTGGTACTGCTACATGGATCATTGAGCTAGCTACTAATCGAAAACTATAGACCTTATATACTGTTTTTGCTGAATTCAACCGATTTTCGTATCCAGTCTTGTATCATCAGCATTCTTGTATAGAGACTAGTATCTTATAAATGAGTTTTTGTTTGGTTAATGGAGATTGCTAGGAACACCCACTGAGCAGGAATGGCCGGGTGTTTCCTCTCTGCGTGACTGGCATGTCTACCCAAAGTGGGAGAGACAAAACTTAACACGCGCTGTTCCATCTCTTTCGCCTCAAGGAGTTGATCTTCTCACGGTAATTCACTGCCTGACCAGTTCTCGCATATGAATATTGTTGCAAAGATAGCTCTAACATCTTCTTGCTTCCTCTTTCTCCCAACTGAATACTCTTTGTTGAATTATCTCTTGTTCACTTTCATCTGATTGAGCTTTTCAACAAAATGCAGAAAATGCTCAAGTACAATCCAACCGAAAGAATTGAAGCGAAAACAGCACTTGATCACCCATACTTCGACAGCCTTGACAAGTCTCAGTTCTGAAACGTAAACACAAGTTAAATCTCTAGTCATCATCTTGGTGAAAATATAATAAACATTTGAATTCTGTTGGTTTCCGACACAGATTTGTAGTCTTGTTGAAGAAACTAGTTTTCTCAAGCGAATGTAAAACAAATTGTGTGGTAGCAATAAGAGATAAACCCTAAAGATTGCCTTTTTCCAGTGATGATACAATCTTGAAGCTGAACTTTCTGAAAATGTCAAATTGAAGGGTCATGTACAGTTTCTTTCTTTGAAATGAATGAAATAAAAAAAAGGGTCTTTAATTGAACTTTTGTCAAACCCAAATGTTACGTACAAAGATATTAGTGTACATAATTGGCATTTCTGACACACAAACAGATGCCCAAATCGTTCACAACACAAATGGCTGCTCAAAGACACTAAGTTAAAGACATTGATCACTACACACAACTGAAGGAAACCAAATAATACAGTAGTAGTAGTAGTAGAAGTAGCTAACGATGATATAATGTGGTGTGGAATCAATTGGACCATACATGAACAAGGCCGTGTCTGTTTCCTGTGTATATCTCATTGCGTTCTTCGTCATAGAAAAGAGCAGTTATGTCTTCCAAAGCTTCAGCTACCGCGTTTCTTTGTTGCTTTGAGTTCTTCGTCTTACCCAAACAACTGCTACTGCTCCCTTCTTCTTTTGGAGGTCCACTGCTCGGTGTTATCTTAGCTAAGCATTTCCCAGTCAATATATTGCTGATATTGATTGATCCCGCTGCACCATCATAAAAACCAATCAGTGAGATCTATTAGTTTAAAGAGTATGAATCTTTATGGGGCTTTGTTATATTTACCATTTCCTTCTATCCACTGATCTTCCGTATCTGCTTTGCAATACGAGATGATCAGATCTTGATCGCTTGTTATGTAGATATTATTTGTGTTACAGTCCGGATGCCATAGAAGATGGTCCTCAAAGGAAGTCACAAGCTCTCCACGAAAATTCCACACAGAAACGTTTCGATTCCTGAATGTTAAAAACAGCTGGTTCTCATACAGAAATATGAACGCAGACGGTGTCATGAACTCAGCTCTACTAACTTCCATTAGCTCAGCGTTTCTGACCTGTGTACAAATCAGAAACAAACCTTTATAGGAAACCATGTAAAACAAAAGCTCATAGATTTTGATTGAATCAGATGAAAACCAACTCACATCAAGAATTTGGAGATTCTCATTCTCTTGCTTAACAAGAAGTTTCTCATTGAATTGTTCAATGAAATCAACTTTCTTGTTTCTGTGAAGCAAGTGATTGAAGGACTTGAGAACTGTGCCATCTTCTATCGATAGAATCTTCAAAGGAACATGACTAGTAGCTCTCTTGTAAATCAATAACATTATCCCTGGACTGATACAGGTAAGGAAACAACAGTTAGCTAAATCACAAGTTTGCTCAATTATTTGCAAACAAGAAGCACAAAAGGGACATGAGACAGATAGAAAAAGGTTACCTGATCTTAATTTCTTGGACATTTTTATCTGATATGGAATATAGCATGGTATAGTTTTTCAGATCAAAAACCTTGTACACACTGCAGAAACAGCTATTGTTGCTCAGTGGAAGAAACTTGTTGTCACAAAATTTAGGTAGCCAAGACGAGAAAACAACCTGTCTTGCGCAGAATACGTAAGCACCTTTCCATTGACATCATCAAACTCTACAAAACCAGGCCACTTTAATGATTCAGACTCAAAAAGAGCAAACCCTGCATCTGGCTGACCTCTCAGAATATACCTAATAACAACAAAGACACATTAGTTCGAATAACCCACGAAAATAGAGGTCGAAATGGGAGGACAACATACTCAATTCTAGTGGATCTGCATTTCAAAGAACTGAAATTATCTGAAGCATAAACCGAAACTGTGATGAGAGAATCATTGTTCTTGTTGTAGAACAAGCTCCTGATAACTTCATCTGGACTAACATTTAAAAAGCAAATTCTTCTGTTCGTTTCTGCAATGCAATCATTAAGACTCCAAAATGTAAATCTTCTCAAGTCAAAGACACAACAAAGCTGAAAGTAATGTTGCATAGTAGTCCAGTTAAGCTTAAGTACCTCTACTGAAAGCTGCACAGACACCAGAATGAGCAAGCGCAAAGACAATGTCTCTTGCAGCAACAATCTCAATAACTTTAGTTCTTTTCATCAAAAACGGTAATGCAACTAAACAATGTCCTTTGGGGTCGTGAGTATCATATTGCTCCTGAATCCCAAAATTGAAGACCTTAATTAGTACTGAATCAAGCGAAGCAATTTCTAGGGTTTGAGAGAGGGAGATTCTCTAAATCAGACAAAATTAGGGCAAAATTACAGATCAAAAGACATACCACGAGACGCATGTTGCGAAATCTCTCCTGGGCAGTGCTAATAGAGAAAGCTCGATCCTTACGAGACGAGATTTCTCTTCGTTGAAGCTTTTTGACGCTATTGACAAACCCATCAGGTCGAGACCTTTTTTTCGCCACAACTCTTCTTCCACTACAAGGTCTAGGGCTAGCTGTAATCCTTCTTCCTTCCATCTATTGTTCCTCCTTTTAAGCCCCCAATAATTTTTCTGTAAAACCCTAAACGGTGAGGAAGGAAGAAGCGGCGAAGTATAGAAGGAAACCCTAAGAAGAAGAAGAAGGAGAAGAGAGATTCAAAATCTCCAGAGGAAGAAGAGAAGTGAGGGGTAGTACTACATAGCAAGTGACGTAAAGAGTTTTGAGCAGATTCAGATTGGAAAATGGCTGATTCAATTTGTTTCTCTCAAAAGCTCTTTCCTTTCAAAATCCCAGTTTCGATCGAGCACGAACCAATCCGATTCATTTTTTTTCATTCTTTTTCGCAGTCGCAGACATCTATGAAAAATATAATAATGATTAAAATATTTGAAACGGTGCGTATTGACATTGGAAAAGTTTGATGGGTTGAATAGCTTTTGTGGCCTAAGGCCCAACAAAAAACAGCTACAAATCGTCAATTCGTAGGGTTTTTTTTTTTTTAACATTGTTAAAAAAAATTATATTTTAATGTCATTTATTCTTTAATATTGAAATCACATATCCGATATTAAAAAATATTAATTAACTACTGTTGAACTACTCGATCAAAAGGTTTGCACAATTAATATTTTTTAATGAAAAAGGTCTAGTACACTATTTTTGTTTTCCTTATTTTTTTAAGTTAGAATTTTGATTATACATGAACAAAATATCTTTCGGACGAAAATGTATACGCACCCATTTTTCATGATATGATTTGTTGAAACAATGACGGTGATGCTCAATCTTTTTGGCAACACGTATGGTACTATATAACCAACAACTACCCGGATATTTAAAACGGATTATGAAAACATTTTTTTTACATACCAAATTTTACAAGTCTTCACAAATTCCATTCATGTCCACAAGTTTTTGAAAAATCTTCTCTTCTTTCTAAAATGTCTTTTTTTGGGAAAAACTCAGTAACCTTTTTTTACAAATCAAGAGTTTTTTTTACGGTGAGTAAACATCGAGTGTATAAGCGTGATGCCTTATTGGCAAAACTTAGTTGGCGGGTTCTCTCGGCTCCGAAACCATTTTTCTCTAAAGTGATGCAAGGGAAATATTGTCACAACATGCCTTTCTTAAAATGCTCACCCCCTTCCAACGCCTCGCATGGTTGGAGAGTGATATTAGCATGCCGAAAAGTTTTACAAAAATGTCTCGGATGGTTGGTAGGTGACGGAGAATCAATAAAAGTTTGGGAGAACCCGTGGTTGTCTTTAACCGAACCTTTGGTTCTAATAGGTCCAAAACCTTTACACCTATAGAATCTCAGAGTGTCAGACCTCATATCTAGGACGGAGCTCAAATGGAACTGGAATAGAATACGCGAGATACTGCCGATGTATGAGGAGCACATTCGCAAGTTAACTCTCAGTATAACTAGGCACTCGGATTCCATTGTGTGGCTCCCTACTAAAAATGGAGTTTATACAACAAGAAGTGGATAAGGTCTTAGTACTATAGAGCCCGTCTCAGAATCCTTTCAAGAGTTTGATTGGCAAAAGAACCTTTGGAAAATACGTACTCAACCGAAAATCAAAAGTTTTCTTTGGAAAGCGGCCGTAGGAGCCTTACCGGTGGGAGAACAGTTACAAAAGCGTGGACTAGGAGGAGATATAACTTGTTGCAGATGCGGGTCCGAGGAAACTATTGAACATCTTCTCTTCCATTGCCAATGGGCTCAAGAAGCTTTGAAAATTGCTCCTTTGGAGCCGGTAAATTGGACAACTATCCACACAATGTTTGATTACCTTAAGGTTTCATGCCAAAGACCGGTACTACCGCCAATTGGGATTACATCAGCCTCTCTAGTGTCTTGGATTGTCTGGAATCTCTGGACCGCAAGAAACCAACTCCTCTTTGAGGAAATTAATCATTCACAAGAAGATGTAATAGCCAAAGCAATACGAGATGCAAAGGTGTGGCAAGTAACATAAGAGGAACTCCCGAAAAGAAGAACACTGGAACCAATACACAGCACCGCTGAGCGTCCAAGTAGCTCCACACTATGCTATACGGATGCTGCATGGCGAAAAGAAAGTGGACAACGAGGGCTCGGGTGGTAGTTCCAGAATGGGGAAAAGAAAGAAGTAGAGGAATACGTCGAGATCATTTCGAATGTGTCCCCAGCCTTGACAGCCGAAGCTTGGGCAGTAATTAAGGCGATGCAGAAAGTTCGGGAAAAAGGTTTTGAGAGTCTTCACGTGTGCTCGGATTCACAGGTTTTGATTAACTTTCTTCGGAAACAAGAATCAAATACGGAGATCCATAACCTGCTCTTCAAGATTAGATTGTTAGCTTCCCACTTTAGAGAGCTTACATTTACTTTTGTTTCACGAGAAGCCAATATATTGGCGGATTCGTTATCCAAACGAGCTTTTGATTTGTTGACGATTTTGACATAATAATAAAATCATCGTTTTGAAAAAAAAAAAAAAAAAAAAAAAAAAAAAAAAAAAAAGCGTCCCGTGTAAACATTGATGAATGAAGTTTAATGGGCCAAAATCCAAAAGTCGTCCCGTGTAAATGAAGAAATGGGCCCAGTAAAAAACGGTGAATTTGGTCATCGAATCAATAATACAGTATTGTTACTAACCACACGAAATTAGCAAAAGCGACACACACATGCATGGTCTCCTTTGTGATATTTATTGATCTCTACCTCTAACCTCGCGTTATTATTTTATCATACTAGCATCTTTATTTCTTCTACCTCCAGTTGTCATAATCAATACATTTGTTGGAAAAAACCATTAATTAAAATGGTACACGTTTTTGAAAGTAATCAGGTAATCAAATTAATTTTAACGTTAATGCTCCCCACTAAACCCATACGTATCTCGTCCGTCTCATTATCATGAATCATTGTTTATTAAGTATAAATATGAATTGCTTTTTCTACAAATTTCCCTTTTAAAAACTTTTAGTACAAACAGGAATATGTAATTTATTGGTCTGTGACTTAATACCACCGATATCACCAAGCAAATTATAACATGGCATGTAGTTTTAACAAAGTAATCAATAGATCACTAGAACTTTTGGATCATTAATTCATAGCCAAAACTTTTAAAATATTCAAAATCCGTGACAAATTTAGAAATATTTATTATTTGTTGATCTCTACTAATTAATGCATTTGTTGAAAGAAAATTAAATTAAGTTTAAACGATTCACGTTTTTGCAAGTAATTGATTAATCAAATTATTTCCTTAATGTTATTCATCCTACAATTAATGCTCCCCACTAATCATATACGTATCGTGTCTACGTTAGCCGTCCGTCTCATTATCACGAACTTGATTTTTGACTTACGTCAAACAAGGAAATAAAATACTATTTTTTTATAATATACGGAATAAATTATAACAAATATCAAATGATATCTTTTATATAAATAAATATATTTTAATCTACAAAATTTAATCTTCATGGCCAGCTCTGGTCTAAAACAAGTAAAAACGTAACAACTTCAGGCATCAAAATTATAATATTAATTTGAGGGCAACAAAATTTCGTAACAACTTTTGTAGTGTAGCGGTTATCAATATATTGGATGGATAAAAGCTCTTGGGTTCGACCCTCATCTGCATGACATTTAGATAGTTAGATTGAGTGTTTTTGACAGAAAAAAAACAAGCTCTTGGGTTCGACCCTCATCTGCATGACAGATAGATAGTTAGATTGAGTGTTTTGACAGAAAAAAAAACATTTTTAATGTAAATCGAATATTTTTGATATTATTGGTCCTCTCAAACTTAAAAAATATGTTTTAATTAGAAGAATAACATATCGTGTATGTATTTTTTTCTAAATAACAAATATTAAAAAATAACAAAAAGTGAAAATGATGATTCCCGAAAAAAGGATATTAATGTTTGATTTGTAAAATTATACGTTTATAACAAATAAAAACGCAACTTTAATTAAAGTAACATTGATATAATTAAACAATATAAACGAAAATAATTGTATGATCAATCACATATGGTATCCAAATAGATATAAATACAATTTTTATAAAGTAAATGATTCGGTAAATGATTCGTCGTTAAAACATTGTGTTATATAATGTTTAAAATATTTAAATGTTATATTTTAGTTTGATTTAAATTAGTAACCTATGTAATTGTGAGTTCATGTTAAAAATATTAATGTATATATGTAGAGATTTTTGAACATGACATATAGAATCAATTGAAATGTTTTGATTGATTAATTTAATTAATCTATTTAATTGAAATGTTTTGATTGATTAATTTAATTAATCTATTCTTAAAATTTTCACTGAGTGATACATATAATTTTTTTGTTTAGTGTCTTATAAATTAATAGATATAGAAGATGAGAGTTTATTATAAATATCTATTGATGTTCTTACAACTTTCCATTAAGTTTTGTTTATATAACGTCAATTAGATTTAAGCAAAAAAAGAACGTATAGCTAACTAATTTGTGCCAGCCAAATCATAATAAGGCATGTGATTATAACAAAAATGCACAGGGGTAAACAAGTTACAGTACTAGAACTTTCGGATCGGATAAACGTATAATATTAAAAATCCTAGCCGCCAGAGACAAAGAAAGAGAAAAACGGTGATTTGAGTTTAATTTTTTTCTGATGTTCGGTGTTTTTATCATTATTGTGAGAGAGAAGATTGTAAATTAGTAGTTTCTACGCTCAACATGATGTTTAGAAGATGTCTTAAAGTTTTTGGTCAGAAAACGATGTGATGTTATTCGCCATATGATTTTTATAAGTTATTGTGATTCCCTTGATTATTTAGTTTTTCTGGTTGTTTTTTTGAGATTTTTGTTCCTTGTAGAAAATCTATATTTAATTTTTAGTCAATTCTGGTTATATCTTTGATTTAAATTTTGTAGTTCAAATTTGTTTAACGGTGGCTACACTAAAGCTAACTCGGAACAAATTGACAAAACCTATCAAATTAGAAGATTTATCTAAGTTAAGAGAATTGTTATCATGTTATCGTAATAGATTTTGGAAATCCGGCTGCTATTGTGAATTCGGAAATACCTAATTGTCTACTTTCGATTCGAAACAAGATCATCTTGGTATCGCTAATGTATCATCACTTAATTTTCGGTGCGGAAATGACAATTAATTTTTTTTGTATTTTATCTATTGAACTGATTTAGTGATGTAATTTATTTTAAATCAGTTTCAGTAAAACAAAATGTTAAAAAGAGAAAAAAAAAGATTTTTCGGATCATTAATTCATTACCAAAAGTAAAAATGATGGAAAAAATGTCCAAAATCCGTGATAAATTTAGAAATGGTTAATTTTCCCTTTGTTTGGAAAAATTGGAAATTAAGGAAATTAAGGACGAAAAGGGATTCTGAAAAAAAATTATAGAAAACAAAGAGAAGGTAAAGATGGAAATGGAAAAAAAAAAAAAAAAAAGAGTACAATAAAAATTCGGGCGTGTTATGTGAGTTGAGTTATGTCATAAAAACTGGTTACATGTCCGTGTACAAATAGTAAACAAAGAAGAAAAAGAAACACAAAGCGAGGAGAACTAGAAAGCGTAACAGAGACGAAGAAGACGAAGCAGAGGTAGAGAGAGAGAGAGAAAGTTTTATGTCAAAATCCGATGATAAAATGGAGAAGCCACTAGCATCATCATCAACCATGGAAGAAGAAGCATCATCAAAACAAACCTCCAAAACAAACGCTTCCATGGAAACGCAATCTAGTAACACCACCACAAGCGGTAGGAAAGGACGCAAACGCAACCGCAAAATCTGTATCTGCGTCACTCTCCTAATCATCCTCACCTTCTTCATAATCCCCCTAATCGTATCCCTCACTCTCTTCAAACCAAAACGCCCAATCACAACCGTCGATTCCGTCAACGTCGAGCGTTTCCGAGCTTCCATCAACGCGTTAGCTTTCAAAGTCGACTTAAACCTAACGCTACACGTAGATCTCTCCTTGAAAAACCCTAATCGAGTCGGATTCAGCTACGGTTCATCGTCGGTTCTGTTGAATTACAGAGGTCAATTGATCGGTGAAGCTCCTTTACTGGCGAATCGAATCGCGCCGCAGAAAACGCAGTTTATGAATCTAACGCTGACGTTAATGGCGGATCGGTTACTGTCCGAATCGGAGCTTTTGTCTGACGTTATGGCTGGTGTTATACCTCTCAATACCTTCGTTAAGGTCTCTGGCAAAGTGAGCATTCTCAAAATCTTTAAGATTAAAGTCCAATCGTCTTCTTCGTGTGATCTTACGATCTCTGTTTCGAATCGTAACGTTACTAGTCAAAAGTGCAAGTATTCTACTAAGCTTTGATCTTCTTTCATTACAAATGAATCGGATCTATCTACACTTGTCTTGTTTTTTTTTTCTAATGGGTTTTTGTGTTCAAATCTTTTACTATCTGTGTATGTATTATCAAATCGTATTTGCTTTTTTAATGTTACAAATATGTTACAGATCTCTCAAATTTTGATTAAGCAAAAGCAGTAAAACGTTAAGTCAATGTGTCAACGTAACAGGTGGCTAAAATTTTCAACTTTTTATTAAATTTGTGATAAGAAAAAGTCAGCTTAAAAAGGAAATCAAATCAGATTCTAATTACTGTCATAAAATGTAGGCAGATTGTAAGGAATTAGTTGGCAGCTTCAATTGCATTTAAAGCTCTTCTTCTTCTTCTTTACTTGATCTAAAATCCATAAATGACTTCAAGTCCTTCCAATTATACAACCCAAAACCATTATAGTTTGTCATGACTGAGCTTGTGCGTAAATCGAAAGGGCGAGTTTGCTGCATAGTTTCTGGTATCATCTTAATCATTCTCTTCCTCATCTTTCTCGTTGCCTTAATCTTGGCATTGACGGTTTACAAACCTAAAAAGCCGATAATTCGGATCCAATCAGCTACCGTGCAAGGCGTCAACTCGCGTGTATCTTTACCTTTTGATGTCCATCTCAATTTCACGCTTAGTCTCCAGATTCAGGTCGAAAATCGCAACAGTTTGAGTTTCAAACACGAGACCGGGAAGACGTTGGTTTTATACGGGGAGAAGCAAGTTGGTGATGTTGATCTTCCCGCGGGTACTTTCCCGGCTAAAGGTTCATCGATTCTACCTGCTCGTCTTACTCTTCAGATCGATAAGTTTGTTGCTGACTTAAGTGGCCTTATGCAAGATATATTGGGTGGAAAGATTGTGTTGGAAACAAAGACAAACATCCCCGGGAAAATCAAGCTGTTAGGAATCTTCACCAAACACTTAGTTGCTATATCGGATTGTAAAATCACCATGGACTTCCCTTCCATGAAAGTGCAGAATCAAGAATGTCACATGAGCACTAAGATGTAAAAATTGACTTCGTCTTCTTCTAGTTTCATAGAGGCAAACACGTAGATTTTGATTCCATATATACTAATAAAGATTGTAGTTTTTCATTATCCTTTCTCTCTCTCTCTATCTTCTTTCAACTTCTGGTTTTTGTTTAAAAATCCAAAGAGACTACAAACTACAAACCAAGAAACCTAAGAAATGAATTCAAGAGCCATCTCTTACAAAAAAAAATACTTGAACTATAGAAACTTAAGAACCCATCTACCAAAATTCTTATCATTTCAACTCTAGATTTTACCAAATCGATTTCGAAGCTCACAAATACACAATTTGTAAATGTTCTCAATTCTGCATCAACAAACTTAAGAACCCATCTACCAAAATTCCTCATCATTTCAACTCTAGATCATACACCATGAGAAAGAAAACCACATTTACCAAATCGATTTCGAAGCTCACAAACAAACAATTTATAAAATGATCTCATCATATCTGCATCAACAAACTGGTTCAAGATTACAAAAGAAAAAGTAGTCTAGCAATTGTGCAATTAAAGCAGAGATATTAAACAAACAAAAAAGAAGAAGAAAATGGATAAACCTTAAACAAGCTCAATGTAAGCCATAGGAGCATTATCACCTCTCCTTGGAAGAGTTCTGATAATCCTCGTATACCCACCATTTCTCTCACCATATCTATCAGGAACTTCCGCAAACAAAGCATGAACAATCTGCTTCTCGTAGATGTATCCAAGAGCTTGCCTTCTCTTATGCAGAGAACCATCTTTAGCAAGAGTAATCATCTTATCCACAAACTTCCTCATCGCACTGGCCCTAGCTCTCGTCGTCTTGATTCGACCGTGTTTCAGAAGCTGAGTCGTGAGTCCACGGAGAAGAGCTTTACGCTGATCTGGTGGTCTGTTCAGCTTCGGGACTCGTCTCCCGTGTCTCATAGCGTAAACACGACCTCCACCTTCAACGATTGTGAACCCATTCTCGAAGCTCTTCCAATCTGCGTTTTGGGAAAAAAACCCTAACGATTTTGGAGAGAAATGAATCGAGCCAAAATTGATGAGGGAAAGGGGAAATTACCTGGGAGACCGATCGAGATGAGGGGATTAACCGGAGAGAGACCGGAGAAAGATGGGAGAAGAAGCGGTGAAGGAGAAGAGACTGGGAGACGAAGACTGACGGGACGGTGAGAAGAGGAGGAAGGTAGTCGGAGAGATGCGGTGGTGGAAGGAAGAGCTGATTTGAGAGAAGACATGCTCCAAACTCTGCTCAGGGAATCTGTAGGTGTCGCCATTGCCACTGGCATCGCCATTACACAGTGTGATTCTTCTCTCTGCAACAAAGGAAGGAGGGAAGGAAGATTGGAGAGAGTGGAGCGGATAAGGGAGAGAGGAAGACGACTGTGTTTATCAGAAACCTTATTATGGGCCTTTATTGGGCCCAAATAACAGTAATTCTCACACAATGTTTGAACCCAATAAGTTGGGACTTGAGATCTTCTTTGGGCTATGTAATGTAAGAATTATTGGCTCATACACAGTGTCAGTAACATTGTGTGCTTTCTTTTTTTTTTCACATTAAAAAACATTGTGTACTCACCTAGTGGCAATGGCATTTGGATAGTTCACCAAAAATTGGTAGTACGTCGTCGGAAATCAATTCTCTTCTCCTATAATGGAGTTAATTGGACAAGATTGGGATAGGGTATTTGCAATGATCGGTATATGTATTCGATCTATATTCGAATTGATTTCATGAACGGTTAAAAACTAAATTGTTGGATCTGAACCTGCGGCCCAAACGGTTTACGACCCAAAGGTCCGTGAACAGTGGAAGCTCAACTCAAACAGTAACTACGGTTTGGTTAACATGGGTCAGGTTCGGTAACTACAGTTAATAAAACCTAGGATGTACCCTCAACCTTGTATTATAAATATGAGTACAATGTGATGTGACCATTCATCTTCCATTCCTCTGAAAAGAGCACAAGGGACCCAGAGCATTACCGTTCAGGTCTCTAACTTCGACAGAGAGCTCGCTGGGAGGTCATCACCGACCGGAAACCACCGAGAACATTTACATACCTTTATTACCTCGCAATGAACTGAGTAGTCCGAGATTTGTCCGGCCTACTACACTCTTTCCGATCTATAACAATCTGATAGTCCGAGACCTGTCCGGACTATCAGTTGCAGTCTATTTTGTAACATTTATGTTGGACTCAAACTCTAATACATGAAATTCTCCGACCTCCTATCTACTACAAATTCATTGTTGAGTCTTTCTAGTTTAAACATAAATGTTTTTTTTGGTTTATAAAATGGAACCCACAATGTATTCATACCTAGCTTAACATATGTAAAAGTATGTTGAAAAATACATTTTAACATATATTTTGTGTATTATTATATAATATAACATGAAAATAGGAATTCTGTGAAGATTTCTAACGAGAAATATCATGAAATACAAGTAACTATACCATTTAATCTCAAAGGGTAAAAATGACATTTCGAATATGAACTAGAAGAAAAAGACGCTCAGCTTTTTACGGTGAGATCTTTTTCATATATTGAGCCGTGTGTTTGTGTTTGTGTTTGTGTTTGTATAGAAGTTAATAATAATGAAATCATTTTTAAAATGAAAAAGGTAAAAAACTGATCGTAAAAAGCGTGGCTGGTTTGGATTCTCTACGGGTTCAATGCCATGCCCCAAGGCCATGCTATATTGCTATTATTATATGGCAATGGGAGCTAGTGTTTGACGTACAAAAGTCTAAAAAATTGTCAGTCAAACAGGTCCAAAACTTGGTAATAAAAACAATATACTAATAATGATAAAGTTTTGAAATTAAAATAAAATTGTTAAAAAAGGACAAAAGGGTAAAGAGGAGGATGCAGATGAAAGCAAAATGTCAAACACTAGTTTCAGATTTGTATCGGGAACTGTGGTTTTGACAGTTGATGTAATGGACTCATCAAAACATGTGCAATCTCTTTACTTTCTTTCTCTCCCTTTGTATTTACTGTTTTAGCTCTTCGTCTTGTCCAATTGCTCACATGTAAATGCCTTTGGATATTTTAACAGTGACTACTAGGCTTTTGTTTTACTACCAACTACCAAGATGGTTTATTCGAATACTTTGTGACATTAAATTACAAAACCATTAATACATAACATATGGACCCAACATATGTTTTTGTTGTTAACGTTTTCTGTAAACTTGACCAAATAAAGAAATTTTCCGTAACAAACATTGTGGGCACCAAATTCTCATTACAAGGTTGAAAAAAAAAGTTTATCATAGTTGACTGAAATCAATTGATAAAAAATTTGAACTTAATAGCGCAAAATAAACATAAAGCATATATTATTACAGTTTTTGGAATTAGACAATTGATTTGTCCAAGGTTGTTCGTCTAAAAACTCCATCCATCCTTTTAGATCATACTATCTGATCCTACCTGTACCCAATCCAAACTTAATTTTACGAATAAAAGTAATCGAAATTACATGCTTGAATGAAAATAAATCATTCTAACTTGTAAAAAGTACAAGTTTTTTTTCCCAGCTATTGTATCCTGCCATGTTCGAAACGTCCGGTAGGTCACATGACTCACTGGCATCCCTAAATATGATCCTACTTGGTCTTATGTCTACGTGTTTGTGGTCTAATTGACATCAACAACAGAAGAGAACCATCTCTAGCCAACAGTAGTTTTACAATTTCCAATTGGAGAATTTACTAAATTACAAAAAAAAAAAGTGAATTTCGCAAAAATACTATATTTTACTAAATTAAAATAAGAAAATGTGAAAACACAAAACAATTGTGCTATTCCGTCATTTTGTGGATTATTAGTAAAATTTTATATATTGCACCGGTTCCACCTTCCACGAAAATGAGCTAAATTATTATATACCAATCAAAATATTATCTTCTTGTGGGAGGCTACTTCGAGAGAGAGAAGAAGAAAGTTGTGGAAGTAAAGAAACAAAGATGGATCGGCAAAGAGAAGATGTCAAACACACAACGACGAACTTCTCCGATCTCCCACCTAATCTCTTCCCATTTTTATTTTATTTCCTAAACCCAAAAAATTAATTTCTTTATTTAAAAAACAAAGAGAAAAACAGAGAAGAAAGAGTTAATACTATGAATAGAGTCATTAAATGTTACGAAGCGACATTCACAATAATTCGTAAGGTGGAAGACGAGTTAGATACGGCCACAAGCTTCTTCTTCAAACACAAACACTGTCCTCGTCCACCACAAAGCTCTCTCCTTTTTCTTCAAGAATCAAAAATTCTCCAACTCACTTCCTTCCAAAAACAAAACCAAACTCTTTTCTTTTTCTTAATCATCGGAGATCGTGAACAAAGACGAAGTGCCCTTTTCTTGATTTTCCCCTATTTATAACCATGCAATCTCACGACCAAGAAAAGCCCTTCATTATCCATGGCGGATTCCGGCGATTTCAACGGTGGTCAACCTCCTCATAGTCCAATCAGAACCACTTCTTCCGGTAGTAGTAGCAGCAACCACCGTACTCCTCCTCCTCCTCCTCCTCCTCCTAATCCTAATCCGATGGTTAGAAAACGATTAGCTTCTGAGATGTCTTCATCTTCTTCCTTAAACAACAACAACAACCGTCCTCCTCCTCGCCGTGTCTCTGACTCCAACTACACGATGTTGACTTCTCCACCGCCTCTCCCGGCGGCGACAGAGCAAAACCCACCACTCTCTGTCTGTGGCTTCTCCGGTCTACCTGTTTTCCCTTCAGACCGTAGCGGTCGGAACAACGCCATGTCCGTACAGCCAATGGAACAAGACTCTTCGTCTTCTTCTTCTTCACCTACAATCTGGGTCGACGCCATTATCAGAGACCTTATCCATTCCTCGACTTCAGTCTCTATCCCTCAACTTATCCAAAACGTTAGAGATATTATCTTCCCTTGTAACCCAAATCTTGGTGCTCTTCTTGAATACAGACTCCGGTCTCTCATGCTTCTTGATCCTTCTTCTTCTTCCTCTGACCCTTCTCCTCAACAACAACAACAACAACAACCTTTTGACTCCATTACTCAACCAAACTATCAACAGATCTCCAATAATCCTCCTGTAACACAACAACAACAACAACAACAACAACAAAAGCCTCCAATTCCTCCTTCTCCGATTCAGCAGCAAGAAAGGGAACATTCCTCCTCCGATGCACCACCACCACCACCACCGACTGAGACGGTGGCCACAACCACCGTAGTAAACACAGCGGAGGCGTTACGAGAGAGGAAAGAAGAGATTAAGAGACAGAAGCAAGACGAAGAAGGTTTGCATCTTCTTACATTGTTGCTACAGTGTGCAGAAGCAGTCTCTGCGGATGATCTCGAAGAAGCGAACAAGCTTCTATTAGAGATCTCTCAGCTCTCTACTCCTTATGGTACCTCTGCACAGAGAGTAGCTGCTTACTTCTCTGAAGCTATGTCTGCGAGATTACTCAACTCTTGTCTCGGGATTTACGCGGCTTTGCCTTCACGGTGGATGCCACAAACTCATAGCTTGAAGATGGTCTCTGCGTTTCAGGTGTTCAATGGGATAAGCCCTTTAGTGAAATTCTCACACTTTACTGCTAATCAAGCGATACAAGAAGCTTTTGAGAAAGAAGAGAGTGTACACATCATCGATTTAGACATCATGCAAGGACTTCAATGGCCTGGTTTATTCCACATTCTTGCTTCTAGACCTGGAGGACCTCCTCACGTGCGTCTCACGGGACTTGGTACTTCCATGGAAGCTCTTCAAGCTACAGGGAAACGTCTTTCGGATTTCGCAGATAAGCTTGGTTTGCCTTTTGAGTTCTGCCCTTTAGCTGAGAAAGTTGGAAACTTGGACGCAGAAAGACTTAATGTTAGGAAAAGAGAAGCTGTTGCTGTTCATTGGCTTCAACATTCTCTTTATGATGTTACTGGTTCTGATACACACACTCTCTGGTTACTTCAAAGGTAAAACAAACACTACCTTTTAATGTATTGTTTATAGAGTTTTTTTTTTGGATAGAGAGAGATGAGTAAAAAAGTGGTCTTTTTGTTGGTTGTTGTTGTTGGGAATGAGAACAGATTAGCTCCTAAAGTTGTGACAGTAGTGGAACAAGACTTGAGTCATGCTGGTTCATTCTTAGGAAGATTTGTGGAAGCAATACATTACTACTCTGCGTTGTTTGATTCGTTAGGAGCCAGCTACGGCGAAGAGAGCGAAGAGAGGCACGTCGTGGAGCAACAGCTATTGTCGAAAGAGATTAGGAACGTTTTAGCGGTTGGAGGACCGTCGAGGAGCGGTGAAGTGAAGTTTGAGAGCTGGAGGGAGAAAATGCAGCAATGTGGATTCAAAGGTATATCTTTGGCTGGTAATGCAGCGACGCAAGCGACGCTTTTGTTGGGAATGTTTCCGTCGGATGGTTATACTTTGGTTGATGATAACGGTACGCTTAAGCTTGGATGGAAAGATCTTTCTTTACTCACTGCTTCAGCTTGGACTCCTCGTTGTTAGATGTTCTAGTTTTCTCTCTTCTTGTTACAAACACTTTGCCCATAAATAGGATTTACCTTTTCGTTTATGTATTTGAAAAAAAGAGAGGATTCTTGAATCGTTTTGTTCACAGTTTCTACTTTGCACTCTGTATTTTGCTGCATGATTTGGTGGAAGTATACATAGAAGTTGTGCTTGGAAGACTAGAAGAAGTTGGTATTGAAACAAACACATATAAGTTGAACATTATGTTTCGATTAAAAAAAAAAAAAAAAGTTGAACATTATGTTGAAATTACTTTGGCTAGTGCTTTGTATACTGTAGGGTTAATTTGCCAAATAGCCATAAAAACAAATTTATTTAAACAAGTAACTAAAAACCTTAAATCTAATGGATATGATTTGGCCACATAAGATAGTTTTGGTTAGATTTTAAGATATAGTATTTTTTTTTTGGTTATTTGGCCAAATGTTCCTATATTGTATCATTTTATGGTTTTTTTTTTTTTGGTCGGCATATCATTTTATGGTTTTTTGTATCTTTTTGGATCATTTTATGTTAAAAACATGTATTTTGGGGATAATTTTCAGATCCACTTTTGGTTTATTGTCCAAATTTCCTCTTATGTCAATCACCTTTTTTTTTGTTTGGGTGTTAAAATGTCATTAGCAAACCTGGAAAAACTCGTTTAACACATCATTTATTTTTTAATTTTCTTAAATGCCTAAAAAAAAGAGATGTTTGGATTCGTATAAAAATAACTCTCGCCTGTCATAATCTCGCCTTTTTCATCTTGTTTCAACAACGACGAAGCCCTAATTAACTTCGATTTGGCAAAGTCCAAAGCTCTCGAATTCGTCTCTCTCTCTCTCAAAATTGATCGATTGCTCTTACTCTCCAGTGTTCTGTGGTTGAAACCATTCCGTTTTATACGGATAGTTTCGATATTTGATCTCTTCTCTGTCTTTGCTGTGTTTCTGATTTGTCACCGGTTTCAGGCTTGTTTCTCGTTCTCGAGCTCCCTGATTTGCGATCTCTCTTATCTATAAATATCTGATTCCAAGTCTTTGTTCCGCTGTTATCACAGCTCATCGTCATCTTCCATTCACTCGTGTCTTTACTCTCCGGCGCCGTCGGTCGTGCTGCTTTCCGTTCATCGTGGTATTCTCACGGATTTCCATCTCTATTAGATCAGAGGATTACTCTTCTTTTTTTTTTTTTTTTTTTTTGTGGTTAGAGCTGCTGAATTTGTTTGTATGTCACTCACTGTGCGAAGTTTAAGAGTCAATTACAGGGAATTTATATTAAGCAGTAGTTGTTTTCCCATGGCCCTATCTATATCTGATTTGGCAGTTGATTAGTCTAAAATTGTTAGTTGAACATAGAAATGATCTGTATTGTTGTATGCATCCTTCTCGTGCCTTTGTTACTTACTAGCAAATGCATGTTTTCTACTTTGCGAGAATCTCTACCTAGTTTCAGAAAAGTTGCCTAACTTACATTTGCAGTCTGGTGTTGATATATATGCATGTTTCTGACGACCTTGTGAGTCTTAGTTTTCCATGGAACTATTGTAGTAATATGTTTCGTGGATAAGGATCCTTTAGTTTTGTTAGTGATAATGTGCCTCTGACTCTTGTTTTATGCGAATTTTGGAAGGTGTCTTTCATTTTGGAAGAGTTCTTTTTGTTTGAGGCATCCAATCTCGAAAGGGGATTGTAATCAGTGTTGAGAATTCTTGATTGTATAGAGGGATATCAGTTTGTTTATGCGTGTATTTCAGGAAAGGGCTTTGCACATTAAGTTTTGAATAGTCTCTCCATCAAAGATTTGCTCGGTGCACTCGTCGGAAATGGATCCTGGTCGAGTTGGTCGTCAGCAAGAATGGGATAATAACAGTGTAATTGTGGTTTTCTCCTTACATATATGGGATGATAAACAAGAAATTTTTAGGGATGTTGTGAATGTCAATTTTTACGGCCCCTCATCCGTGGAGTGAGAGACGTGGAATATGAGGATGTGGATGGGATTTGGCTAACATAGTATCAGTCATGATGTTTGTTGCTGACATAGCTTATTCTCTTCAATTCACAGGCTCCGGAGGGTTATCGATCTGAGCATGATCCAAATAATCGGTGAGTGCTAGTCAAATTGACTATATTCAATCATGTAGTTTTTTTTGTTCTCGTGGGTGAATTAACCACATATATGAATTTAACTACTATCACTAATATTCGTGTACTTTACTTGCTTTGGATACTTACACATATATATATTCTTCATAGTTCATTATTTTTTTTATCTTTTCTGTACCTCCTACTCTACGTTGCTCTTACAGTTTTGGCGAACCATATGTTGAGGGATATCCTGACGAAAGGTTATTGCGGGATGATGCCTACAATTATTCACCTGGACATAATACTCTGGGTGCTCTGCCTCAATCTAGAAGGCGAAACTATGAAGAAAATTATCCCCGTGACCTTCCTAGGCAGGAAAAGCCTTACACTGAGTCAACTTATGCTGCTGATTATTATCACGATAATGAAGCAGGGAGTCGTAATGGATACTACCGTGATCATGGGCATGAAAGGTCGTCACGGTATGATGGGCGCAATGACTATTCTGGGAGTGATTATAATTATAGATCCAGAAATTACCGTCATAACAGAGATGATAGCCGTGAAAAAGATTATGATTATGCTCGCCGGAGTTATGATTCTGATTATGAAAGGGGCAGTGTGAGAGATGGCAGTCGAAAGAGCCGAGACTCGCAGGATAGAGAATGGGACTCACGTGATAGAGAATGGGACTCACGTGACAGAGAATGGGACATAAGATGTTTCAGCCGTGAAAGAGATGAGAGTCCACATAAGAGATATGAGAAATCTCGATCTCGATCTGGTGGACGTGAGGAGTTCTCTAGAACAAGATCTCCCAGAGGTCGGAGCCATGGGCGGAATTACAGGGAGGACAGCTATGAGGGTGATCACTGGCATGAAAGCGAGAGGCGAAGAGATTATGAAGAGAGACATGACCAGGATCATTTTTCTGCTGTAAATAATATCCTCCCATCCCTGGTTTATATTATTTTGCTGCAAAGACAATTAAAAAATCATTTCCTATATTTTTTATGGTTTTTCTAGACCCCATCCGCCACTGTCGTTGTGAAGGGTCTCTCGATGAAATCAACAGAAGAAGATCTATTCCAGATTCTGGTAATCTCTTCTTTATTTTCTGAATTTGTATATCTACAAGGTTGAGTAATAATATATCATGCATGACCTCATTTTTCCCTTATTCATTCTAGGCTGAATGGGGTCCTCTGCATGATGTCCGTGTGATTCGGGAGCCAAATTCTGGGATATCTCGTGGATTTGCATTTGTTGATTTCCCCACGGTGGTAATTCTCTTTTAACTATGCTGTTAGTTCATTGTGGCTCTTTCTTGTGTTTTATTCAACCCAGTGTGCAATTATATATGTTTGTCTGAGCAGGATGCCGCTCGCACCATGATGAACAGAATTGAGCATGATGGAATAGTTATGGATGGAAGGAAGCTAACTTTACATTACAGGTTTTTTATTTATGCTTATCTGATTTTAATCTCGATATTACATGTTCAATTCCTGGAGGGATCATTAATTCGTTACATTCAAATATAAGTTCCTTGGCCTTTTTAACTGTCGGTTAGTTGTATAACATTCTTCCACTGAATTGCGGGTTGTTGCTGCAGTAAACCTACTGGTAGGACTGGTGTGTCCCATAGGCAGGAACATGCTTCTAGGCGTAGTTATGGTGGAAATCGAAGCATGATGGTTCCCACAGATTGGATTTGTACGATCTGTGGCTGTATCAATTTTGCTCGGCGAACGTCCTGCTTTCAGGTTGGTGCATTGTTTGGAAGAAATTTCTGTAATTCTCATAGTCAGGACTAGACTATATACCAATTGTAAGCTAGAGATGAAATTACATATATTTAATTGCAGAAACAGAACTGCTCATTGTGGTTAGTCGTCATGAGTTGGGGATGGCAATACCAAAACATATATAGCTGGTAGAACCCTCAGGATGAATCTGTTTTGTGCTCCTCATATAAAAAATTTCAACTCCTTATTCTCAATTGATACTTAATGTTTGGGACTAGGGTGACATACATATGTTGTTGAGAATGGTACATGAAACATTTGATCTATATGTAGACACCTTGATACGCATAGGTATGCGAAGTATGTATTTGTATACATTTACAATAGTTTCTTTGGTAGTAGATACAGTTTTCATAATTCAAATGTCGAAAGGAGAACTTATATAACTCTCTTCAGCGGATCTTTATTGATTGGTTCTGATTTATCTTTCCTTCTATTTGTTTAATCTCTGAAGTATTTATTAATTGTTAAATTTTGTGGTGGTCAATCGTATCTAGGGCATTTCTTTGCCATGTAGCTGTCTATGTCTTGGTTCATGGTAGAACATCCAAATGTATTAGGTGGAGTTATAATATGGCAGAAACTATGCCTAACATAAATGTCTATGATCTCTGCCTCCTTACGCAGTGTAATGAACCAAAAACCAAGGATTCTCCATCAGCTGACGTAGGATTATCAAGCTCAACACTAGGAAAACGAAGTTCTGAGACAGGTTCTGATCAGCATTTTATATAAGATGTTTTATATTTCCTTGTTAGGTCAGAAAACAGTTGAAAGTGTTAAGGTTATAGTTTCTGCACTTTTGTACATGCCATATGTACCTAAGAAACATTCATCTTATCTTCTTTTCCAGGTCCGACTCATGTCTTAGTTGTACGTGGGTTGGATGAAGATGCTGATGAGGGAATGCTTCGGTATGAATTTTCCAAACACGCTCCTGTCAAGGTCAACAAAAACCCTTATGGATTCGTTATAATAGCATATGTACTTTTTACGTCACTTGACATGGTTTTCCTCTTTCCACCATTGTGCAGGATCTTCGTCTTGTCAGAGACACATTCACTCATGTTTCACGAGGATTCGCATTTGTGCATTTCTGTTCGGTAGGGTCTCACAGCCAAGTTAATGCACTCTTCGTTGTTTTACTTCTCAAGTTCTCTCCTCTGCTTCCATTTTCCCTTGCTGATGAATTTAATTGCAAGTGTACCTTTTGATCAAAGAGTTATTATTAAATAGTATAGAAATTATAAACCCTGTCCAGATGATAGTAGGACCTGTTTTTTGAGTGCGAGATTGAATAGTTAAGTTGTCTTTTTAGTTGTCTAAATGTTAAACGGACTCTATTGTAATCATAATCTGCTAGTTCTGTGGGTAGTTTTTGCAATGTTTGGAGACAGGCATGATCTTTCTTTTTGTCGTGCTGTTTTTATAATCTACAACCACTTCTTGCATGGTCTTTGAAGCTTTTGTAGTATGTTTTTTTTGTGGTCACAGATTCTCTTATCAGTTTAATATCTAAACAGTGATCAGAGTTTGTAGCTGTTTTAATATATTCGAATATATACATTTTCCCCAGTTTAGTAATTAACCATTTTTAATCTTCCTACCAACTTGAAACATAAGAATATGATTTATGTTGGTTTAGGTCGAGGATGCTACCAAGGCACTTGAAGCTACAAATGGAACAACTCTTGAAAAGAATGGTAAAATCCTTAGAGTTGCATATGCAAAGAGTATTCATGGTTCTGGTGCTGGTATTTCAGCATCCTCTCAGTCTAGCAACCTCGCTGCTGCCGCAATTGAAGCAGCAGCGTTTTCTCAACAGGTACTTAAAGATTGTTTTCATCCTGTTTCTATCGTTTGTACTGGTTGTCACACATTGATCATTTGTTAAAATTGATCTTCTAGCACAATGGTTATGGAATGAAACAAAGCCAAACTAGTTTGTGTTTAGTAATTTCCTTTTATTCAACTTGAATGGGTAGTGAAAGCAGTCGGAAATGGTTCATCAGTCATGTGGGGTGCACCGCACTTCCATGCACATTCTCTTGTTTATGGTTGTCTCTCTAGTTGTTTTTTTTTAGTGGATGATGTACTATAGTTACGTTTGTAATGCTGAAAAATGTTCTTAGGGGTGTGTGTCAATGAGCTTACATGTCTCTATAGATTGGACAAGCTTATTGTGGTACTTATAGTGTGTTGGTCATAGATTCTGAACAGAAGTCAAAGCTTTCTGTCGAAATATAACTGTGCATTGACATAACTAGTCTTAGCACGTCCCAGTGGGCTGAAACATCTTTAGGCATTCACAGAATTTTAGTGGTTACTGGAGTTTGTCACCCAGTGTACTAGAAGCGTCTTGATGCAGTTAATTATTGCCTAATGGAAAATTGTTTTTCAGTAGCACCCCGTAGCTTTTTTGGAAGATTTCATACTTTTGATTCTTCTACTCCACAAGCATTGCCATTCATTATTTTTCTTTATTAGTATGACGGTGTTGGATGGGCTCCAAAGGAATACAACTCTGATGAGAAACAAGCCACTGGAGGGCATGCCCAGGCCGTTGGGGAGGCTGAGGCCCAGAAAGGGGCTTCTGCTCCACAGTCCGGGTATGTATGGGATGAAGCATCTGGTTATTACTATGATGCTGCTTCTGGATATTACTACGATGGAAATTCAGGTTTGCACTTGCTTCTATATCTTTATATGTTTGTATTGGTTATATGAATGCAATCTATAATGATCGAGTAGCTGCATCTGTAATTTCCTTCAGGAGAAAATAAATTACCTTTATATCCACATGTAATGTTTAGAATTGTCTTTTTATTGATCATATGCTTCTAAATATGCAGGTCTTTATTATGATAGCAATAGTGGGCTCTGGTACTCGTATGACCATCAAACGCAACAATATGTTCCTTGTCCTGATCAGAACAATGAGAGTAAATCAACTGAAAAGCAACCAGAATCTGCCAAGATGGAGAAATCGAGTCAACCAAAAGTTATTATCTCTGCGGCTACTACCCTCAGTGTAGAAAAGCCTGTTTCCTTACCAGATGCGGTTCAAGCTGCTGCAGCAGCAGCAATTGCATCAGCGAAGAGAGAAAAAGAGAGAGTGAAGGAGTTTAAACTTGCGTCAAAGAGTAGTATACTGGCTAGCAAGAAAAAAATGAGTAACGTTTTAACAATGTGGAAGCAGCGGAGCCATGAAACTCAAACACAAACGCAACGTCCTTCACTTGGTGAGAATCCACCTACAGTTCCAGCTGAAGCAAGATCGTCTTTCTCTGCCGGACAATCCAAGGGCAAGCTGAAATCTGATGGGATGATAGCTAAGGAGAGAACTATCTCCAATCATGGAGTTGCTTCGCTGACAACAACTACAGAAAGCTCGAGTAGCAGTACAACAGGAGGGGCTTTGATTGGGGTGATGAGAGGAGGAAGTCTGGGAGGAGCTTCTAATTCAGCTAATTTACAAGTACCTCCAGTTTTGCCATCAGCTCATTCAGCTTCGGTTCCTGCAGTACCTTCTGGGAGTGGGAGAAGAAGATTTTCTGAAACGCCGACTGCAGTACCTAGTCACAGAGAACAACCTCAGACATCTTACCGGGACCGTGCTGCAGAAAGAAGAAACTTATACGGTTCATCAACTTCGAGTGGAAATGATGTTCTTGATTCAAGTAAGCGCCCTTGACTGTTTGACTACTCTCGCTCTCAGTAGGATATTTTTTGTGAGAATACAAACAGGAAATAAGGAGTCATGTATGTATTATATTATAACATAACTGGGAAAATGGTGTGTTTGAATGAAGATGAGGATATAATGGGGTCGAGAAAAGGTGCATTAGATCCTACACCTTTTCCTCCTGGCGTGGGTGGACGCGGGATTATCACAACCGAAGTCGATAGTTTCGATGTAATTACAGAAGAGAGAGCAATAGACGAAAATAACGTGGGAAACAGAATGCTGAGGAACATGGGGTGGCAGGAAGGATCGGTAACTTTCATAATCCATTCATCTTTTTAATATCTTGGTAAAAGTATTAAGTTACGGTAAAGAAAGAGCGAGTGATGGTTGGTTGGGAATGTGCAGGGTTTGGGAAGAGACGGGAGCGGAATGAAAGAACCGGTGCAAGCGCAAGGCGTTGAAAGGAGAGCAGGACTAGGGAGTCACCAGAAGAAAGTTGATGCTGAGTTTGAGGTTCAGCCTGGTGATACATACAGAACTCTTCTCCATAAGAAAGCACTTGCAAGGTTTCGTGACATGTCTGACAATAATTGACCTGTTGGGAGATGTTTGTGTGTGTGTAAAGCGGAGTTATGGGAATTCTATGTTTGGTTTGTGTGTTTAAAACTGGGAATGTGATTTTGATCTTGTTCTCTTTTGTCCTTTTATTGATTTTTTTAACGAAATGACAGTTATAATGTTATCAGAAATTTAAATGCTACCGAAGTTTCAGAAAACTACGATATTTCCTCTTCATATAGTTAGTTTAAGAAAATTATGAAGTGTTTTTGAGTCATTGATGAGTTAAAAATAATCAAATCGGGTAATTATAATATTTTTGATAATTTCAAGTATTTTACATCATTTTTGAATATTTTGAGTAACTGAAACTGAAAATAACTCGATGAAAGGCAAACCGAACCAAAATATAATAAAACAACTGAATAGATGTTATATTTCTAAAACCAAAAATTTGAAACCGAATTAACCAATCTAAAATCCGAATGTCCATACTTGGCGTTTCACCATCAGGGTTTGATCTTCAAAGCTTCTTTAAGTTTATCCGAATGATTATAAAGAGTCTTTTCCATTCTCTCTTGATTAGGTTTTCAACAATTGGACCAAGGTCCAATTAACAGAATTTCCAGCAAGATGTTGTTAACAACAAGTTGGGGATTCGAACCCAAGTTGTGGGAGTTTCATCCTTTCACTCAAGCCCCGTACCACTAGCCCACCATCTATTTTAATATTTAATTTATAAAATATGTTCTTTTGGTAATGTTATGGAACAACCGAAAAAACAAAACCAACTTGAACCAAAATACAAATGGGTTTCTATGGTTTGAGGTTCTGTACAACTAAAAAACCAAAAAAAAAACTGAAGAAATTGAACTACAACAAATGGTATTCATGTAGTTTGGTTTTTTTTTTTTTCAACAATCACCATATATTAAATCAAGTGCAGCCGATTGGATGGTTTTTCTGACGGGTAACCCTAAACTGAAATATCTGACTTACATGGAAGAATACATAGCCTCGTACTCGAGTTCTCTTTGCAAAGGAGTCGGTCCAGATATTACCACTCCGTGGAATATAAACTTAACTAAAATATACAAATGGTTGTCTTAGCATGGTGAACAAGTCAAATTTCGCACTGAAAGATGACCAATCTAGTGGATGCGTTGTTTGAGTATTTTTTTTAAATCCTAATAATCGAAGAAACCGAACAACAACCAAACCGAAAAGTTGTCCCTTATTTTTTTCTCAGCACCGCATTTTTTTTTTACGTTCTCCCTTAATTTTATGGATAGGTAAAAAAGTTAGTGACCAAACCCGTTATGGTTCACCACTAGTGAAAAACAAAAAAAAATACTTGTCTTCATTTTTTTTTTTTTGATTTGAGATTCCGATGAGATCTCTCTGCCCATACGAGAACGCATCTTCATCTTCAAGAAACCTAGAGTTTCCGTATGGGCAGATGATAAAGAATTTTACTTTCATTTCGCCCCTTATGGTGAAAACCGTCTTACTCTTCCATCCAAACAAATAGAGTCTCGCAGTATCAAGAGTAACTCCAAGTTTTGATGCTATGAAGACCAGGTCGGTATGTTCGCAACACAATCTCAATAATTCTTCATCGTTTTCTTTACTCCACACACCTTGGAGTTGCTGTAGTTTTGCTAAGCATGAGTAATAGTGTCTTGGCCACAGCCGCATCGTCTCGATCTTTACAAAAAGACTACATATACTTCCTACTAACTTTGCAAAATTTAGATGCTAAATAGATCACAAAAACCGTAAAAGTGCAGTAACTGGCCAAAAAATGCTGTTAAACTCTTTTTCCTCACTGGAAGAAATCCGAGGAGGATGATAACAGTTCAAACTATGATAATCATATGTTGAACATTTAAAAAGATATTAGATTCACTATCTCAATTGTACGATCGCCTATGCATTCTATTTTAGATATGCGTAGATTAAACTTTTTAAAATCATTATCATCTAGAATGCAACTTTGTCTTTCTTCAAAACGATTGTCACTTTGTGAACCTCTTTACAAATTTGTTTGCAAAGAGCAACAAACTTTCAATGGCTTTCTTTGTAGGAGAATAACCATAAAAAAGCTGTCAGAATCTATGTGAAAAAAAGAGTCTTAACCTCATAAATGAAAACTCAAATGACGAAATAATCAACTTGCTGAATTTGAAATAGGAGACTGATGCACACCGCATTCCTTTATTATTTTTCTAAATGTCAATCCATCTTCATCTTCGAGAAAACCAGAATTCTCAAAGGAACATATATATAATCACGAACTTCACTTTCATCTCGCCACAAATTGTGAAAATTGTTTTTAATTTCCATCCCAAAAGCTCCAATCTTACAGAACAAGCATCAATGGTTACTCATAGTTGAGATGCTATCGAAACCAAGTCTGTTCGTTCACCACACAATCTCAACAATTCTCGCTTGTCTTCTTTGACATTAAATGGTAACGGATTAATATGAAGAATTAAAGATTTTGTGTTACCATTTGTTGAATTTGAAGAATGCGATTAATTTTTACTAAAGGAAAAAAGTTGTGGAATCTTTACTAAAATATTTTGTGTTACCACATGTAATATTTTTAAAATTTTGATATGTTTGTAAGAAAAACATTGTATGCTATATATGTGTAATATGATATATAATACTCCCTCCGTTCATAATTATTTGATGTTCTAGAATTTTTTGTTTTTGTTTCACAAAGATTGATTTTAAATCTTTTCAATGCATTTTTTATGAAACAATAATGATGAATTGTAAACATCAAGAAACATTGATTAGTTTTATTGAATTACTATTGGTTTAAACTTATGGAAAATTGTTTAATACAAAAATTAAAACATTTATAATTAAGCATTAATGTGTTTTTAATATGTGTAAAAATTCTACAACATCAAACAATTAGAAACAGAGGGAGTATCTATATTTGCATGATGATTCTTAACAAACATCGTTACTCTAGATAAATATTTAATTTAAAAAAAAATAATTTTACTTAAAAAAATTCAATTTTAGTAGCAAAGTATTATATCATAAATTATGTATATTAATTTATATTATCGATCTATTAATTACCTACTTAGATGTATCTAAAAATCAATAATTTAATTCAAAATTTTTAGGAATGTAATGAATATTTGAAAATTTTAATTAATAAGAAGAAGGAAGCCACTGTCCGAAACTATTGGAAGCTTCAAAAGAAGATGACATGGGACTTCCTATGGGAAGTTTCCTTTCACTATGAAGATGCTCTAACCCGAGCCTTTGAGAGAATCAAGAAATGCTGAAAGGTAGAATTTCGATAGGTGTTGCGGGGCAGCGAGGAGGCTGTCAAAGTTATACCATTCACTGTTCACTTTCCCTATGTAAAAACCAATGGTCATGCAAGTGGCAGATAAAGGCGTTTTCGAGCTCGGGATCTATCTGCGCATGCAGTCTCTGCATCGGAAAAATTGAGAGGAATCACTTGTAAATCCCACACTTCCAAAGCCTTTTGGAGTACCTGTCAGTCAAATAGAAGCGTCCTCTTTGATTTTGATTTTGATTTTGATTTTGGGTGAAAAATGATTTTGGTTTTGTTCTATTTAGTCTTTTATTGATTTTTTAATAATATAAAATGTTATCGGAAATTTAAATGCTACCAAAAGTGGTGAAAGAGTATTTTCTTCTGAAGTTTTAGAAAACTACAATATTTTGTCAATGAATGATATAAAATGTTATTTTAGCACATTAGAAAAATACACAATTGTTTGCAAGTGTTCCAAAAAGTATTCATGCATTGCATGTTATCGAGAATGTTTTATTTTTGGGCATTAGATTTCATCTTTTTAAGTTGAGGTTTCGACGATTAGAAAACATTTAAAAACTAATTAATCTTGTGTCTGTCATTGGCTCTTCCTAAAACAAAGTGGTTAATATGTTTGTGGAAACGATTGTTGTAATGGTTTTGGCTTTTGTTGCTGCCTACTATTTTGGGATTAATGCCTCAAGAAAATCTGAGTGAATCCACCGTTATTTACGTTGCTCATTACGTGAGATGGAAATGAAGGCTTTTTTAACTCTTGGTTTTTAGTTTTCAACGAACCTTATATATGTACACATTTCCAACTCAACACTTTAAACCGATACCAATTTATGGGAAAAATAAGTTGGTATTATTTTTTTTTGAGAAGTCAGGCAACCCTTTTCAAGGTTTTTTCAGCATGAAGAAATGTGAGTTTTTGATTGATGATGAATTAAAAAGTAAGTTTGCAAAGGATGAAAAAATGTGACTATTGATTTGAATTTTTTGATAGGTCTAATAGGAGGAGTAGTCGTCGTAATAGTGCTGATTGCATTAGGGGCATTGGCCATTGTTTCCATTACACCTCCACCTTCTAAGAGATGCGGAACGCCTGGTGGACCGCCCATTACCGCCCCTAGGATACGCCTCAGCGATGGTCGCCATTTGGCCTACGAAGAACACGGAGTTAGTAGACAAAATGCCACCTTCAAGATCATCTTTATCCACGCATTCGCCACCTTTAGGCGCGATGCAGTTATCGCCAACCGTGTTCCTCCTGTAATGTTTCAATCTCTTCTCTTCATTTTTTTGCTTAAGGCCTCGATTGTTTGTTTCTGTTTGCATTTACGTTTGCTTTCTGTTTCATTTCTTTCAAAATGTTCCCACAACTTTTAACATCTTAAGCAAAATTTATTTGTTTGTTTGTGGTTGTGATTTTGGCATTTGAAAGACAGCCACAGGCCTAAATAGAGTAACGCTTAATTATATTTGTTTCTTCAGGGGTTTCTTGAGAAAAATGGCATCTACGTGGTGTCATATGATCGACCTGGTTATGGAGAGAGTGATCCTCATCCGAGACGCAATGAAAAGAGTTTAGCTCGTGACGTTGAACAACTCGCTGATCAGTTACAACTTGGTCCCAAATTTTATGTGGTAGGATACTCAATGGGAGCCCAAGCTGTTTGGGGTGTTCTCAGATACATCCCTCACAGGCTAGCTGGAGCCGTGTTGCTTGCTCCTGTAGTAAACTCATGGTGGTCTAGTTTCCCGGATAGTTTGACATGGGAACTATGGAACAAGCAATCTGTAACCGAAAGGTTTGGGATGCTCGTTACTCATAACGCTCCGTGGCTACTCTACTGGTTGAACGCCGGAAAGCAAATCCAAAAATCAGCTGCCATTCAACCAAACCCTAAGTCATTCTCTCCTACAGATATGGCAATACTGCCCAAACTCGCCGCAAGGGAGGCGTACAAGAACCAAACAACGCAACAAGGGGTACACGAATCATTAGTCCGGGACACGATTGTTGGATTTGGGCAATGGAGATTTGACCCGATGAAGATAGAGAATCCATTCCCAAAGGGTAAAGGGTCGGTACATCTCTGGCAAGGGGATGATGATAGGCTTGTCCCGGTACAACTACAAAGGATCATTCCTCAGAAACTAAGCTGGATAAAGTATCATGAGATTCCAGGAGCTGGTCATTTGTTTCCAATGGCTGATGGGTTTTCAGAAACTGTCTTGAAGGAACTCTTGCCTATTCCTCAATCATCTTAAATTCAATTAATTCAATTTGACATTGTTTTAGACACAAGGAAACAAAATTGTACATTATGCCCCCAATACCCCCAAAAACTTGTAATCCCTCTAGTTCTATACGATTTTTTTCGTGTTTTGTTGTACAAAGATGTATAGTGTCCAAAAATTGATAATCAAAACTCCTCGACAATTCTAGTGTATGGGAGATAGATTGTTAGAACACTAATATCTTTAGTAGAGATAGATTGTTATAACTGTGAAGCACCGAGGACTTTGATTCGATATTATTATTTGTTTTGATCACTAGTAGGCATAGAGATTTTCGAGATTCTACATTCTCTAGATAGCTAAAAATTTCTGATCCTTTTTAATCCATGGTAAAACAAAGCCAATCAGATTTTTTTTTTATTGGAAATAAGAAAGCTAGCAGTAGATAACAACGACACTGCACTTATTCTGCCACAAATATCTTTTCTTAAACTTGCAGTTAAAGGATGCTAATCATTATATTAGATTCAAGCAGAGAAAATGCTCACTTGGGAAGACCAGTTTCAGGATCGAGAAGGGCTTGAGTTTGGTCATGAAGCACGACGGGACCTCTTCCAGGTCTAGTGCAAATGAAATAACTGACTTCTCCTTTTTGATCCTGAGATCCAATGTTGTCTTTTATTTCAGGTGGAGGTTGCAGACTCTCTACACTATTTGCTCCATCTAATCCTGCCTCTTTTAGAATCGAAGTATCTCCCACTACGTAACTGGTAAACATAAAAACCAAAATCATTACAAACAGATTTTTTAGTCATAAGTTAAACTCACATAAAACTGCAGTAAACAAAACCACACAGTTTCTATCTCTCACCTCCTCATATCAGTGTCAGACTTAGGAGGGAAATAGTAGAGCAGCCCCTGGAGCAATTGAACTGCTACCTTTCTGTTGCGTGCAATCAGTACAGCATTCGGGCCAGCGTCAAATGTGTAAGCAACCTGTCCAAATATTGGTTTTTGAGGTTTATAAACTCGAGAAAACACAAAATAGTTTTGCAAATGAGATTTGATCTAAGGGGGTCTTATTTGTCTCACATTCTTGTGCAAATACTCGGAAATATATATAAAATGCTACAAAGATTGGAAGTACTTTCTACAAATACACAGCTTCAGCACATTACCTGTGGTGTGCCTTCAGAACGGTTCCACTTTTCAACTAAGCTAATTATCCTGGCAAAACAGTTAATGGCTTGATATTAAATAAAAGATTGCTAAATAAAAAGAAGCAACATATAACTGTCAAAAGATAGATGATACCTGTGGGAAGTGTCATTCATGTAAAATATGGGTGGAGATGTATCCAAACAAACAGCATGAAACTGATTACTGTCTGCGCAGCTCAATTGTGTTAAAGATGCAAAATCTCGGTTTTTAATAGCTTCCTCCATTTGCAGGACCCGTTTTGGCACAACTTCCTACAGATAAAGAAAAAACAGAAGATCAGATTTAAGAGGGAATACAGACTGTCATCAAAAGTCAAGAAGAGAACGTACTTTTGCTCTGTGCTGTAAAAGCAAACTCGTCTCAACACTTTCACGCATTCCAGAGGTGCTGCTTGTTTCCTTCTGCTGTGAACTCACCTGGGTATCGCACAAACGAGTTACAAAAACATATTAACAAAGAAGCTCTTACTGGCTATATAAGAAATGATAAGCAGGCACTGAATTTTCACAGGGTTCAGATCATATTATTCGAGCTTGTTATATTCCTGCCATAACGCAGAAAAAATGTGGCTGTATGAATCCAAAATATGCGTCTATTCACTCGTTCAAATAAAACAACTCAATATTGAGTTCTGGAAATACTGAGCCTGACAGCTCATTCATTCAAATCGTATGACGAGAGAAATTGTAACATACGGTTAATCGTAAGACCAAGTCTAAAGTCACTCGATGAAAGATTTACAAGATCCATACCACAGCAATGATGATAACAAGCTCATCCCAATGCTTCTCATCTTCCAGTTGAACCGCAATGCTGTCACTTCCATCTTCTTTACTTCCCATTTTCCACTTGACAAAACCACCAAATAAACTACGGCAAGCACTTCCTGAACCTTGCCTACGTGAGAGAATGAGGATTAAACCGTGTATACCAGTAGAAGAATGTCATTATACACATAACTCAACAATTATTATTACAACTGATGCATAAATAAAGATCACAGTAAAAAGATAATCAAAATGTAGACCGTATAATCAATGCATGAGGATGATGCTAAATAACTTGTAGGGAATGCCAATGCAAGGAAGTCCACTAAATAGGTACCTGGCTATCGCAGAAAGATGGCTTAGATCTTCATCCACATTCATCAACTTTGCAAGAGAGAAAACTGTAGGAAAAGATAATGTCATTAACTACGAGCCATCCTCAAACTCAACCGTGAGAATTGTAGATAATGTCATTGTCATTAAAGGAAAGATAAAGAGTTAATATCGACTAAGTCAACATTTAGTATGGAAGCTGCATTGAGCAAAGCTTCATCTTTCAGGTTTAACCAACCCCATGAGGAAACAGAGAGAGAGAGAGAGAAAAATGCAGAATACCTAGACAAGCAAATCCAGCTGCTGAAGATGCTAAGCCAGCAGCAGTAGGGAAGTTGTTATGAGAAGCAATATGTAAATTCAATTTCTCCCAATCTTTCTTCACTATCTTGATACCTTTCTCCTTATCTTCAACATCACCAGCACGACTTCGAATTTCCCTCAAACAATTTTGGTACCTACTTCCAGATAGAGAGATTTCCTATACAACAAAGTGATTCCAACTCTTATTAAGCATCAGGACTAATCCCATTTGATTCAAACCTAATCTCGAATTCGATGGAAACGGAATCTCAGACGAAGAAAACACGACAGATCGAAGTGAAGCAAGTACCTTGCCATTGAGCCACATTCGATCCCGATCAAAAGCAGGACTAACGGAGACAGTAGTGACAGTGCAGAGATGATCTGGATCAAGAGTTACGCTAATGCTATCATTGACGGGGAGAATCCGAACCTCATCTCTTTTTCCCCAATACTTAATCACAGCGATGTTCGTCGGAGTTTGAGCCGTCACCATGAAAACCCATTTCTCCGCCGCCATTTGAGCTCCCACGGGAAGCTCCAAGAGAACTTTAGCTTCGAAGTAGTTAAATCAAAGGAAATAAAGAGACGGAGAATTCGAAAGGAAAGTGATTCATGTCTATTAACGGAATCGAACTAAAAAATATAAGAGAATTTGTTTTTTTTTTTTGTTTAATTCAGAAAAATTAGGACATGAACCAATAAGGAAACCTCACTACTTTATTTATTCTCATATCAAATTTGGTAATATATATTTTTGGTGAAAACACCAAATCTTAACCTACAAAGTTTTTTTTTTGAGAAAGAAAGAAAAATAGTTAGTTAGCAATGTATTTCATTTGAATGTTTTGGATAGGCCACTATATTCGAAACCAAAAAACCAAACCAAACCCGACTCAAAATTTTCGAACCGATCCGAATCCAATTTTTTAAAATACCCGAATGAGTTCTAAACATTAAAAACCGAATCTGAATCCGAACCGAACCGAAAATCGAATGGATATATGAATTATCCGAAACATAAATTAACTTAAAGATATTTAAATTAAAAGTTGGGTGTGATTTCGGTCTAGATTCGGATTTTAATCAAATACGTCTACAGTTTTTCGATATTTCGGTTACTTTTTCGGTCTGGTTCGAATCGGTTTCCGAATTGCATGTTGGTGCATAAAATCTAAAAATTGCATATTGGTGCATAAAATCTAAAAGACTTTGTTTTCAAGGGTAAATTAGCCTAATATACATGCAAGATTGGGTATATAGGATAACAACTTAAATATTAAATTAGTTGAGTGACAGCAAGTGGTGAGAGGAAAAGACGAATTTGGGATTAACGAATCCTGAGAAGATAAACGTGTAAATCTTTAGATTGACAGTATTTATAATTAATATCCGGCTAACAATTAAGATTACTCTTTACATTATTAAATTACCTGGATACCAATTTTATTATCTACCACCATAGTTAACCCTAGTCGCTACAGTTCACGCTAGCCACCACATTTATCGAGAATATTCGACTAACAATTAAGATTACATATCGCCACAGTTAACCCTAACCGCCACAGTAATGAAAGAAATAGAGATGAGAGACATAAATAAAGGCAATATGGGGTTATTGAAAAATGGAATAGTAAAAATTCCACCCACTTAGTTATGTGTATATGTAGTGCAAATTCCCTTTTTTCAAAAAAAAAAAAAAAAAATCTAAACGGCTCGATAATAACGCAAAGAGAATAATACTATTTCATGATCCTTGGCTATATATGCCAAGTTAAACCACTCATAATCATCACATCTCTTTATCATTATCTTAGGCCTTGACTGGCAAGAGATTGAAATGAGTATCATGCTCTTTATCATTAAAATTTGATTGGTAGATAAAACATTAAATAGAGCGTTTAGTAACTCTTAATGCTTTTCAAATGCTCTTATCCTCAATGCTCATAAATAGAGTTTTTCATGAGTTTTGACCTATGATATTATTAAAAGATATTAAAAATTTTTATTAAATAGCTAATTTTTTATATATAAGATCAAAAATAAATTACATTAACTTTTATTTATTTTCGTTAATATTTATTATTATTTTATTTATTTTATTATTTTAAAATAATATCAAAATAAAGCAATAAAATTTAGTTAAATATAATTTAAATTTGAAAATATTTTTTAAAAATTATGTTATAGTTTTATAAATATATTTATATTAAAACTAAAAGCTCATATTTAACATTAGTTTATTTTTCTATTTGTTAAATAGTATTATAATAAAACAATAATTTAATAAAAAAAAGAATTGAATAAAAAATATTCTTATAACTTATGACTAGTATATATATAATGTATTAGAATACATATAAATAAGGGACATTTACAAAAATGCCACATTTTTGTGTCCACATTTGCAAAAATGCCCTTAATTATGATTTTTTAGAGCATAAATCTTAAAATTCTAAACTCTAAAAAATCTTTTGACCCCTAAAACCCTCAAAACTAAACTCTAATACAATATAGTTAACCCAAACATAAATGATATAATGAATAAATAATTTTTAAAAATTGATATTTTTGTAAAAATTATAAAAAAATGGTATTTTTGTAAAGTGACACTTGAAAAATGGCATTTTTTGAAATTTTTCTATTAATAAATATAATAAAATAATTTATTTAATTTTATATTTAGTTATTCACAGCTCTTTCAATCACTTATGCATATTAATCAAAGCATACTGTTAATGCTAATGCTGCTTCATGTATAAGCCATACCAATCAAAGCCTTATCATTGTCTTGGATATAAACCACTAATTCACCAAAAACAGACTCATAGCTCATCATACATGTAGTAGCACCATGAGTAACACAGACTCATGATACAACTTTGGTTAAGATAATTGAAGAAAGCATCTCATTCCAAATATCCGGGACACCAGGCAAGCACCAATGACTGCAATCCGATGAAGGTCCGGATATATGGTGCTTCTCTTCCTCGCGCATTGCTCTCTTGAACACCGAAGGATGCCCGTCTCTCCTATACGCCGACATTGTCGTGATATCGTGCAAGTACACTCGATATTTCATCCTCCTTAGCACTTTGTTCAACACTCTTGACTGTTGAGGAACGTGTGGTTTGTTGGAAGAAGAAGCAAAAGAAGGCAAGGGATGTCTCTGGTTGTAGCATTTTTCACCACTCTCTCTGCCAAGACAACAATATATGTACATGATTATCTTCGCCTTCGTGTAATTAATGGTGTGCATTTTGTATCTATCATGATGAGATTAGCAAGAGAATATAGGGAAAAACCTCGGTGAGAGGGTGCGGAAAATGACTTTAGTTTTGGATGGATCAAGATTCATCTCAACCCATTTAGACCATGTGGTAAGTCCTCTTTCATAAGCAACCATTGGGTCCATAGCTTTGATGAGCTTGTTCCCATCCTTGTAATAGTCCCACCTTAAAGCATCAATAACACTTGTGTTATTGTATAGTAACCTCACTATTGAAGTAAGATTGAGAGTTAAAATAATATATATAAAATATGGACCAATCCACCAATTGCGGTTTTGAGTTAGAACCATATATACTAGTCATTTGCTTCGAAACCGAAACTGTTCAGAGCGTTTTATGATGACTTACGAATTCCGTTTCTGATAGTGAGTCCACCAGTGAGCGGAATCGAATACAAGAACATCGACACCACGCCAATATCTAGCATTTTCTTCGATTGAGTCCAAATGTAACACTCTTCTGCGGTCATTTCCTTTCTTGAGTTCCACAAGCAGAGGAGCCCAACAAAACTCAATTGATGTCTCAAAATCCTGCAAGTAACCAAACTTATTAGTTGCTTTTACTAACCAATGATATGAATATGTGATCCAAAAGGAGATTTAATAATGGTTATTACCAGAGAATGGAAAGACATAGTAGGACCATTGTAAGTGACCTTCTTACGATGAGTGGGAATAACAGACTGTACTAAGCAGACAAGAGATTCCCACTGGTTTCTCATAATTGAATCTCCAACCAGCATTATTCTTTTTTTCCTCATTTTCCCCATAAATTTCAATGCATCAAACCTAAAACCTCATCAAATTAAGAGAGATTATTTATTATTTTGATAATAATCAAAGTTGCAAAATTTGTGTTTTAAAAAAAAAAGGTAAGAGGAGTGTGGTTAGTGTGTGCCTTGGGAGTGAACAAGCCTTAGCCTTAGGGATCCATCTCCATTTCTGGTAATAAGAGTCAGGTCTTCCATTTCTCTGACAACTTAATGCAGAGCTCAAATATGGACAGTTTGAGTCATAGAGCGGATACGTTTCATCGTAAGTCCATTTCCCTACCGAGTAATCGCACTTCTCCTCTCTTCTTTCGTGCCTTGTCTGCAACGCGTTAAGTGGATCATCGTCATCACCGACTAGCCATAGCTCATCAAGCTGAGAAGATGCTTCTTTGCTAAGGATAAGACAAAGAGAACATAAGAAGAAGAAGATGAGAGTGTTTGAGGTAGCCATTTGGAGGAGCAATGTGGGGCTTTGTTAAAGAAGTAATATATAAAGAAGATAAAGTGAAAAAGGCGTTAATTACGGAAAGTGGTGGTAATTAGTAGTTAGTCTTTTTGTTTGAAATCATGTTTCCGTGACTTGCGAAGTGTTTTGAGTGTAGAGTGAAAAAGGCATTCCAGTATCCTAGGCAGGATTGATATGATTGAAACAGTTTTATTTTTTCTTTTCTATATCCTAAAAACCGAATTTGACGTAATTGAACCAAAGTTGGTACAGAACAATCCGTAGAAACCGAAAAAAGAATGAAAATCAGTACTTTTTGATGACAATTAAGTAGAAAGCCAATGAACCAACCAAATATATATACATAAACAAAATAAATGTCACTAAACAAACCAATTATATATCCAAGAGGCACAATTCTTCAGCTTTTATTTTTCTGCATGCATGCTTATCAAATTCACACCATTTCAAACAACATAACACAAAACAAACACTGTGCTCTTTTGGTGGTTAGCTTCTGTCCCAAACAGGTATCAATCTTAATATGTCAGTCCAGATTAAGATAATCCTTTTAGAAAATCCATTTTTCTTGATCATCTGAACATGAATCATCTAACCATGATTGGTGGATGTGCATCCACATCAGCATTTGCTTTTCCTCCTCCACAGTCACCTCCCTGATCGCTGCTGCAGTTGTTTGGATGTCAGAATTTCCCTCTAGACTTAATCCAATAATCTTGCCGCTGATGGCTTCAATTAAAAGAGAGCAGGTAGCAACTGAAATTAAATGTTTATTTACATGTACGCTGAACAGAACACTGACTCTGTGCTGTTTCAAGGAACAAATACTACAGCAGAAAGCTGCGGAGGCTCTTGCAGAGCTTATTGCGTACTGCGTAGATCGGAAGCCAAGCCCTAATGACAAGTTAATCAAGAATATATGTAGCTTGACGTGCATGGATCCTAGCGAAACACCTCAAGCTAGCATCATTAGCTCTATAGATATCGTTGATGATCTGGATTTCCTGTCCTCGCGTAATAATGCAGGAAAACAAAAGGCAAAAGTCGTGTTGGCTGGTGGCGAAGATAGGTCTAAAGTTGAGGGTTTTACCACCAGGAGAGGATCTGAACTTGCATTGAAGCATTTAAGCGTGAAATTTGGTGGTTCCTTGTTTGACAAGCTCCCAAAATTGTGGGAGTGCCTCACTGAGGTTCTTGTTCCTGGAATTCCTGCAGATCAACAGAATATTGACCTTAAAATAGAATCTATCTCGGATCCACAGGTCTTGATAAACAACATCCAGGTATACTCAGTGAAGTATTTTTGCATGGTCACGTTTGTCTTTGAGTGCGGTTAATAAAATCGTGTGACGAGTAATTCTGATTTGCATGTTAGGAAAACTCTTTTCAGAAACTGGCAGTCCTAGAAACTGTTTTTATACACTGCCATTGATAGGTTGAACATTGGAAATGTATGAGAACCGTCTTGCATAGCAAACTCACTAGTTAAAGAGTTTCGTCACTTGGTAATATTTGATTTTTTAGCCATTTCAACGTAATAGCTAAACGATTGGCTATTTTACATTCCTGAAACATACAAAGTAAAGCTTACTCTTGAATAGGTTGATGCTTTTTAAAGAGTCCCATTCAGCTCTGAAGCTGGAAACGCTATAGTTTCTTTCTTTAATACTTTCACAAAGAAGGGCATTTGTTTGTTATAGAAGTAAAGCTAACTCTTGAATAGGTTGATGCTTTTTAAAGAGTCCCATTCAGCTCTGAAGCTGGAAACGCTATAGTTTCTTTCTTTAATACTTTCACAAAGAAGGGCATTTGTTTGTTATAGAAGTGCCTTTTACAGGTTGCTGCTTGGAAATGTTTGAACATAGCTCACATAGCAATCCCAGTAGGTGATGTTTTGCTTGAGTTATTTGAGCCTTAATTTAATGTCTTTATAATTTATCCGTTTTCCAGGTGGTACGTTCAATAGCACCAGTGATGGAAGAAACACTGAAACCTAGGCTACTCAGTCTCCTGCCTTGTATTTTCAAATGCGTTCGCCACTCCCATGTGGCTGTTAGATTGGCTGCTTCTAGATGTGTTATGACAATGGCTAAATCAATGACAACAAATGTCATGGCAGCAGTAGTGGAAAATGCTATTCCAATGTTGGAAGATTTGACATGCATTAATGCCAGACAAGGCGCAGGAATGCTTATTGGTTTGCTTGTTCAAGGGCTGGGTGTAGAACTGGTTCCATATTCTCCTTTATTGGTTGTTCCCCTCTTGAGATGCATGAGCGATGTTGACAGTTCAGTCAGGCAGAGTGTGACACGTAGCTTTGCTGCCCTTGTACCTATGCTTCCATTAGCACGTGGGGTTCCCCCACCTGTAGGGTTGAGCAAAGATCTATCCAGCAATGCAGAGGATGCAAAATTCTTGGAGCAGTTACTTGACAACTCCCATATAGATGATTACAAGCTTTGCACTGAGTTAAAAGTTTCATTGAGAAGGTAATTCTCATAGTCTAGATTAAAGGAAGGCTGTTTCCGTTTTTTTGCCTTGGTTCTCTCAGTTGCATCTATACAGAATTAATGGTTTGGTTTGTGAGCAATGGTAGGACATTGTACCTATTAATGGTTTAAGCAGGGTACAATTCAGGAAAATTGGTCTTTTGCTTAGCAGTCTTTGATTGATAGGATTATACGCATTTCATTGCTTTTGATACCATTCTCGAATATTTATCAGTTTTCTCATTTCAGATATCAACAAGAAGGAATCAATTGGCTAGGATTCCTGAAACGTTTTAAGCTCCATGGAATTCTCTGCGATGATATGGGGCTTGGTAAGACGCTTCAAGCATCTGCAATTGGGGCGTCTGATGCAGTTCAACAGATGAACCAGATGTTTTTCCATCTATAATTGTTTGCCCTTCAACACTGGTTGGCCATTGGGCATTTGAAATTGAGAAGTATATCGACCTTTCTTTGCTAAGCGTGAACAGTTCAACAATCACAATGTCATTATAACATCTTATGATGTGGTCCGCAAGGATGCTGACTATCTAACACAGTTCTTATGGAACTATTGTATTCTGGATGAGGGGCACATTATTAAGAATGCTAAATCTAAAATTACTTCAGCAGTGAAACAATTGAAGGCTCAGCACCGGCTTATCCTTAGTGGAACGCCAATACAGGTTACATAGGAGTGCTGAACTTCCCAGAAAATTTAATACGTGATATTGTTTCCTTTTTGCAGAATAATATCATGGAGCTTTCGATTTTTTGATGCAGAAAGACAGGTAACGCTTGTATAGATATTCCCTGCTTTTATGTTGTTACTAATTTACCAATTTTCAGGGTCATTTTTTAAGTTGTACTTTGAAGAAGTATTTTTGGATATTCTTTGTTGTCACTAGTAAACGAGATATGTGTTCTTTATTGGGCAGTTTCAAGCATCTTATGGAAAACCATTGCTGGCAGCTAGAGATCCTAAATGCTATGGAAGCACTCCATAAGCAGGTAAGGCTGTTTCTGGCCTTTTATTTTATATTTCGTTGTTGCAATTTGTGGGCTTATTGTCATTAGATCAAATGGGAGATTGGGCTTTAGCCCATAAATGGTTATAAGGTTTTCGATATAAAGACTTATATAAAGGGGTAAGAACAAGGTGATTAAGAGAAGAGGAGAAACAGAGTTAAAGCTGCGGTAAAGAGACTTTAGGGTTTCGGTGTTCTTCAAGCTTGAGTCTTCACGTTCGGAGCTCGTCGTCACGTTCACGTTATTGAGCTGTTGGTCTTTCTTCTTGTTGTTCCTGTACAAGAGAGAAAAAGATACGTGAGGTCATATACGTGAGACAAAGAGATCACTCTTGTAAACACTTGATTATTATAGTGGATCGTTGAGAGCACAGTCTCTTCCCAGACGTACCGAAAGGGAACTGGGTAAACAAAGTTTCTTGTGTCTTAATTCAATCAACAACAAACCAAACGTACTAAGGTTAATTGGTCGTAGTTAGCTTAACATAAATAAGCTAAGTTAGAGGTTGAAATTGATATTAAAACCTCACACAATTATTGATAACTTTATGTGTTGTATCACGAATATTGATATATTCTCTGTCGTTGCTGTGTTTCTGATTTGTCACCAGTTTCAGGCTTGTCTCTCTCTCACCTCTGGTTTCTCGATCTCTCTAATCTATAAAGATCTGATTCTAAGTCTTTGTTCCGCTGTTATCACAGCTCATCGTCATCTTCCATTCGCTCTCCGGCATCTGTATTATTGTATGCATTCTTATCTTGCCTTTATTACTTACTAGCAAATGCATGTTTTCTACTTTGCGAGAATCTCCACCTAGTTCCAAAAAAGTTGCTTAACTTACATTTGCAGTCTGGTGTTGATATGCATGTTTCTGAGGACCTTGTGAGTCTTAATTTTCCATGGAGTTTTTGTAGTAATCTGCTTCGTGGATAAAGATCCTTTAGTTGTTTTAGTGATAATGTTCCTCTGACTCTGTTTCGTGTACTTTACTTGCTTTGGATCCTTATGCATATTCATGGTAGTTCATGTTTTTTCTATCTTTTCTGTACTTCCTATTCTACGTTGCTCTTACAGGTATGGCGAATCGTATGTTGAGGGATATCCTGACGAAAGGTTATTGCGGGATGATGTCTACAATTATCCACCTGGACATAATACCTCAATCTAGAGGGCGAAATTATCCCCGTGACCTTCGTAGGCAGGAAAAGCCTTACACTGAGTCAACTTATGATGAAGCAGGGAGTCGTAATGGATACTACCGTGATCATGGACATGAAAGGTCATCCCGGTATGACTATTCTGGCAGTGATTATAATTATAGATCCAGAAATTACCATCATAACAGAGATATTTAAATATCTTGGTAAAAGTATTAAGTTACGGTAGAGAGAGCGAGTGATGGTTGGTTGGGAATGTGCAGGGTTTAGGAAGAGACGGGAGCGGAATGAAAGAACCGGTGCAAGCAGGACTAGGGAGTCACCAGAAGAAAGTTGATGCTGAGTTTGAGGTTCAGCCTGGTGATACATACAGAACTCTTCTCCATAAGAAAGCACTTGCAAGGTTTCGTGACATGTCTGACAATAATTCTATGTTTGGTTTGTGTGTTTAAAACTGGTAATGTGATTTTGATCTTGTTCTCTTTTGTCCTTTTATTGATTTTTTAATGAAATGACAGTTATAATGTTATCAGAAATTTAAATGCTACCGAAGTTTCAGAAAACTACGATATTTCCTCTTCATATAGTTAGTTTAAGAAAATTATGAAATGTTTTTGTCATTGATGAGTTAAAAATAATCAAATCGGGTAATTATAATATTTTGGATAATTTCAAGTATTTTACATCATTTTTGAATATTTTGAGTAATCGAAACCGAAAATAACTCGACAAAAGTCAAACCGAACCAAAATATAATAAAATAACCGAATAGATGTTATATTTCTAAAACTAAAAATCCAAAACCGAATTAACCAATCCAAAATCTGAATGATTGCCCGAATGTCCATGCTTATTTGCCTTTTCACCATGAGGATTTGATCTTCGAAGTTTCTTGAAAATAGAGGTGGGCAAAAAATTGAACCAAACCGTAATTATGGATTTTGGGTCGATTTTGTTTTTTAGGAAAGCCGTTTGGTTGTCATTTTTAGGAGTGGGCATAATTTCCATCCCGAACCGTTCCGTACCGTCCTATTCCCGGTTCCGAATTCTCATTATGTATTGGACCGTATTCCCGTATGGTACAACCTATCGATTCCCGTTTGGGAATGAGACGGGACGGGACAGAAACGGGAATTCCCAAAATTTCATTTTGTCCCGAAGTATATATTTATTTTTATTAAAATATGTTATTATATATGAGTTTCCTAATTTTCATATATGTTAGTAAGCTTTTGGGTCGATTTTGTTTCTTAGGAAAATCGTTTGGTTGTCATTTTAAAAATATTATGGTTTCAGTTTGATTTCGGACTTTTATAATACACTAGAATAGGACCCGCGTTAATACGCTAATAAATACAATAAAAATAAATGAAATAATTTTTTTAATTTTAATTGAATTTTAAAATACTATTTAATGTAGATACTAAACACCATTATAAGTCAGTTTATGTCATAATTATCATGTTTTAATCCATATCATGCAAATCCAAAAATATATATAATCGGAATTTAAATCATATTTTAAATAACACAATATATATATATATATATATTTTAACCCATTATGAATTTTTATGAATTTTTTTATAGAAATAAAAACAATTAAAATATTATATAGTTGAATCAGAAAAATAATATTTATGTTAGTTACCTCATAAAAACTGCAAATAATATTGTGAACATTTACATAACTACATGATTGATAATTATATTTTATTAATGTCATCGTTTTATTTCTCAGAAAAGTTTATACTCGCCGAACTTTATACAGTATTAACTTAATATCAAATAGAATATTATTATTTTTAACTTATACTATAAATTTCAATATATATACACTTGGTGTGTACAAGTGGCGTCATCAGTCGATAATTTTCATTTTTTTGTGATACTAATACTCTATATTGATAAAATAAATATTTTTAAAGATTCTTTTTATTATTTTATTTTTGCATGGTTGTGTATATCTTTAAATTTTTAAATTGAGGTTTCTATAATATTTATAACTTTTTTTTTCCAATTTATATATCTTTTCTCTTATCATTCGTCTTGTTAATTATTTCTATTGATATTTTTATTATGTATGTGTTATTTGTTTCTTCTAAAGCTTCTATATTTCATCTTAAATTTTGTTTTTTAATTAGTATGGATATTATTAGAAATTTTACTTTTTATTATTTGATTAGAAAACTTGACAACTACTTTCCACTTTAAATCATATTTTTCTTAAATTTTTTTTTTGTCAACAATCACCATTATATTAATTCAAGTTGTTACCGATTGGATATTTTTCCTAACGGACAACCTTAAATCGGGATTGTCTGACTTACATGGGAATGTACATAACCTCGTGTTCGAGCTCCATTTGCAAGGGAGTCTGGACATTACTACTCTTATTTTTCTTAATTAATTTTAAGTTTTACACATTCATCATCTGATCAATATTAAATACATGTCGCGATCTCGTGAGTTATAATTTTGCTTTCGTGTCATGCTTATATAAACCTGCGTTGCGGTAAATACTTTTAATTTTAAAATGTATAACGCCTATAATTTGAAAAAATTAATTAGATACTAAATTACGACTCGCAAAAATATTTAATATTTATTTTATTATTATATCTTTTTATATTTTATTAAATCATCAATTTATTATATTTATCTCATACTAAAATTGTCTTATACACGTTATTATATTAGCAAAATAACACTTATAGTATGACATCTCCTCTTGTCTTTAACTATTTAAATAATTTGAAATGGAAAGAATGTATTTTGTAATATAACAATTTAGCAATATTACATATTTTAGTCAAAACGGTTTTTTCCTTTTTTTTTAATTGGTCCATAGTCCTTTTTAAAATATATACTTTTTTTGTTAATATTATGAATATTACATATTTAAGTAGAAGGTTTTTTTAATTAGTCCACAATCCTTGTTTAAAATATATTCTTTGTTTTCTTTTTAAATTTTTTTTGTTAGTATTGATACATGTCACAATCTAAATTAACAATTACACATGTCATGATATCGTGGATAAGAATTTTGCTTGCGTGTCGTGTTCTCATCGTGTGCATCTTTTTTTATATAGTAAGATAAGATATATTAGTTTTGTTAAGTTTGTTTAGCTAGATATCTAAAAAAGGGTAGACTATTATAAAAAGAATATTAAAAAACAAAGTAAAACTAAATTATAAATAGTCTTTTCCATTTTCTGGTTTTTCATTTTTGATAACTTTGATCTATTTTAATATTTTATCTATAATTTGTTTTTTTTTTGTAATATTATTGAGCAACAAAAAAAACAAAAACCAACCCGAACCAAAATACAAATGAGTTTTCTATGGTTTGAGGTTTTGTACAACTAAAAAACCGAAGAAATTGAACTACGACAAATGGTAGTCATGTGGTTTGGGTTTTTTTAAATCCTAATAACCGAAGAAATTGAACTACAACCGAACCAAAACGTTCTCCCGTGTTTTTTTCTCAACACTGCATTTTTTTTTACGTTCTCCCTTAATTTGATAGGTAAAAAAGTTAGTGACCAAGCCTTGTGGTTCACCAAAAAAAAAACTATTCATTTTTCTTCTCTGTTTTCCAATGTTTTGAAAACCGGACCAGACCGATGGTCCAACCAGATTCAACCGTGAACCGGGTACTAATCCGATTTGAATTAACCCAAAAATCCAAATAGAGTTGATCCGGTTATTGAACCGGGTTGAACCGGCAAAAACTCGGGAACCGACGACTCAATCGAACAAGCTTAAACCGGATTTAAATCAAATTTTTACTATTTTGTTAATCAATTTTTTTTAATTCTTTTTCTTTTGGTTATTATTTTTATAATTAAAAAAATATGAGTAATGACATTTACGGTTTCTCTAATTACATTTATTTTCCTAATTTTCTTTGAATCTTTTGTTCTGAAATTTAATAGATAACACTATAAAATCAAATTATAAGATACATATTAGAGAAATCATAGATTTATGTTCTAAATTCTTTGTCTAAATCATCAAAACTAGTAGAATTAATTGGTTCTTAATATTTATGATATTTATATCTATTCTTATTTAGGTTTTAAATTTTTTTAAAATTAGTCAAAATGTTTTGTTTGATATTAGAATATAGTATACAAATAATTTTAAAATATCATTAAACCCGATTGAACCCAAATATTTTTAGGGTTCGGTTGGTGTTCCGGTTTTAAAAACATAGGTGTTTTCCGATGATATCTCTCTGCTCCTCTCCTCCTCCTGTGAGAGCCGATTAAAGATTGTTCGGGAGAGAGAAATCGATTCAGTAGGAGGAAGGATTTGATGAGTGAGGTACTCAACTCACTGTGATTGATGATTAATTGTGATTTCATCTGTTTGAGATTTTCGATTGAATGATTCAAAGTAAGATTGGATTAGGAGATTTTCGATTGAAAGTATTGGAATTTCCTTTTCTTTAATGCAAATTTTTCCTTTTTCCAATTCATGTAGCTTGATTCGGATGCTCAGCGACTGTATATAAAGCCTCAGATCTTATCGAGGAGATAGTGTGTACAATGTTGAAAAGAGGTGGCTCGAGTGTGGTGTTGAACAGAGATGGGTCGAATGTGGTGTTGAAAAGACATTGCTCGAGAGTGGAACTGCTTCCACACGATGTTGTAGAGCTGATACTGGAGAGAGTTCCGGTGAAATCTCTGGGGAGATTCAGGTCTGTGTCCAAGAAGTGGAGATGGACGATTGATTCCCGACGTTTCCAGGAAAGACAGTTGATCCGTCGTAGGCAATCACGAGGGCCAGATGTCCTTCACGTGGCCGTTTTGGATGCTGATGAAGAAGAAGCTCAAATTGTGCTGGGGTCTTCCATAGTCCGTAGGGTCAGGTTCCCTTTTCCCAACATCGGTGTTTGCTATGGTACTTGTGACGGTCTGGTATGCCTCTACTGTATCAGCACACCGAGTGTTGTGGTGAATCCCGCCACTCAGTGGCATCAAAATTTTCCTTTGTCCGGCGTTCAACAGCTCATCATCGACAAGTACGATAAAGGACCTTTCTCACCAACTTGTATGCCTGGATTCGGTAAAGACAAACTCAGGGGCACTTACAAGCCAGTTTGGTTATATAATTCATCCGAATTCGGCCTAGACAACGTTACCACTTGTGAAGTTTTCGATTTTAGCACCAACTCTTGGAGGTACGTTGTCCCTGCTTCTCCTCATCAGATTCTCCATTACCAGAAGCCAGTGTACTTAGATGGGTCACTTTATTGGCTCACCGACTGTGTAGAAACAAAGGTATTGTCTTTCGATCTTCACTCTGAAACTTTCCAAGTCATCTCTAAAGCTCCCTTTGCCCATGCACCTGACCCGGAAAAGGTCGTCTTGTGCATCCTTGACAACCGCTTGTGCGTTTCCGAGAAAAACTGGCCAACTCAAGTCATATGGTCCTTGGATTCTTCAGGCGTCTGGAAGAATATGTGTTCGATCGATCTCACCAAAACTTTTCCTTGGTTCAAGAGATGCTCTCAAGTGCCCTTACCGGTAGCAATTCTGGAGAAGAATAAGTTGTTGCTTCATGGTCGTGTACCCATGGAACCACTGGTGCTACATGATCTCCATACCAAATCTTATGATTTAGTCTTCACACCTACCACCCCGGGAAGTTGTGTGTTACTATTTCGAAAGTTTATTCTCTGTTTTATCTAATTAATTTTTCATCTTTTCGTTGTACCAAATAACCATTTGTAATTCTAGCATTTTCATGTGACGCTTCTTGTATTATTTTTGTTTGTTGCTGCTATATTTGCTCGACGACTAAGTTCTTGTAATGGGATAGAGTTTGAACAATCAAAGCACTCAGTGGGTGTTCAATCTGGAACTCGGAAGAAAAGCGAATTGAATATTGAACAACTTGAAAAACCTTATTTGTCCATCTTCAAGAGGTAGCTCCAATCTTCTGAAGAAAGGTTTGGCCCCTCTTTATCTTCTCCAAAGGCGTATGAGACCATCTTTCTCTTCTTTACCTGAAGCGCCAACATTCGATCTTCCACCGTATCTGCTACGGTGAGCCGCACCACTTTGACAGGATGTGTCTGCCCAATGCGATGTACTCTATCTACAGCTTGATCTTCTGTGGTTGGGTTCCACCATAATTCCATTAGGAGAACATTACAAGCTGCCACAAGGTTTAACCCAACACTAGCAGCTCTGAGAGACATTATCATTACAGACACCTATAAGTAACAGCCAGAAAACCAGTCAGTAGACATATCATCATGTGTAAAACAATGCCAGAAACGAAAAGATCATCTTGAGCTGCATACCTCAGGGAGAGTATTGAAATCTTGTATGGCTTTATCTCGTGCCTCTACTGACATACTTCCATCAAACCTTCTATACTGAATAGAAGAACTCTTAAGACCATCTTCCAGCAGGTCTAGCATCCTCGTCCATTGGGAAAAACAAGGGTCTTTTCTCCAACTCCCTCAACCAACGCATCCGAGGTCTGATTCACATCATTCTTCAAAAAATCTAGAGCAGCCTTGATTTTAGATGAGCCATATGGAAGCTTCTTAGCCACTTCAACTGAGGATAATGTCATTGCAGAACTGGGTACGAGAAGAGGGTGATTACAAGCCTGACGAAGACGCGTCAGCATCAACAAAACGTCTGCATATTGTGTGGTTCCAGCGGTGAACTCCTGCATATTTATTTAAGAATCAAAATTTTCGTTATCAACAAAACAAAGAAGTATCCATAAACGTTCATACCTCATACTGCTCACGTGCGTAGCGCTCTAGTTTTGAGTAGAATTCACGTTCTTCTTTAGTGAATAACACTTTCCTCAATTCAATGGTTTTCGAAGGCAAAGAGATGATTGGTACTCCACCAATCTTGGTATCTAATAGTTTAACTCGTTAAAACCAATAGAAAACCTTAACCAAAAAAATTAGTTTCATGAAAATAAGACTGACCTTTAGTTCGTCTAAGCAAGACTGTTTTCAAGATAGCCTGCAACTTCTTATATCCTTCCTCCGGGTTCTTACGGATGGGTTTACTAATCATGTCACGAAACAATCGGAGGCTAGAATATGGTTGACACTTGATGAATCTGAAGTAGCTGTAGAGGTCATCAATTGAATTCTGGATCGGGGTGCCAGATAAACACCATCTATGCTTGGCATGAAGGCCATAACATGCCTCTGCATATTGACTTGTGTAATTCTTAATGGTCTGTGCTTCATCCAGAACAACTCTAAACCATGCAAGTTCAGCAAGAACAGCGGTCAAAAGGCCGTATGAGCTAACAACTACATTATAGTTAGCTAGCTTGCGAGGATCCTTTATGCGGTTCGAACCATGATATATCATTACGGAGAGGTTTTCTTCTGACCTAACTCTCTTCCTCAATTCATCCCCCCATTGTTTCATTAGGCTACTAGGGCAAACAATAAGAGTTCCCGCAGCTGGCATTCCTTTCTTCACATAGGAGTCATCAAGTTGATGAGTCACTATAAGGGCTATCGTTGTTATCGTCTTTCCAAGTCCCTGGTCATCTGCTAGAATCCCTCCAAAACAGGGGCAGCCGGATCTCTCCTTCTCTAACATCCATGCCAATGCAATCCGCTGTCCATGTGTGTTCAATTTCTATTAATTGTAAAAAAATCAAACTAGAAACCAACCATCAAGTATGAAACCCTTATAAATTACAGACCTGATGCTTCATAAGACTGACTTCAAGAGCCCCGTCTCTGCACAGTTTTTTGCATAGATCGAGATTTCTGTGGGATGCTAACATAGGCAAAAAACTGTGCAGAGACCGGTGTTTTCTTACGAAGAAGGTTGTGAAGATTTGACGACTATGTTCTTCCAAGCTGCTATGGAGGCTCAGCCTTATGCTGAAGCAAGCCCTCGTGACGGTTTGAGAATCTACGAATATCTACAAGCATCCATGGCGATCCTACCATTGAGGTGAATCTAGTAATATCTTTCTAAATAGCTTATCATTGTTAGTTTTTATGATTCTCTTCAGATTTCGGCTGGTGAAGAAAAGGAGTTCAACGACACTTTTTCTGCCGTTTTTTCAGTCCTAAGGAAATGGTTCTTTAGAGGGTTACCTGCCGAAAAACGGCAGAAAAAGTGTCGTTGAACTCCTTTTCTTCACCAACCGAAATCTGAAGAGAATCATAAAAACTAACAATGATAAGCTATTTAGAAAGATATTACTAGATTCACCTCAATGGTAGGATCGCCATGGATGCTTGTAGATATTCGTAGATTCAAAAGCTTTTTAAGATCATCCAGAACGCCATCTCTGTCTTTCTTCAACACCATTGTTACTTTGTGAACTCCTTTGCTAATTTGTTTGCAAAGGGGTAACAAGCTTTCCATGGCCTTCTTTGTTGGAGAATACCCATCAAATACCTGTTAATAGAAAGAAAAAGGGTCAGAATCTATGTAAAAAGGAAAAATTAAAAAGAAAGAGAGAGAGAGAGAGAGAATCAACCTCATAAACAGAGACTCTAATCACAAAATAATCAACTTGACTGTCTTTAGAATACCATATGGAAGCACCCGATTCCTTTTTAATTCTCCCAATGACGAGCCCATCTTCTTTTCTTAATGCGAACTCATCCACATCTTCAAGAAAACTAGAATTTTTGTATGGACATATGATAGACATTTTGACTTTCATTTCACCGCTTATTGTGAAAACGGTCTTGCTATTCCATCCAAAAACATCTAGTCTCGCACAACAAAAATCGACCGTAACCCCTAGTTTTGAAGCTATGAATTCTAAGTCGGTGTGTTCGCTACACAGTCGCAACAACTCTTCATCGTCTTCTTTACTCCACTGGAGTTGGAGAAGTTTTGCTATGCATGCGTAAAAGCTCCTTCCTAGATCTTTGCTTATCTTGGCCACGGCAACATCATTTGGATTTTTACAAGAAAGAAGACAATCAATTTCTTCTTTACTCCAAGCCGGTTCTTCCTCAGCAGTACCCTGTTATTGACATTCAATGTAACCCTCTCTATGTAAAGGAGGATCTTATCGTCTTGTAAAGTTAATTGAGAACAGTAACAACTTTAATTCAATGTAACTCTCTCTTTATAAAGGAGGATCTTATCCTCTTGTGAAGTTAATTGAGATTTGAGAATAATAACAACTTTACCAATCCACGCTCTAAACGTTCACAGTGGTACCTTAATCTTCAAGAATCGCACTTAGGCTAATCGAAAATTTTCCACTTCAGTCAGCAACCGAATGCTAATCGAAACCCTAATTTCAGTCTAACACAGCAACCAAATGCAAATCGAAGCGAGAAAGAGATTCTTCACAATCATATCGAAAACAGAAACCAACGCGTACTCAAAGATAATTCAAGAGGATATATATAAACCACGGACTCAAAGAAACCCACACTTCGTACCTGAATACTAAAATCGCCGCCGAGTGAAACATTGTGCGACTCCTCAGAGAACCCTCCGACGTCGACTATGCCCTGACGCTCCTTCCCGTCGAGATCGGAAGGTACGGCGCATAGATTTGACTCTTGAACCTCGTGGTACAACATTCCTTCGTTGCTTGCTCGCTCCATTTCCGATCGAGATTTCAATCAAAACCCTAAATTCTTCGGATTCCAGCGATTGCGAAAGTCTTTCGCCTCAAGTAATTATGAATCTGGACTTGCAGAGGAAAAAAAAAGTCACTACCTGTGGTGTTTTATTACGTCGTATTGGTTAGTGTGGGTAATTTAAATAAATTTAATTAATTGATTAATTAATTTTAGAGAGAATGAGGTAGAAAGAAAACGGAAGGGAAATGGAAAGATGCGTTATCCGACGTGTACTTTGTTTTGGGCGGAAAGAAAATAAAATATCATAAGAATACTTTTTTTTTTTTGGTCACAAGAATTATCCTAAGAAAGATTATGTTAAGAAATGAAGATAATAAATAACGTCCCTTTTTTTTCTCCTGTCGACAAAAGCTTCCTCTTCACCTCAGCTTCCTCATGATTTCAGATCGGATCGGTGTCGGTGGCTCCGTTAGCACTGATGCCGGTCCCCGTGTTTCTATTTTTTTTTCTCTGTTTTATCTTCACGTTTTGACCATAGTGAGAGCTTTTATTCATGTGGATCGAGATATGTTTCGGTGAGTGTGGTTCCGGTGATGGTTCGGGTTGGTCGGTGCTTTTGGTGGTGGCTTGCGATGAAGGTGTTGGTGTATCCATAGATCAGGATGATGCATGTTTTCTACTCACAAGAACCCCTTGTGCCTTTCGATCGATCGCTTTGTTCCGTGAACGGTTTGCCGGATTTCGAGATCTCAGACTTTGTGGGTACTCTCTCGTGTGTGTGGGTCTTTTTTAGGTTGATGGCTAGATTGTTTGTGTTTAAATTTGTGTATCATGGAGCTAGTTTTCTGCATTTTCCTTGTGGATTTCATCTCTTTCGGTGAATTATGGGGTATGTGACATTGGTGGTGGTACTTCGGTTTGGTAAAAGGTGATTCAAGCTATGCGGTTTCCGGTTTTTGAAGAGGAAGACCGTTTCTAGACTCAATTAAGACTGTTTGGGTGAAGATTGCTCTTTCAATTTCTGTTGCAACCCTGGCTTGGGTGGAGATTATTACCCTTGTCTTGGTATTTATAATTTGCTCATGCTCTATCATCTAGAGGTGGTTGTTCTTTTGCTTTGTGGAAAGGTTTCAATCCCACTTTGTACTAAAAAAAACTGTTTGTTGGCTTGGTTTATGATTCTTTTTGTGGGCTTAGTTTCTAAGGAAAAGATGATTTCCGTCGGCTTAGTTTTCGGCTATGTTCACTTATGTATTATATCAAGTTTTAATAAAAATTTCAGATGCAAAAAAAAAAAGATTATGTTAAGAAATTAGCTACCACGTGGAACGCTAATAACCACACAAAACGGTGACTCAATAAATGTAGGATTTTGTGAAGATTAGATATATATATATATATATTTTAAAAAAATTAAGATTATATATTTTGAGCATGTCACTTGTAAATTTTGTTGTATCCAATTTAAATCCCTATAAACATCGTGTAAATTTTGTTGTATCCAAAATAAAAGTTACCAGGGGGAATAATCCTTTCTCTGCTTTGTTAATAAGTACACGTCTTAAACCTAAATATAATCACTCCAAGTTTAAAAACTTGCCACAAGAAAAAATTCAGATTCAACATACAAAAAAAATTTTGGGTAAAATACAAAATTAAACTGAAAAGATAATGAGTAAGAATTTACTATAAATAATATTTTAACCGCGGTGATAATCTGTTAGAAGTCTAACTTCCTGGTAAATGTAATACACCCACACACACACATTTGGAGTTGATAAAAAATGACTCAATGGTTATTTCTTCGTGGTCAATATGAATGTTTGGACCAATCCCATCCACTCATGCCATGTCTGACAATAATTGACCGGTTGGGAGATGTTTCTGTGTGTCTGCAAAGTGGAGTTTGGGAATTCTATGTTTGGAATATGTGTGTTTAAAACTTGGAATGTGATTTTGATTTCTTCTCTTTTGTCCTTTTTATTGATTTTCTAATGATATAAAACTAGATTTTGACCCACCAAGTGTGAGATTAAATAATTAAATATATTTTTAATTGAATTTAATATTTAGACGTGTATTCTAACATTTATAAATACACAAAATGATATGTATTGTGAATAAAACTAAATTTTGATCAAACATAAATATATTTTATCTTTGTTATTTTTCATTTCTCTCATCTATTAAAAATAATCATGAATCTTTGTTTTAAATATTTTAATACCGCTTTTGATTCGGATAAAAAAAATATAGTATTATTGAAAAGAAAATAAGTTATTTTCAAATATTTTCTATATTCCTTAAATAAAATTTTCTATATTAATTACCACATATTCGTTATTTACATATATTTGTTATTAAGAATTTTTAATAATTTTTACTAATTTTTATTAGGAAATGAATTCCTTGAAACTCTCTTAGATGACACATAGGATTTTCACCTAGTGTCTCTTCTATTAATATATAGAGGATGTTATGGGAATTTAAATGCTACCAAAAGTGGTGAATGATAAAAAAGGTTCATTTGAAAAAGGATATTAGGTTTAATAACCTAAAAAAAACTATAATTGAAGAAATGTGAGTTTTTGATTACTGATGAATTGAAAAGTAAGTTTGCAAAAAGATGAAGAAGTGTGATTATTGATTTGAATTTTTTAATATGTCTAATAGAAGGAGTAGTCGTCGTAATAGGGGCAATGGTTATTGTTTCCAATACACCTCCACCTTCTAAGAGATGTGAAACGCCCGGTGGACCGCCCTAGGATATGCCTCAGCGATGGCCGCCATTTGGCCTACGAAGATTACGGAGTTAGTAGACAAAATCCCACCTTCAAGATCATCTTTATCCCTCACATGCTAGCTAGAGCCATGTTGCTTGCTCCTGTAGTAAACTCATGGTGGTCTAGTTTCCCGGATAGTTTGACATGGGAACTATGGAACAAGCAATCTGTAACCGAAAGGTTTGGGATGCTCGTAACTCATAACACTCAGTGGCTACTCTACTGGTTGTACGCCGGAAAGCAAATCCAAAAATCAGCTGCCATGCAACCAAACCCTAAGTCATTCTCTCCTACATATATGGCAATACTGCCCAAACTCGCCGCAAGGGAGGCGTCAAGAACTAAACAACGCAACAAGGGGTACACGAATCATTAGTCCGAGACACGATTGTTGGATTTGGGCAATGGAGATTTGACCCGATGTAGATAGAGAATCCATTCCCAAAGGGTGAAGGGTCGGTACATCTCTGGCAAGGGGATGATGATAGGCTTGTCTTGGTTCAACTACAAAGGATCATTTCTCATAAACTAAGCTGGATAAAGTATCATGAGATTCCAGGAGCTGGTCATTTGTTTCCAATGGCTGATGGGATTTCAGAAACTGTCTAGTTCTATATGATTTTTTTCGTGTTTTGTACATGTTAGGATTCAATGACACAACAGTGATAACCTTTGTGCTCAAAGAACCAGAACAACACAAGGACAAAATCTGGAACAAAACTCGCAACGCAGCAAAACAGAGACGTATAGACCAAAACAGAGTAAAACAGAGTACATCAATGGCGAGATTTGGACTGTTTCTAAAACGAAGTGATGAGAGAACAGAGAGGTGAAATGAGAAGCATGAACACACGAGTTTATCCAGTTCGTGCCCGTTAAAGAGGGTCACTACGTCTGGCCGAGATGATACTCGGAATCCACTAGATCTTTAGATAGAGTTACAATAGAAATTTCTTAGTGTTTCACACTCAATGCCCTTCACTAGCACTTGATGCACACTCAAGCTATTTCTATGTTTAAGAGAACACTCTTGTAAGCTTATACAATACAAAGTTTCTCTCTTTACTCTATCTCTAATCCGTAACTCTCTCAAATGTATCACAATGTTCCTTTTATATGAGAACATCAGTAAGCTCCTTCTTTGACCTAAAGCAAACCGCGTTGTCCTTGTGACGCAAACGCAGTCATCACCATAACGCAGTTGTACCTGCATTCACCCAAATCTTTCACCATTTGAATCCGCAAGAAGACAACAAGTACCTTGCTTTATTGCCGTATAGCCGTTTCTTCATTTGATCCAAAATGCGTGACTTAACCGTGATGTGGTTTACTCCAACCGTGAGTTAAGTTTGAGTCTCTGACACAGGGTGATTTCCGCAGTACAATGCTTGATCATCAAGGTTTCATCCTCACAGTACAAAGATGTATAGGGTCCAAAAATTGATTAATAAAACTCTATGACAATTCTAGTATATGGGATTGCTTGACCCTAAAATCTTTAGTAGAGATAGATTTGTTATAACTGTGAAGCAACGATTCGATATTAGTATTTGTTTTGATCATTTCACTAGTAGGCATAGTTGAGGGAGAGATTGAGAGAAGAAGTATAGAGTTGAGGAGGCATTACAGGGTTTAAATCATATTATTCGAGCATGTTATATTCCTGCCATAATGCAGAAAATGTGGCTGTATGAATCCAAAATATGCGTAAAATTCACTCATTCAAATAAAACAGCTCAATATTGAGTTCTGGAAATAGTGAGCCTTACAGCTCATTCATTCAAATTGTATGACGAGAGAAATTGTAACATATGATTAATTAGATGGGATAATTCGAAGATCAAGTCTAAAAGTCACTTGATGAATTGAAAGATTTATAAGATCTATACCACAGCAATGATGATAACAAGATCATCCCAATGCTTCTCATCTTCCAGTTGAACGGCAACACTGTCACTTCCATCTTCTTTACTTTCCATTTTCCACTTGACAAAACCACCAAATAAACTACGGCAAGCACTTCCTGAACCTTGCCTACGTGAGAAAATGAGAATTAAACCGTGTATACCAGTAGAGAAATGTCATTATACAAATAACTCAAAAAAATTATTATTACAACTGATGCATAAATTAAGATCACTCTAAAAGATAAATCAAAATGTAAACCGTATATAATCAATGCATGAGGATGATGCTAAATAACTTGTAGGGAATGCCAATGAGAAGAAATCCACTAAATAGGTACCTGGCTATCGCAGAAAAAACTGTAGGAAAAGATAATGTCATTAACTACGAGCCATCCTCTAACTCAACCGTGAGAATTGTAGATAATGTCATTGTCATTAGAGGAAAGATAAAGCGTTAATATATCGACTAAGTCAACATCTAGTATGCAAGCTGCATCCATCTAGGATATAGTATGAAAATGCAACGCGTTAAGTGGATCATCGTCATCACCGACTAGCCATAGCTCATCAAGCTGAGAAGATGCTTCTTTGCTAAGGATAAGACAAAGAGAACATAAGAAGAAGAAGATGAGAGTGTTTGAGGTAGCCATTTGGAGGAGCAATGTGGGGCTTTGTTAAAGAAGTAATATATAAAGAAGATAAAGTGAAAAAGGCGTTAATTACGGAAAGTGGTGGTAATTAGTAGTTAGTCTTTTTGTTTGAAATCATGTTTCCGTGACTTGCGAAGTGTTTTGAGTGTAGAGTGAAAAAGGCATTCCAGTATCCTAGGCAGGATTGATATGATTGAAACAGTTTTATTTTTTCTTTTCTATATCCTAAAAACCGAATTTGACGTAATTGAACCAAAGTTGGTACAGAACAATCCGTAGAAACCGAAAAAAGAATGAAAATCAGTACTTTTTGATGACAATTAAGTAGAAAGCCAATGAACCAACCAAATATATATACATAAACAAAATAAATGTCACTAAACAAACCAATTATATATCCAAGAGGCACAATTCTTCAGCTTTTATTTTTCTGCATGCATGCTTATCAAATTCACACCATTTCAAACAACATAACACAAAACAAACACTGTGCTCTTTTGGTGGTTAGCTTCTGTCCCAAACAGGTATCAATCTTAATATGTCAGTTCAGATTAAGATAATCCTTTTAGAAAATCCATTTTTCTTGATCATCTGAACATGAATCATCTAACCATGATTGGTGGATGTGCATCCACATCAGCATTTGCTTTTCCTCCTTCACATTTTAACACTTTTTTTTTCTTTCAGATTTTCAATAGTACTTAATCAAATCAAATCGTTTGAAATGTTTAAGGACATGAATTAAGAAAGTTTACCTCATAAGTCAGTAAGACTTTTGTTGAACAAGACCTTACTTTTCCCTCTGCATACAAATCAAAAACATTAATACAATGATGATTGGTAGGATTGATCTATATCTTAGAAGAAGTAGCTGAAACTATTTTTTTTTTTTAAAGAATTAGATTTCTTACCAGATAACTCATGTTTGTCAAATCTTGCAAGCCATGAATCTGAGGTGATATGAGAAGTCGAAACTCTATCCAACCAAATGCGAAACTGCTTTTCCTTCGCATCCCCATGTAAACTTTCCATCTCATCTATCCATTCATGTATCAGTTTCTCCTCTCCGGACGGATGAACAAAAACACCAAGTGGACTCTGAAAACATTGCAAAAGCCAAACAATTTAGTCAGCTAGTCAGTTTACACAAGACAAGCAATCAAGAACATCTTCAAAACTATCAATTTTGGGCACTTAAGTATTTTTTTATCAACTTCAAAGATTCTTTATACTTGACTAGAATACGATTTTGAAGTATTTTCTAGGTAGCAACTGAAGAAACACACTTACAGAGAGCGATTTCAAATTCTGCAAATACTTGTCAGACTTCTCCACCTCTCCACATATCCATCTCTCATAAAACAAGTAAAACTGAACAACCTCATGAGCAATGTTCAAACTTTCCGCGTGGAAAATTTCAGTATCGAAAACATCTCTTGGAGAGGTACTTGGTCCCAAATTAAACCTTTGCAAGGCTTCAATCATCCCAGCTGCACATCTCTCAGACGCAAGAATTATATTTGGGTTGTCCTTTGCATTTTCTTCATGCCATTTCAATAATCCTTCGTGCGAATTGCTAACCTTAAACAGTAATAATAGCAGCACGATTAGGAGCGCGCAGTCAAGTATGATCAAACTTTAAAAACAAAAAAGAGCAGTAGGGAACTAACCATTACGCCATATACTTGAGGAACGTCGAAGAGCTCAGCGTCGTTTCCAGAGTCACCACAAACAAGTGTGTTAGAAGGCTGCTTGCCTTCACTCTCTAACTTGTCAATTAGATATGTCAAAGCTCCTCCTTTGCCAGCTCCTCTTGGTAATATATCGAAAGCATAGTCGTTGCTATAAACCAGCTTCACATCCACCTATACGGAATTAGAAGTTTCGCCAGCACCAAAAGAATAGCCATTAAAATTCATACGAAAGGGTACACACAGAGTCTCACCCCACGATCCATTAATCGCCCGGGAAGAACCTTCATTATTTCGATAGCGTGTTCTCTTCCAACGAAAAAACTCACTTTGTGCTGCTCTTGGCTCTTCTCTGGCTATAACAGAACAAAACAAAACGAAAAGAAGTGACCAAATTGCTACAGATTCAGCATAACAATTTGAATCAGTTAAGTGTCCAAACAGAAAGTCTAAGTCAACGCAGCAAGAAACAAGATATCAACACAATATAGCAAAAGATTCCAAGCTTCAGGACAAAGACAAAAACCTAAAAAAAACACAGTGGATGAAACATGAACCAGTTCAAAAGAAACAGATCACGAAATCATTTTATTGAAGAAAACATAATTAGCAAAACTCATTTTAACAAATATATATATATACCTGTGGCTCAAGTTGAGGAAATCTATTAGTTTCTTCAACAACAATGTCTCTGTTCCACATGTGATTCAGACGAGCTTCCCAAACATCATCAGACACCATGGATTCACCACCGTAAACAATCTCAGAACCAACAGAAGTTATAGCGATGTCCGGAGTCAACAATGGCTTTTTCTTCCTTAGATTCAAGTAAGAACGCAAAGACCTTCCAGTAGAGTAAACAAGCAATGAATCATGGCGAAAGTGAGCTTCCCAAAGAGCATTGAATCTAAGTAAATCGGTGTTTTCAGGATCATCATGATCCACCTACGGATTTTGGGGAAAAAAAGAGTAGAAGATTGAGAATCAGAAGTGTGTGTGAGAGGAATTAGGAGTTATTACCAATGTGCAATCAAGATCAGCGACTAGCATGAGACGTGGTGGTCCATCAAACCTATCCATTCTTCAACACTTTTGTCTCTCTCTCACAACTTTTGTTTTGGAAGACAAACCTTCTTGTTTTGATGAAAACTTCTGTATAGAGTTTTTATATTTGACTATTAAAGAGGCTTAAAGAAATCATCAATTACCAAGTCCAAAGGCATCACAACAATTTTTAAACCAAGTGTGGGTAGGTAGCAGTTTTATAAGAGACTTGTGAAAGTCACAATTTCAAGTATGGATAATGGAGAAGAATCAAACAAATTATATGCTTTTTAGTTTCTGGTCTCAGAAGATTATTGACCTAACTTCCACAAAATGAGTGAAATACGATCTATAGTATAGTATGATGCATCAAGGTAATATCTAAAATCTCTTCAATTGCTATAACTAAAGCTTTGTTTGCATAATGAAATGATCCAGATCCCGATCGGGAAATTACTTCATTGCAATGCGGTCACTTGAAGCACATGATGTAATCAATAAATGTGCTATAGCCATACCCACAAGTGTAATAACAACAAAAAATGTTTCTAAGTGGACCGAAATCCGTAAGTTTTTAATAGATACTGTATATTTGATTAGTAAGAGGTTCTGGACCAAAAACCGTAATTTTTCTATATTCGAGATCAAAACATATAATAGTATTAGTTATGTCTCAAGTCACTTGATCTTGTCACCTCGAGATTTTACTTTTAGTATTCAAGCTGAGTTAAAAACAATTACTTTCAATATATTTTTAGCATAAATGTAAATTGATTTCAGCCATGCAATCAAATTTCATTTGCTTATGACACATTTTACCTTGTTTTAAAAAAAAACCAATTTAGTAATGCAATCTTGAAGATACCCCAAAATTATTATAAACTAAAAAGTTACTTTCATTTGTGTAAAAATATTAATGTTGATAGTTTGAAAATTCTAAAATGAAAAATATATGGACAATCAATATATATATATTTTTAAGTGTAAAAATATTAATGTTGATAGTTTGAAAATTCTAAAATGAAAAATATATGGACAATCAATATATATATATTTTTAAAAATGAATCAAAATATGTTAAGATTTAGGAAAATTGACAAGTATAACCAAGAAAAAAAATTTCATATGTGACATTAATCATAACCGCTAATTTTAAGGTTTTTGGTTAGTTATTATGTTATATTTTTTTTTATTATCAACCAAATTAACCCTAAGATTTAACAGTTTAAAAGCTTTCATAAGTAAGGGGTCAAGAAAAAAAAATTAAAAAGTAACCACAATATATATTTTTTTTGTTTTAGCAAATTTTCTAACCTTATTATTTTCTTTATTTCATTAATTAATATACTTGTCATAGTTACGAGAAGAACGGTTTTATTCCCAATCGAAAAAAAGAACGGGTTTTCCCCATTTGTTGTTGTTTTTTTTTTTTCGCCCCGATTTGCTTTTTTTTTTTTTTTTGCAAATTTTTCTTCGAAGGCTAATAGAAAGACGAGGAGGAAGAAGAAGAAAGAAAGCATTATATATGAGCAGAAGCATTCTCTGCCCTTGAGAACCTCGCAGCCTAACCAGGTAACAAAAACCCTAATTTTATTTTTTTTCTTCTCTTATCATATTATTTTCCTTTCTCTCTCTCGAAATTTTCCCTAGAAAATCACGAGGATGAAGATGAGAGAAACGGCTTACCCCGAGCAAATCGAATTACTAAATAAAGCTTTTTTCTTTCGATATTCTATTTCCGAATGCCTGATTCGATTTCTCTATTTCGAATTTTTTTTTGGTGATTTGAATTTAATCTGCAGTGTTGTTGTTGTTGTAGGTTCAGTTTCCGTAAAGTGATTGGATGAGCTTGGATGTGGAAGTGAAGCCAAGAGGAGGTCCACTCTTGTTGTCATCATCATCATCATCATCATCATCAACGTTGTTGTCATTGTGGGCTTCATGGCACAACAACAATCTTCGCGACTCAATCGTCTCCTTACTTTGTTGGACAGTATCCTTTTGATTTTGTTTCATGATAGTTTTTACCGATTCTGCTCCTTTTTTTTTATAATTTCTTCGTTTGTTTTGATAATTTCATTATTGTTGTTTGTCGCCTTCGTTTCTTAATCTTTGAAAGGTAGTACATGTTCTCCTTGATTTTGTTTTCTTCGTAGCTGGTTCAACACAAGCTACTAGGCTAACTGCAGCCAGGCAGATCGGGGATATTGCCAAGTCTCATCCTCAGGATTTGAGCTCTCTTTTGAGAAAGGTATAGTCTTGTCTGTTTCGGTTTTCTTGGCTTTCTCTGATTATTGATTCTAGGGCTAGGATTTCGTTCTGGGTTTTACTTTTGTATGGTTAGGGTGTCTGATTACAGAGACATACGGGTTTTAGTTTCCTTGTTAGACTGATGGGAAAATTGTTGAGATGTCAATGAAAGTGGCAGTGGAAGTCACCTATATATGTTTGTTATGCCCTTCTCATTGGAAGTAGTGATTTTTTTTCCCCTAGATTAGATGCTCTCTTATACTTTGTTCTAGACCTACTGCTGGCTCGATCGTCCAAAGAGTTTGAGGCTTGCAGAGATTATGAAGTGTGGATGTGTGATTTAGGAGCTCCATCATGCAGTAAAAATCTGAAATTTTGGGTTCAAAGGTGGTCATCCCCTGGTCGTTGGGTTTACTTTCCAATATAATTACAAGTCTCAGCATGGCTAGAGAAAGTTGTTCCATAGAGCTATACACAACTATGATCCCTAGGAGCGCCTTCTATTGTTTGACACCTAGTTACAATACATCTTTTGATAGGCTGTTGTCAGCATTGTTTGAACATACCCAACAGATCATTTGGTTGCGGTACAACTCCTAAATAATGTAGAAGCTTTAGATAAAGAATCTAATAGGTTTCAGAAAGGAATGCAATTATTTAAGTCGCATTTCAGAGTTTCTGTTATTAGATTGAATTTCAAGCTTTGTAAAGACATCTGGTCTTATTCATAAAAAGTCATTCTTCTTGGCATTATAGTTTGGCTTAACTCTATTTTTTCTGGGAATTAGGTTTTGCATTACCTCCGTAGTAAAAAGTGGGATACGAGGGTTGCTGCTGCTCATGCTATTGGTGCCATTGTTCTGAATGTCAAGCATACTTCATTGAGTGAACTGTTCAATTCTTTGGCAACGAAGTTGGGTGAGGCCGGGATGTCCGATAATGCAGATGAAGTGGTGGCTTCAAGCAATCTTCAGTCCAAACTTCTAGCAAATGCTCCCTTCAGAAGGTTATTAATAGATCTGTTACCTCATATATACGTTTTTTCCATCTACTGTCAAGACTTCTTGCTGGATTTTCAGATGTCTTCGTCATGTTAGGGTTGCATGATGTCTTCTGATGTCTCTAACTTTTGGCATGTGCTAACAGCTTTGAGATGAATAAGGTTTTAGAGTTTGGCGCTTTGTTGGCATCTGGTGGTCAGGTAATTTTATCATTTACTTGTCTAGGTCATTCTGTAAGACTTCATCTGATTATCTCTGGTATAGTTTCATTGATGTCTTCTCTTTAGGCCTAGGCAATAATCTCTGTGGAATTTACAGTTTTGTCAGTCATAAATCCTCTGGAATAAGTAGGCCACTGGAATAACATTAAGTTTGATGGCGATCTGGTTAGATTCATAAAAATGTTTTAGGTTTAATTAAGTTCTCTTGGCATCGTAAGGAAAGTTTTTGGATAGTCTCTTGAATTCTCTTAGATTTTGTTGTTGAGGATCACATTAGCACTATTCAAATTATAAGCGGGTTTTTTATGTCTAGATTTTTTTTCCAACAGTTTCATTATTTGGCCTTAAACAGTTCTGTGACTTTCTATGTAAACAACGCTTACCACTGTTTCAACACAATCAGTTTATGCAACATGATACCTTCCCTTTGTTTTTTTTTTGTTTGAACTTTTGGTTAGCGGAATACGTGAAATGTGAAACCTTCTGCTATTTCTCCCTTTGTCCTTACCTTTTTTCCTCAGACATATTTTTTAGATATGTTGTGGTTTCTTTTTCAGATGATAGAAAATTATTAGTCTTTTTCAACATGGAGAAACTCTTTTTGTTGCAGGAGTATGACATTTTAAATGACAATTCCAAGAATCCAAGGGATCGAGTGGCTCGTCAGAAAAAGAATCTCCGACGACGTCTAGGTCAGTAGTTCCTTGGGCTTGTCTCCAAGACTCTCCATTCTATTAATCGAACCATGGGGAAAGTGTTATGAATCGTCCAATTTCGTGAATTGTTATATGCCAGGGTAGTATTATTATAAAACCAGTATATGCGTAAACCCATTCTTCAAGTCTTTAATATCACTACTATTGGTTCTCCTCATTCTTTGTAAAGTTGACTCTGTATACACGAAATATCTTTTGTTTGACTTGATTGATGCATCTATTGAACAGACTTTGGACAATCTATGGAACAGGTTTGGACATGTGCGAGCAGTTTATGGATGTCAATGAAATGATTAGAGATGAGGATCTTATTGAGCAGAAACCCAATGTTCATGCAAATGGGGTTGGAAACAGATTATATGCAAACTATTCTCCACATCATATTCAACAATTTGTTTCAAGAATGGTTCCTCGTGTTACTTCTAAGAGGCCAAGTGCAAGGGAATTGAATCTACTGAAACGAAAAGCAAAAATAAGCTCAAAAGATCAAGCTAAAGGAAGCTGCGAAGGAACAGATGTTGAGATGTCATCGTCCCATGTTGCCTCAACCTCAAAAAAGATATTGTCCGACCCATTGGACTCCAACAAGGTATTTGGATAATGTATACTCGTTATGATGGATAACCTAATTGGATAATGTGAGTTGTAGAACGTTAGTATTTAACATACAACCAGCTTGATGTCTGAGTAGTTCATTAATATGCTGCTTTCTCTTTGGTGTCTAACCTCTTATGAATGTGTAGTCCACACCTAGGCACATACTTTATTAGAAAATAGAATTGCAGTTGCCATACTTTGTTTTAGTAATCAACGTCAAGCAGCTTGAGGAATTTTCCTTAGTATTAGATTTTTAGGCATTTTCTGATTTTGGCAGACCATATTTCATACTGTCTGGTTCTTCTGTATATGCTCCTTGGAAATTTCTTAGGCAAACATTGGTAATGAAGATGATATCGAGCTTGATGGGGATGGAAGATGGCCTTTCCACGGTTTTGTTGAGCAACTGATTCTTGACATGTTTGACCCTGGTAAGGTTCATGTGCTTTTTCTGTATGCATTTAACTTCTCTTTTCACTGATTGAATTCTAGTTAAGTTGATTAATAATCTGAAAATGTGGTCAGCATGGGAGATCCGCCATGGCAGTGTAATGGCTCTGAGAGAAATATTAATGCTTCATGGTGGTTCTGCTGGAGTGTCAACAGCAGAGTTTAGCTTGGATAATGGGTTTGAGTTGAAAGAAGTCTTGAATAAAGAAACACGAGAGAGGGAAATCGACTTGAATATGCAGTTTTCAGAAAATGAGCTGGAGCCACTTCGGAAAAGACCTAAGATTGAGGATCCATCCGAATCATTTATTGATAACACTGTTTTGGAAGTTATGGGGGGTGACTATGATATTAATGTTAAAGATGAAGATGCTGAGTTTTTACTCCCACCAGTGAAGGTCAATGGTGAAATTGACTCTAGTTCTACGAAAGTGGAACCTCAATCTTCTACTGATGGCTCATCATCTCAGTCTGAAATAAACCATGTCGTAGAGGTTAATAATCATTTTGAAGACAAGACTTTCATTCAGGAACCCGTTATACCTAATAAGCATCAGGAAGAAAATCTTGAAGTGTTGGATTTAGTTAAACAAGCTAGGCATTCTTGGATAAAGAATTTTGAATTTCTCCAGGATTGCACCATTCGTTTCTTATGTGTACTTTCACTTGACCGGTAAGACTTTGGTACTTTCTCCTAAATTTTCTTTTCCAGTTTTAGCTGTTTCTGATTCATAGCATCTATGGTAAGACAATTATTTATTGAGCTTCCTATACTAGCTGAGATTTGGCTGGTCATTTCTTAGTTGGTCATTATCGTTCCCTCTATTGCAGTTTTGGGGATTATATTTCTGATCAGGTAGTTGCACCTGTGAGGGAAGCTTGTGCCCAAGCACTTGGTGCTACTTTCAAATACATGAGTCCCTCGTTGATTTATGAGACATTAAATATCTTGCTTCAGATGCAGGTAAATATTTTATCAGTTACTTTTGAACTTACTTAAAACTAATATACTTGTTGCGGTCTCTATTAATTATAAAACTGTCTGGTAATCTTTATCATTTGTATTTGTTCAGCGCCGGCCTGAATGGGAAATTCGTCATGGAAGTCTTCTGGGCATCAAGTACTTGGTTGCTGTGCGACAGGTGAAACTTTAGCACATGGGATCTAGTTTATTAAGTTAATACATGTTTGGGAAAACGGAAAAAGGACAGGCTTACAGTCTTGTTTTACCCCTTTTTCATGTCCACCAGGCTTTTATTTTTTCTATTTTGGTATGGGTGGTATTTTTAATTGTCTAAGGCTCTGTGTAGCCCACCTGACTTCTTGAACCGTTCTTTTTGTCCAGTGTTAGCTTTTCTTTCTTATTCACCCCTAATTATTCTTTTTGGCAGGAAATGCTCCATGATTTACTTGGCTATATTCTTCCGGCGTGTAAAGCAGGGTTGGAGGATTCTGACGATGATGTGCGAGCGGTTGCCGCTGATGCTCTCATACCCGCAGCAGCTGCTATTGTCTCTTTGAGAGGACAGGGACTACTTTCCATCGTCATGCTACTGTGGGATATCTTGCTTGAGTTGGATGACTTAAGTCCATCCACCAGCAGGTAAGCAAGTGATAAAATTACATGCTCTCCTTGTCACTATCCATGTATGGTTAAAATCCTTCTTTTTTGGTACTGGGAATTTTCTGCACAAGATCAATGCTGAACCAGTAAAATATTTCTTGCAGTGTTATGAACCTCCTGGCAGAAATCTATTCTCAAGATGACATGACCCTGGTGATGCATGAGGAATTATCAGTGGGGGAGGAACAAAATAGTGACCTCAATGAAATGGTTCATGTCGAAAGTATGGGACAAAGAAGAGATGTCAAGGAAAGCCCTTATGCATTATCAGGTCTAGCTCCTAGGTTGTGGCCATTTACGAGGCATGACATCACATCAGTTCGATTTTCTGCTATTCGAACTCTGGTAGGTTTCTATTGTTTGTTCTACAGTAGAATCTCTCGGGGTTTACTGCCTATGTTTGTCGCTGCTTGCATGATTTACATGTATTGCTTTGAGTTTTTCTGGCCTATGAAATTTAATAGATGTAAATCCCTTTTGTTCACTTCAGAATACTTTATACTCCTTTCAGATGCTTACCACTGGTTCCTAATTTACCCCTCGCAGGAACGGCTTCTTGAAGCTGGATGCAAAAAGAACATTTCTGAGCAGTGTAACAGTTCTTTTTGGCCATCTTCTATATTAGGGGACACACTGAGAATTGTCTTTCAGAATCTTTTGCTTGAATCAACTGAGGAGATTCTGGAGTGTTCTGAGAGTGTGTGGAGGCTTTTAGTTCAGGTACTGAGTAATGGAATGCTGCTTTTCTTTTAAAACACTCCTAATATTTTTCTGTTTTTCCCTTCTTCTTCACTCTTTGAATCAAATGATCTTCTTTTTGCATTGAACTTCAAATGGTACAGTAGGTTTCCAATTTGCATGGATACATGTGGTATTTCTTCAAATGTGAGAATTGCTTATGTAATTTTGTTTACCTTAAGCAACAGGATAGTTAGAATGTGTTGCATCTGAACCCCTTATTTTTTATTAGTAGCTGGATATCTTTCTGCTTTCTAAAGTTTACCAATAGCCAAAGCGCTTAGTGGCAGAAAGGTACATGTCGGATGTTGTGAGAATCATTTTGCTGGTTGCAAACTAATTTTTCATGTGGTGCATCTACCTGAAAACGTGTTATTGTTATTACTTTAATTAGTTTTCGAGTTTCGTACTTGGGCCTAGATCTCTCATTTCTCTTCTTATTCAGTGTCCAGTGGGAGATTTAGAAGATGCTGCAAAAACATACATGGCTTCGTGGATAGAACTTGCAGCTACTCCTTATGGCTCAACATTGGATGCTACAAAAATGTTTTGGCCAGTAGCTCCCCCTCGTAAAAGTCATTTCAAAGCTGCTGCAAAGATGAAAGCTGCCAAACTTGAAAATGAAGCTTCCAGCATTCTGGGCTTTGAGTATGCAAGTAGTTCTGCTTCCCTCGAAGGAAATGAAGATGCTTCTGCCAAGTCCACTAAAATTATCGTCGGCTCTGATGCAGAGATGTCAGTAACCCGCACCCGGGTAGTTTCAGCATCTGCCTTAGGTGTCCTTGCATCCCGGTTGAGTGAGGGTTCAATGCAGTTTGTGGTAGATCCACTGAGTAGTACTCTTACTTCTTTGTCCGGTGTTCAGCGCCAGGTATGCTCTCTCTCTCTCTCACTAGACGCCTGTTGCATGTTTCGGACTAAACCGCTGGCTTTGCAGGTTGCGTCCATTGTGCTTATCTCTTGGTTTAAAGAAACAAAATGCAAGGTCCTTTCTGATGGAATGGGAAATTTGCCTGGTTTCCCTAGTCCTCTTAAAAAATGGCTGCTAGATTTGTTAGCCTGCTCAGACCCTGCATTCCCCACGAAAGATATTCTTCTTCCTTATGCTGAGCTCTCAAGAACATACACTAAAATGAGGAATGAAGCTTCTCAGTTGTTACATACAATTGAAACCTGCCCCTGTTTTGATAAGTTATTATCAACGACTAAACTCAATGTGGAGAGCTTGAGTGCTGATGAGACAATTGAGTTTGCATCAACCATAGCTTTGTGGAATAAAGACAGTGCTGGAAATGAAACCTTAGAAAAGCAAGTTTTTGAAGATGTGGAGTCATCTAGGCAACAGCTATTAAGTACTGCTGGTTATTTGAAGTGTGTCCAGGTACATTGGAATCTATTTTGATAATTTTCATGTGCTATTTTAAATCTCGTCTGCTAGATTATCATATGTCATGTAAAATCGACGTTTCCATTTTCCAAGATTGAACCCTTTTATCCTATTTCTGGACTTATTTTCATGTAGGGTAATCTACATATCACAGTCACTTCCTTGATCGCTGCTGCAGTTGTTTGGATGTCAGAATTTCCCTCTAGACTTAATCCAATAATCTTGCCGCTGATGGCTTCAATTAAAAGAGAGCAGGTAGCAACTGAAATTAAATGTTTATTTACATGTACGCTGAACAGAACACTGACTCTGTGCTGTTTCAAGGAACAAATACTACAGCAGAAAGCTGCGGAGGCTCTTGCAGAGCTTATTGCGTACTGCGTAGATCGGAAGCCAAGCCCTAATGACAAGTTAATCAAGAATATATGTAGCTTGACGTGCATGGATCCTAGCGAAACACCTCAAGCTAGCATCATTAGCTCTATAGATATCGTTGATGATCTGGATTTCCTGTCCTCGCGTAATAATGCAGGAAAACAAAAGGCAAAAGTCGTGTTGGCTGGTGGCGAAGATAGGTCTAAAGTTGAGGGTTTTACCACCAGGAGAGGATCTGAACTTGCATTGAAGCATTTAAGCGTGAAATTTGGTGGTTCCTTGTTTGACAAGCTCCCAAAATTGTGGGAGTGCCTCACTGAGGTTCTTGTTCCTGGAATTCCTGCAGATCAACAGAATATTGACCTTAAAATAGAATCTATCTCGGATCCACAGGTCTTGATAAACAACATCCAGGTATACTCAGTGAAGTATTTTTGCATGGTCACGTTTGTCTTTGAGTGCGGTTAATAAAATCGTGTGACGAGTAATTCTGATTTGCATGTTAGGAAAACTCTTTTCAGAAACTGGCAGTCTTAGAAACTGTTTTTATACACTGCCATTGATAGGTTGAACATTGGAAATGTATGAGAACCGTCTTGCATAGCAAACTCACTAGTTAAAGAGTTTCGTCACTTGGTAATATTTGATTTTTTAGCCATTTCAACGTAATAGCTAAACGATTGGCTATTTTACATTCCTGAAACATACAAAGTAAAGCTTACTCTTGAATAGGTTGATGCTTTTTAAAGAGTCCCATTCAGCTCTGAAGCTGGAAACGCTATAGTTTCTTTCTTTAATACTTTCACAAAGAAGGGCATTTGTTTGTTATAGAAGTAAAGCTAACTCTTGAATAGGTTGATGCTTTTTAAAGAGTCCCATTCAGCTCTGAAGCTGGAAACGCTATAGTTTCTTTCTTTAATACTTTCACAAAGAAGGGCATTTGTTTGTTATAGAAGTGCCTTTTACAGGTTGCTGCTTGGAAATGTTTGAACATAGCTCACATAGCAATCCCAGTAGGTGATGTTTTGCTTGAGTTATTTGAGCCTTAATTTAATGTCTTTATAATTTATCCGTTTTCCAGGTGGTACGTTCAATAGCACCAGTGATGGAAGAAACACTGAAACCTAGGCTACTCAGTCTCCTGCCTTGTATTTTCAAATGCGTTCGCCACTCCCATGTGGCTGTTAGATTGGCTGCTTCTAGATGTGTTATGACAATGGCTAAATCAATGACAACAAATGTCATGGCAGCAGTAGTGGAAAATGCTATTCCAATGTTGGAAGATTTGACATGCATTAATGCCAGACAAGGCGCAGGAATGCTTATTGGTTTGCTTGTTCAAGGGCTGGGTGTAGAACTGGTTCCATATTCTCCTTTATTGGTTGTTCCCCTCTTGAGATGCATGAGCGATGTTGACAGTTCAGTCAGGCAGAGTGTGACACGTAGCTTTGCTGCCCTTGTACCTATGCTTCCATTAGCACGTGGGGTTCCCCCACCTGTAGGGTTGAGCAAAGATCTATCCAGCAATGCAGAGGATGCAAAATTCTTGGAGCAGTTACTTGACAACTCCCATATAGATGATTACAAGCTTTGCACTGAGTTAAAAGTTTCATTGAGAAGGTAATTCTCATAGTCTAGATTAAAGGAAGGCTGTTTCCGTTTTTTTGCCTTGGTTCTCTCAGTTGCATCTATACAGAATTAATGGTTTGGTTTGTGAGCAATGGTAGGACATTGTACCTATTAATGGTTTAAGCAGGGTACAATTCAGGAAAATTGGTCTTTTGCTTAGCAGTCTTTGATTGATAGGATTATACGCATTTCATTGCTTTTGATACCATTCTCGAATATTTATCAGTTTTCTCATTTCAGATATCAACAAGAAGGAATCAATTGGCTAGGATTCCTGAAACGTTTTAAGCTCCATGGAATTCTCTGCGATGATATGGGGCTTGGTAAGACGCTTCAAGCATCTGCAATTGTGGCGTCTGATGCAGCAGAGCGTCGCAGTTCAACAGATGAACCAGATGTTTTTCCATCTATAATTGTTTGCCCTTCAACACTGGTTGGCCATTGGGCATTTGAAATTGAGAAGTATATCGACCTTTCTTTGCTAAGCGTGCTGCAGTATGTTGGCTCTGCTCAAGACCGCAATTCTCTCCGTGAACAGTTCAACAATCACAATGTCATTATAACATCTTATGATGTGGTTCGCAAGGATGCTGACTATCTAACACAGTTCTCATGGAACTATTGTATTCTGGATGAGGGGCACATTATTAAGAATGCTAAATCTAAAATTACTTCAGCAGTGAAACAATTGAAGGCTCAGCACCGGCTTATCCTTAGTGGAACGCCAATACAGGTTACATAGGAGTGCTGAACTTCCCAGAAATTTTAATACAAGTGCTTTTATCTCTTAGTGATATTTTTTCTTTTTTGCAGAATAATATCATGGAGCTGTGGTCCCTTTTCGATTTTTTGATGCCTGGATTTCTCGGGACAGAAAGACAGGTAACGCTTGTATAGATATTCCCTGCCTTTATGTTACAAATTTACCAATTTTCAGGGTCATTTTTTAAAGTTGTACTTTGAAGAAGTGTTTTTGGATATTCTTTGTTGTCACTAGTAAACGAGAAATGTGTTCTTTATTGGGCAGTTTCAAGCATCTTATGGAAAACCATTGCTGGCAGCTAGAGATCCTAAATGCTCTGCTAAGGATGCTGAAGCAGGTGTACTGGCTATGGAAGCACTCCATAAGCAGGTAATGCTGCATCTGGAGTTCATCTTTTCTGGCCTTTTATTTTATTTTTCGTTGTTGCAATTATTGATAACTTTATCGTAACACGCTACCTGTTGTATCACGTAGGTTATGCCATTCTTACTGCGGCGTACGAAAGAGGAAGTCCTCTCTGATTTGCCAGAAAAAATCATTCAGGACAGATACTGTGACCTTAGTCCTATCCAGTTGAAGCTTTATGATCAATTTTCTGGTTCACATGCTAAGCAAGAAATATCTACTATTATAAAAGTTGATGGATCAGCAGATTCTGGCAGTGCGGATGTTGCACCAGCAAAAGCATCCACACACGTTTTCCAGGTATAATATTGTTTTCTGGATTGAAGGCAACAACAATATTTATATTCATCCCCACCAATCACATATACAGTATGGCGGGACCTGATTTATGTTTGGGTTTTTAATTTTCAAGGCACTGCAGTACCTGCTTAAACTCTGCAGTCATCCGCTTCTTGTTCTTGGCGAAAAGGTTACAGAGGCTGTGGCTTCTGATTTGTCAGCAATGATAAATGGATGCTCGGACATTATCACTGAGCTTCATAAAGTTCAACACTCTCCAAAACTTGTTGCTCTTCAGGAAATTTTAGAAGAATGTGGAATAGGTTCTGATGCTTCTAGCTCTGATGGCACTCTTAGCGTAGGCCAGCACAGAGTTCTGATATTTGCGCAGCACAAAGTAATTACATATAGATTATCTTACATCTCTAGTTTCTTCCATTTTTCCTTTATGTTTGTTTCCTTGTTTCCTTGCAAGATTGTCCAAGATCTAACCATGTTAATCTATGCAGGCTTTGCTGGACATCATTGAAAAGGACTTGTTTCAAGCCCACATGAAAAGGTGAGTTGTGAATTTACTCTTTCTAATGTCATAATCTAGTTCTATTGGACTATATACTGCGGAAGTGGTCTCCTAATTTCTCACTTGAAAAGACTTGAAATGATGAGCCTTCTTCGTTTATTTTGATTTGTCCTCAACTTGTTTGCTGTGATTCCCATGTTCCTCTCTTAATTATATATCCTTAAAACTGGCTTCTTGAATTTGTTGCTTACATTGTTTTTGCCTTATTATTGAAAGCAGTGTCACATATATGCGACTGGATGGTTCAGTTGTACCAGAGAAAAGGTTTGAGATTGTGAAGGCTTTTAATTCAGATCCTACAATTGATGTTTTGCTCCTGACAACACATGGTATGCTTTCTCCACTCAACAATGAAGCTCTGCTATTGTGAGTAGATATCGTAACCAAGTTAACTGAAATAATATCGTTTTGCTCCTTCAGTTGGCGGGCTTGGATTGAACCTGACATCTGCTGACACACTTGTATTTATGGAGCATGATTGGAATCCAATGCGTGATCATCAGGTAGATGGTTTTGATTTTTCTTTGGCTTTCGTCCATGTAATTGGTCGGATTCTCTTTCTATTGGAAGAACTTAAAAAGAGTATCATGCACACACTTAGATGGATTATTATTATTATTACTGGGGTTTGCTAATTTAGAGGTGAACGAAATGTGGCAGGCGATGGACAGAGCGCATAGATTAGGACAGAAGAGAGTTGTAAATGTACACCGTCTCATAATGCGTGGCACACTTGAAGAAAAAGTGATGAGTCTCCAAAGATTCAAAGTGTCGGTTGCCAATACGGTAATCAATGCTGAGAATGCAAGTATGAAGACAATGAACACTGATCAGTTGCTTGACTTGTTTGCTTCAGCTGAAACTTCGAAAAAGGTATATAAAATAATCTGTATTGATTACAAGTCTCTTCACTTAAAAAGCCATATCTGCATCCTCAATAAACGGTATTGTTGTAGGGTGGTACGTCTTCGAAGAAGGGATCAGAGGATAATGAGCAGGCTACTGGAACCGGAAAAGGACTCAAGGCAATTCTAGGTAACTTAGAGGAACTGTGGGATCAATCACAGTACACAGAAGAATACAATCTTAGCCAGTTCTTAGCTAAACTCAACGGGTAATGAGCCAAAAAAACCAAGAATCTGTGTACATATTTATTCAGCTCGATTCAGAACAACTCCAACAAATTTTTGCCGTTCCAAACACAAAAAAAAAAGGTTACATTCACTCTCTCTATTGTTCTCTCCTTGTTCTTCTTCTACATTTTGTTTTGTTATCAATCTTTTAGATTCAGAAAGAAGAAACTATTCGTAATTATATAAAAAGGAGAAAACCTAGAAAAAGAGGTGTTGTTGGAGGTTGGAAGAGACATCGAGTCGATAGTTTTGGCAATACGACCAGTCTAATGTTTGTGGCCGCCAAAGTAGTTTTTGTAGTGATTCTGAAATCGTGTAAATACACTTTTTTTAACCAAACTTTTCTCATTCCTCTTTTTTCAGCTTTTTATAGTGGGCTTCTGTTTTTCGTCTTCTACTTTAACTGTTACCTTGTTTTTGTCGGTGCTCAAAGGCACAAAACAGGTAAAAAAGAAGAAAGCATTACTCATTAGGAACTGACAAATCTCTCAAAACCAACCTGAATCAAAAACCTAGTATTCATGATTGCTTCACTAATATCAGTTTTTTTTTTTTTTGTCGCAATATAAACTACTTGCTACAATACAAGTTCTGGTCTGCAATATTTATATGTTCTGGTTAGAAGAATCGAAGTACCATTTGCAGAAAACGTAAATGCTCGTAGCCATTTATAACCTAGAAACCTCTCTCCAACTTCTTATAACCATTTTTGTCTGAGGAACAAAGTACCTGATTGATAATCTTGACTCTATTTACACACCAAACACAACAACAGTTTTTCACAAAGTGAACTAGAAAAAGAAAAAAGATCAGTCAACAATGTTAGAGGAGGTGAGAAAAGATGAGATAAGATCTTGATCACCAAATTTCATGAGCAAATCAAGATACTGCATAGCTTCTTGAGGAGTGAGTCCTTCAAGTAGGAAATCAAACGTACGCGAATGAGTCTCTCTCATAACTTCTAAGCTTTGATTCAATAATTTCTTCTGCTTCTCTTTCCCCATTTCTGCAGCTTCCACCATTGGCAATAAATCTTTCTCTTCCTCTTCAAAATGTGCTTTACACATCACCTGTGTTACCAAGTTTTTAACAATGTCTCATTTCATTCATTACAAGAACACAAAAAAAGTGAACAAGATTGTTGTTCTTTTTTTTTTTTTGTCTTACCTTCAATGATATAAAACGAGAAGCAAGACTATAAAGTGCTTCTGAACAAATTCCAGAGTCCAAAACTCCAATGGATTTGATATCTTCTTTGATTCCATTCATCATTGGTAATTCTCTCCCATGTTCTTCATTTGCACTTTTACACATCCCTACAACAACAACAAAATCAAGATCGATGATTTCAACAATTTCACAACCAAAAATCCAAAATCTCCTTAAAAATCAGTACCTCGATCAACAGATTCAAGAACAGGGAAAAGGATTCTCTCTTCCATTTGAGCATGTTCAACCATAACCTCTTGTAACTGTGTATAGCTCCTCGCAAACTTCCTAATCTCCATCTTCGGAGTACCCACCGACGGATCCACCGCTCTTTTACCACCACGAGCAGCCAGATCCTCCGACCATCTCACCATCCTCTCAATGTGCCACAACATGCTCCTGTGTTGAAGCCAAATCGTCCTCACTATCAATGGAGTCGCTTCGTCGAAACCTTCTAGATTAAACTTCCAAATCATCAGCCTCGGCTCAGGAAACTTATCCTCGATGTAACGGAGAAGAACTTCCTGAGATCCCGTCACCGTCTCCGATCCGACCTGGATCGTCGGCTTTTGGTCTTCCGATGGAACGAATCGGAGAGAAACTCCCTTGTGGAGAAGAGCGAAACGGAGGTAAGAAGTCACCAGACTGTTACTCGGCCCGTACAGTCTCACTGTCGCGGCGGAGGTAGCCGTCGCCGTCGCCGTCGCCGGAGGGGTCGGGAGTCGTTGGGCTGAAACGCGAGTTGGTGCGGCGGTGGATGAGGCTACGACGGACTGTGGTTTGACGACGAGATCAAACGGAGCGATCTCAGCCGTTGATTTAGTAGAGCTCGAGAAACAGCTTCCCATTTTCGGAAATGTGTCAGCGAAATGAAGAATCTGGGAATCTCTGAGAGAGAAGAAGAGTGAGTTGCAAGAAATTGAGAGTGAGAAAGAGAAGACGAAGAAGATGAGAGAGAGATTTGAGGCGCGTTTGTTGAGAAGAAAAAGATGTCACGCCATTATCAAACGCCAAAAGCTCAGGAACATGAATTCAGTATTTCTCGATAATTAATTAAAAGTGTTTCCAAAACTGAATTTAAATTGTGAAATAAATTTGGGACACTTACAAAAATACCACTTTTTGTATGCATATTTGCAAAAATGCCACTTAGGAGTGTCTATTTACAAAAATGCCTCTAATTATAGATTTATAAAGCCTATATCTTAAAATTTTAAATTCTACAAAATGTTTTGACACATAAAACCCTATAAACACTCAAAACTAAACCCTAATAGAACATAATTAACCCAAACATAAATAAATAATATAAAGAAAAAATAATTTTGAAAAAAATGGTATTTTTATAAAGATTTAAAAAATGTGGCATTTTCGTAAAGTGATATTTTATGAAATTTTTTAATAAATTTTTTGTTTTTTGTCATAATAAAAAAAGAAACAAAGGAAATATAGTAATGAAAGAAATTGAGTTTTTGACTATACACTTTGTGGTGATACAACTATTTTAAAATTATCGAAGATATTTGATTTTGATTTTGATTTCGATTTCGATTTCTAGAATATTTAATGGTGACCATTTTAGAGGAGGAAAACAAAAATATGTATTTATTTTTGCGTCTTTTTTGGTGAATAACCAAAAAAAAAAAATTAGAAAAAATGAGGTATGTAGTAAATTATTAGCCATTGGATTTGAGATTTTTTGTTAATTTTTAAATTATAACTTTTTGTGTTTTTGGCAAATTTTTTCTTTATTTTTGAGTCGTAGTACAGTAACAGTAACTGTATGTGGAAAAGAGGAAGAAGAAAAAACAAATGTTTTCTTTTATGGTTGAGAATTTTCTTGAGTGTGTTATGCCACCGAATTTTTCCTTTAATAGTGGATAAAGAGATCTTGATAATTAATTAAAATTGGCATATTGTATCTAATTATCAATTTTGCAGGATCTGAATAGCTAATGTGAGATTTGTCTCCATCTAATTTCTATGTGACCAGGACATGTACTGATGTTGCTACCTACCAACTTACCATCTAGAGAATGTTCTCGATAGTAAACCAAAAATCAAATCAATGAAACCAGTTCTTATTTATTTCGAAATCAAGTTATATATATATATAATTTTTTTTTGTCACAAAAATCAAGTTATATTTATTACTTCTTCCGTTCCAAAAAGAAAGATATTTTGGAGTTTTTACATATATTAAGAAAAACAATTAATGATCCATAATAAATATATTAATTTTTGCAATAAACGGTTTTCAAAAAATTTTAACTAATAGTATTTTAATAATTCTTTTGAATTTACAAATTCTTATTATTAAATGATAAAAATATATAGAAAACATAAAAATATCTATCTTTGTGGAACAAATTTTTTTTTGTAAAACATTTACTCCATCTTTTAGATCGGAGAGAGTATGTGATAATGACTCAATATCTTGAACATTTTCGGTTTTATCATAAATAAAATTACTCTTGGACTCGCATAAGTCAAAGAAAAATTGCATGTAATAGCCATAAAAAAAAATTATAATAGAATCTCTAACCATTTAACCTAAATCCAAAGGTTAATACTTTGCCAATTACACTACTTTTCTTTATTTTCTAATTATTATTTTTTTTTTTGTTATTTTTGCAATTCACCCTAAGTCAAATTCCCCTTCAAATTTATTCGGGTTTACATGTTTCAATACACCTAAAAGAACCTAATGCATATGAACAAATATAGTGAAACGATTGATCTTATGAAGTTATGGTGTTCAGAAAGCGCAACTTTTTTAGTCATCTACAATTCACACCCATGCACATTTACATGTTTAAATGCGGTACGACATGAGGACAGCACCAACCTTTTTCCGAAATAATGGCTACCAATGTGATATAAAACCTTAACCATCTACAATCATGAATCATGATAAAAACGTAGCCAACCCATATTTGCTTCTTGGAATCTCTATAACTGTAGACAATAAATAGATATATTATGTGGGGGATAATTGAAAAAGATAATAATGTTTCTTTTTGAAATTTATTCCATATCCACTTTTATAAAACAACTAATCAAGACATGAAGAATGACTTTATGTCTTTGTATGTGTGTTTCCTCCCATGTGAATGTGATCTTTGCCCTACTTATCTCGCCTTTACGCTTCCCCTTTGCTCTTTGCTTCATCATCCACAGCGTTAAAAGTCATATGACAAAATTCTAATTTGCTTTTTATAATGTTTTTGCATTTCTTTGATTTTAACATAAATGACAAAAAGAAATTATATAATTTACCAGGATCTTATCAAGACCCAAATCCACAAACTCATGATATTGATCCATGTAACTAGAAACATAAAAATATGTTTTATGAATATCATATTGTAAGTTAACCTTGGGAGTCATGGGGAAGCATAGCTGGCGCCGTCCAGAGTCGTGTATTCAAATAGCGAAACGTCCCTTTGGGCAACGTAACTACATCGGTCATTGTCGATGGTGTTTCAATTAATTCGTGTAACAACATCCCTCGAAGAATCCGTAGGAGTGTCTTATCAAAAACACAAGGGACACGAAAAAGAATCGGTAGGAGTAATTTGAAGGGATCTGATGAATTTGATATTCAAGAAAAGTTTTCCAAGCCTGATGATGTTACTACCTCCACACCTCCAAACCTTACGTAGCTAAGCAGCTCCGATCAAGTTCAAAGATGCGATTCCTCCACTACAAGCGCAAAGCTTTAAAAGATAAGAAGAAATCTTTGATGATCAAGCGCAAAGCCATTTCCACCACTTAAGTTCCGCTCTACTTTCTCTTTTAATTTATTCCCCGGAAAATGTTTTGTAACTTGCGATGGTTTATGACTTTAAAAGAGCTATTTATGTATCTCTATGATTAAGCTCCTATGCTCATTAATAAACATTTGTTTGAGTTTCTTACAGATCTCTCTTATGAATTTATTTCAATTGGCACTAAAATAAAAATGGAATTGATTTAAAGTCAGTTGGAAAGAGTTACACATATATTTAAACCAAAAAAAAAAAAAAATTCAAATGCTGAATACAAATGGGTCTTAAACTATATAACAAGAGGGAGAGGCATAAGAACACGAATCTTGAATAGCTACATAAATAAATCGCAGATTGCATATAATGGAAATTTGAAAACAAAAAGAAAAGTTCTTTTTTTATATAGCAATATAGATAGCTTTTGGGAGATGATGATGATGATGATGATAAGTTCATCCATATACAAAACATGAGCATACGTTTTATGTGTGTAAACAAGGTGATACAATACCGAAACCGAAACATCATGATGTGCATTTGAAACCTCCACAAGCAATAACCCAAACGATGAGAATAAAGGATAAAACAGCACCTCCAACCATCAGCTTCATCTGCAGACTCTGTAGCCACATCTTCCTTCGCAACTGCCTCCCTTGTCTCTGGAAACTATCCGCTTGGAATTGCAGGTTCTCGGTTTTGTCAACCAGAAGTTCGATCTTCTCTCCTCTGTCCAGAACCTGTTTAAACATCGTCAACAAGATAATCATAAATATCATCAAAAATGGGACAAACCAATCTATTGCAAGAGTCTGACAAATTTTTGGTCCTAGCACCAGTTTGCCTAACCTTTTCCAACACCAAAAACTGGATACTGTTGACGAGTATTGCAGTTACTTTGTTTATAACATATATTTGACCTCAAACTTAAGGCAAATCGAAACATAAATCCAAAGTGTAAGTGTGACAAGATGATGTTTGTGACTTGAATCATCTATAGCTTAATTGACTCCTATAATGAGAGAGTTCATGCTGTAGTGATCCCAATTAGCATATCTTTTAGACCTCCCCAGTAAATTCCTACCCAGATTAAAACTCGTTAATGATATTGGTGAAGTACAAGACATGCGTGCAAAAGAGAACATCACACAATACAAATTTTTTCTAGTATACAAAATCAAGCTGGTCAAAAGGCATAACAGCAGGTCCAAGACTTATTAGCTGCATGCTACTTCTTAATTTCTAACAGACTTATATATTCCAGAACATGTCACAGATTTAAACGTCGACAGGAGTCGAGTAATATAACACAGGGTAAGCAGCACATAATATAACTTACCATAGACTAATGAAAGAATTGTTGCAAAAAAAACAATTGGTAATTTATCAGCAGAACTACCATGAAAAAAAATCCAGTTATTTGGTGTCAAATCGCTCTTCCAGTAGTTATGACTTGTTTAGTATCCTTTCCTACAGTTTTTTTTTGTTTGAAAAAATCGTGTGTTGTATACCTTGCAGATAAAACTTCTATCATATCAAACCAAAATACGAGAGTGGCGTAAAAGCATACCTTCTCAATGTTGTCCATCATGATCCCCTTGACCTCAGTTATTTGGGCCTTCAACTTTGAAAGCTTGCTCATCTCTTCAGGATGGCTCATACAATACTGCATATGCTCCTTAAGTATAGGCCTGTTAGAAGGAGAGAAAAAAGAAGAAGTATGAAAAACGGCTAGGAATACAGTTGTAATGCGAAACAATGACTAATATCAGAATAGCCATGGCTAACTACAAACCCGAACTCCCTGTCAAGATTGTACGCAATGCTAAACCGATCTCCAAATAAATCATCATCTTCGTCATCATCTGCAAGAGGATGTGGCTCATCATTCTTTATACTCGCCTCATACCGCTTCTTGAAATCTTCCTTGACCCGTTCAAGGAACACGAAAGGAACACTTCGTCCAGTAGACTCATCAGCAACCACAAGAAACACTACATACACACACAAATCACATGCATCACCAAACCAGAAGATTAATAAAAACTTCAACTAACAAACACTGGATATAAGAAGGTAATGATAAAACTCACCAAAACCATTGTCGACAAGGAAATTGAAGGTGTGACCATCGCAAGAGTAAGTATACTTGCTGCTATTTGTTGGTAGCTTCTGCAGACATTGAACAGCGATGGTGCTAAAGTTGCCTGAATAAGGAGTATGCTCCGCTAGAACGACGGTTCCTTTCGCAACAAAGCTATATATCAAACCCTTCTGACTCATTTTTTCTGGAACTGTGAATTCTCCAGAGAAGAAGTCAAAACCAATCTACAATCAGATCTGCAATGCAATAATACCAACAGATACATGAATAAATACGGAATCATCATAATCAAACAAATACGGAGAAAAACGAAGCAAGTCAAATTATAGATCACTACTTAAAGCAAACAAAACCCTAAAACACCCAGACGATGATGATGAACAGTACATCGAAATCACTGATTATATATAATTGAGAAGAATAGCACCGAATCAACAGTTTTGAATCGGAAAAACATGTTCTGATGCTTCGATTATGTTGAAAATCGACGCAATTTAAAGATCGGCGATAATTTAGTTCCGGAGGAAAAGCATAGAGAGAAGCAATCGATGAATTTGAACGAAATCAAACATGCTTAGGAGTTGCAGCACCAGACGAACAAACATGAGAGAGAGAGAGAGACTACCTTGAGACTTGGATTTAGGCTTCAATTTTCAGGAATTGCAGGAGATGTGATCATATCAGAGAGACTAGTCTTTTTTTTTAGCCGGAGACGAAAATGGCACATTACTTAATGCTGCTGATTAATTAATTCTCAAGTTTGTTTTTTTCAACAATTATGGAAAAAGAAGCACGACGCGTAAAAAAACATCGTTTGGTTTGATTGTGTTCTGGTTTTTCGATTTCGGTTCTTGGTTTTTCTGGTTTACGAAAATCAGCTACCATATCCATTCTGGTTCACTTCGGTTGATATACAGGTTTTCAAACATTTCGGTTCAATAGGATTTCGACATTTTGGTTTAGATCAGATGAACCGATTTTGGTGATTCATTAAATATCCAAAAATATAACCTGAGAATTTGAGATTGAAAATATAAAGGGACTACTAATAATTTTCAGTACAATTCCACGAGTATTTTGTATAGCTATAATTTTTAAATTAATGAACTATTTTAATTTTGTCATTAATAAATTCCATTATCATTTTAATCATAGACAAAATTGAAATTCTAAAATTAATTGAAAAATTATACTAGTATACAACTTAATATAATTAAAAATGTATATATATCTTTTCCAGCATAATTAACAAATGGATAATAAATCTTTCAAAATCAATCCTAAGTTTTTTTAATTAATTTTTGAATTAATTGAAAGAAGTGATTTGGTTAATTTTGCCTTTTTTTTTTTTTTTTTTTTTTTTTGCAAACCGCAGAAGTGAATAAGAAAAGAACAACCAATTCCTATTTGTATATCTTGTTGTTAAATTCATCATTCGCATATTCTGTATTTACTAATTGGTAAAACCGTACACGCAAACAAAGTTGAAAATCCAAACAATAATATTTTATATCAAATACTTTTTCCAATCCAAAAAAGATCCACAAAATAAGATGATCCAAATATGTAAAAAAGCAGCAAAGCTTGGAATAAGTTGCACAAACCGAAAAAAAAAAAACACCAAAGACACAGTGGAAGCCCCCTGGTCTAATGGTTCGGTTAAAAATTCAATAATGTTTCTACACCAGGAGATATGGAGTTCGATATTGATATTGATGCAGATTAATGAAGACAAGGTTACAGGAGATATTCAGCGTGGGACAAGATATAATCGTTTGGCGTGGATCAAGGCGGAAAACTTGTTCGTTGTATAATCGTCGATGTAACAATTCTCATAATTTGTAATTGGATAATAATAAATCTAGACGTTTAAAAAAATAAAGACACAGTGACTACACTGCACTGCTTTCTAAAAGTAATCCCACACTTCTTTCAGACAATCTTTAAGCATGTCTGAAACACATTTCATATCCACCTCTTCCTCCTGAAACTTGCAAAACAAAACTACTGTCACTTCATTGATTGATCTACAATTCAAGAAACATGATGTTTTGAAAGATATACATGTTACCTTCAGTAGTTTAGTGCTTAAAGTTTTTAGTTTGAGATATACTTCCCTTGAGGTTCCTCCAATTCCAGTTCTGAAATCAAATCGATCCGCCTCACGGACTTGAAGCCTGGGCTTCGATATGTAGTTGCTACGGTATGCCAAACACCGCAAACGCTATCGCGCAGGAAGATTTCCCAAGCGGCCACTTTAAACCGCCTTTCACATTTGGATCTATCAAAGCTGAATCTATGAATTCTTTAAGATTTTTAATCTCATTCTCGTGGATACAAATCAAAGAACCATGTTTAATATTCTGCATCTCATTTTCTTGAATACTTTAAATGGATTAGATAAAAAAAAAAGTCAACTCACTGAGAGATTGGTTAATGTTTCTTTTGAGTCAATTATCAACCTCATGTCGAGATCTTGATCAAGGCATGATACATCAAGAATTAAGTGTCTCAAAGCATTAAGTTCAGCCTAAAGAAGAAACATGACAAAGCTAAAATGTTAATGTTTGAAAATGTAGGAAAAAAGAAGAGGAAGAAAAAAAAGACATGCCTTGTAGAAATTGAGTCGTTTATGTTGTTGGTCCACCATACATTTACACGAGATGGTTACATCAGGACGAGTTTTGTCTGCTACCTAAAGAAAACAAAAAAACAGAAACCAAACCTCAAAACTTTCGAATGAGAAACACATTTATGAATCTTACAAAAGTAAAACACACCTTTACGTGATACAACTCCTTGGTCTCTTCAACATTAAACCCCATCTTTGGTACAACTCCATACTCGATGTTTTCGACATAAGATTTTGGGACATTCGTTTGAAATGATTTCTTCAAATTTTCCATTGTGGTTTTCGTTAACGGACCATCTCTTCGAGCTTCGGATAAACTAGCCCTGCACCATATAATACAATGTTTTATAAAGTCATCTAGTTCGATCCACTCTCACCACACTAATTTGATACCAAAGAATTACGCCATAAAAGAGACTTGGTTAACTAGAAATTCACAAACCAAGATCCTAAATCAATCAAGAATCCCCGACATCTTCTGCATAAACTTCATGCTAACATGTTAACTCTCTAGCTAACCGACTCAACCATAGTTTCCGATCTGTCAACACCGCTACAATCTACGTACTACAAACCACCTATGGAAATTACAACCACTAGACCAACACAAGGCTTATCAGTCACAACTAAGTCTTCACAATATAATACAGTGTGTGTGTGTGTGTGTACGCGCGTGTAAGAAAAGGAAAAGTAAAACTCTTTTACGTACCCATTGAACACAACTTTCCCAAATCGAGCGATCTATCTGAGATTGACATCTTCTGATCAATAACGTAGCAATGTCTTCTTTGCCTTACCAAATCCCAAAATAAGATCATCCTTCACCTTCTCAGTTACCCACAACCATGGAGTTTCAAGGTTTCTCAAATCGCTCTTCGCTAAGATTAACAAAGGCTTTTTCTCTTCCCCAGCTTTTCTCCATTCTGAAGAAACAGGCACAAGTTTTAAGTTGTTGTCTTCCTCTGAACCAACGAGAAACCATCCGGAAATGCAATCATCTGCGTAGATCTTCTTCGTGTTTTTACTATTACAGATGTTTCTGTTTTGAAGAGAAGGTGGAACAGAGGATGATGATGCTATTTTCATGTCGTTTATGTGGTGGAACGTAAGACATTTCTCTGCAAAAAACATACGAAACGTCAAATATTAAACCAAAGTTCCAAAAGAAAACACAAGCACATATATTACCTTTGATCAGCTCGACGATTGCAGAAGATGAAACAGGAAAGACAAAATGAAGTGAAGTGAAGTGGAAGAGACAAGAACTGTTCGGTGAAATTTCTATCACTACGTTTTAGTCTCGGAAACGTGCATGATGATAATATCTCATTAACTTTCAATTACCATATTAAGTGCATGATTAAAGTTTCAAAACAAAATCAAAGAAATTTTGGTCAGAAATCAGAATTAAGATGCATTGATGATGCCTAATCATTGGGTTTTTTTGGGTAATATATTTTGGTTTGACCATTTTTTATACATATTTAGTTACATGTCAAAACAGTAGGCATGTGTTCCAGAAATGTAGTTGAAAGGTCTCTATTTTAGCTTAGTATTTGATTACAAAATATGATCGTTTTGTGGAACATATTAATTTCTAATTGAAAGATGGATATAGTTTATGTCAAACCTACTGCCTTCGAAGCCTAGTTGTAATTAAGTATCCATGTAATTGATGTACAAATGTAATTCTTGTGCTCTAAGAATATGACAATTGTTTCAACCATTTCGTCCTGAGAAATTCTTGGCCTTTTGCCTCCCTGAACTTATGGTATTTTTATAAGAATCTCTTTTATTTCAGAAGAATCTCTTTTATTTATAGAAAATTCAATCAATTTTTATGGGAACCAAAAATAGTTAAATAATTACAATATGAAAATAAAACATTGACGGAGTATAAAACAATTAAGTTTTAATTTCTTTTTCAGTTTTGTATAATAAAGTTTTTAAATTTTTTTTGTCCGCCAATCCATTTTTGGTGATACATTTGTGGGTATTATTAAATATAAAATTTGAGTAAAAAGAAGAAAGAGAATGTTTTTGGTTAAAATTATGGGATGTATTGAAATATAAAATTAATAAAATTTGAGTAAAGAGAAGAGATAGTGAATATTTTTAGAGAGATAGTATCAAAAGTATCAAATAGAGAGAAAAAGAGTGTGTTTTTAATAATTTTATATTTAAAGAGAGTATAAAATTAATAAAAATTAAGTAAATGAATGAAAAAGAATGTATAAAGTTGAGTAAAAGGAAAAGAGAGTATGTTTTTAATAATTTTATATTTAATGATACCATGTATATATCATGGATAATGATGGTCTAAGTCCCATAACCGGAACTGATTATAAAAGGGCCTCTGCTCTTTTACTCTAATATATATTATATCGGATATGAACTCGGATATTGATAAAATCATATGTGGTGTAGTGGTAGTTTTACTTGTACGTTCTTTTGCATATGAAGTTCGACTTCATCTTTCTTCAATGGAGGCAAAATGGGCTAGTATTTTTAAACAGATTTTGTTTAAAAAAATATTATTCAAACCAAAAAAATAAAGTTAGCTAGTATTTTTCAAAATTTTGATCCAACATATTTTTAATATAAATATATTTTAATTATTAGGGTCTATTCTTTTTACCTAGAATCCCTAGTAATCGGCGTTGACTAGAAGGTAAATCCACTACTAAAAAAACAAATGATCTTTTAGAAAACAATTTAGGTTGTCGTCTAGTGATTTTAAGCGTTACGTCCATATATGGTAAAAATTATTCCATATGCGTTTAATTTGACAGTTTTGTTTTTAAGTGAATGAAGACGGTTTTAGGAGGATTTAGGTGGTTAGAAGTGTATCGGGAGGATTGGTTTAATATTCTAAAAAAATTTTAAAATTTATAAAACTAACCTTTGTTTTAAAAATTTTGAGAATAAATTTTTTGTTGAATAAAAAGACAAAAATATCCTGATAAATTTTCGAACATTTAAAATTAAAAGAAAACTCATTTTCAAAATTAATATTAATTCATTTATTTCATATACATTTTGATATTAAAAAAAAAGAAAAATATATATTTTAATATTATTTTATATTTAGATTTAGACATATTGAATAAATATATTATTCATAAAAGAGAGAAAAATATACACGTATTTTACAAATTTAACTTTATCATCATCACCCCACGGTTAGTTCATCATGGTTTTTTTTTTTGTGTCGTAGTTCATCACAATTTAAAAGTAAGTTGTAGTTCATTAAATCTGTTTGATTATGTAAGTTTGATATAATTTTATAATTTTATAATATCATTGTCAAAGTGTTTTCATAAAATAGAGATACTGACAAAAAAATGCTTTGATATATATATATATATATCATGGAACTTAATAACATAATTAATACTTCTTTTAAGAATGATAATTTTTTTTTTTTTAATTAAAAAATGATGCAATACTTATTCTTGTTTTTCTTATTAAAAAGAATAATAATGTGGATTTTGATTTGAATATTTTCGTAATTTTAAATATAAAAAATGTTATTTTCTAAAGATTTGTAAAAGGGGTTAGTTTTAAAACAGAACAAAAAAGAGATTATTTTTACAAATTTCCTTAAGTGTATTTTACCAATTATCATTTAATTGACAATATCTATTAGTTTTTTTATGTTTTTTATTTATGTAGAATTAAAACTATAAGAATTAAATGCATGAAATCATATAATTTGCTTTAAATTGAATTTTATTTGATGGTGATCTTTAATATGGAGACCTAGTATAATCAACAATTTGTTGTAATTTAACATTTATTTTAGTTTAAATTTTGAATACACTTAAGATTTGAAATTTTATTACTTCGTTATCTATAGATGGTTCTATTTTATTTTTATCATAGTTTGCAACATAATATAAACGATTAGACTGTCTAGTGTTTTAGACAATAGATTCATAACAAGTTTCTTAATATCATGTTAATTATACTCTTAACCCATGGTTCCACACTAGAAATCGTCGACAAAATTTAAATCATTGGTCAATCACTAAACTACATACATTTCAGTAGTAGGTAAATAACACTATTCAACATTATATAATAGGTTAAACTGAACATATTTTAGAAATACAGACATTAAAATACTAAAGTGGAAAAACACTATTCAACTTTCATATATACAAATTACAATAGCAAACTAAGGATAAATTTCAATTCTTTTCTTTTTAAAACCAAAACTTCTACATTTTAGATTCTACATTTTTTTCATTCCAACCTTTTTCCCATATATATAAAAAAAATTTCAATAATTCCAAAACATAAAACGTACAAAAACTGAAATTAAAAAAAAAAAAACGTACAAAAAATAAGACAGCGTGGAGAGTAAAGCTATTGGTAGCATGGCTGCAACACGAGGCCAAGTGTTTGGTCTTCCAAATATTTTCTTAACTCTTTGTGTTAATTAACCCAAAAAGCCCTTTTTCCTCTCCTCCTCCTCCTCAAGGGTTTTTATTTA